>CM046044.1:23723178-24040678 GCA_025215565.1 Flaveria ramosissima | reverse complement strand
TTTTGACTCTACATTGATCTTGTTGTCAAGATTAGTGTATTTCGGTTGGCCTTCAAAGCATGGCTGGCTATAGGATGTAGTATAAAGTATCTCAAGTACTTTTATTTTATATTTAAGCTTTATAACACTTGTAAGAACTTGAGAGCAATATACATCATTCTTGAAAAACATATTTGAGTGTTCTTGTTCTTCCCTAAATCTATTGTAAATAACTCATTCCGGAAAATGGGCTATGAAGGAGACTACTCAGTAACAACCTTCAAAAAGGGTAAGGTTTCCTCTCAATGGAAGTAACTCTTCCATGTGGTCATCTATTCTCAGTCTAACAAACATGGAGGTTGGGACCAAATTCCAGATGACTTATCCTACATAGTCCATGGGATGGTTCAAGCGGTCAAGTTCAAGTACTCTCAGTTTGTTTATACAAACTTGCTTGCTAACTTGGGCTCCTTAGAGTATTACATGTTTCCAAGATATGTTCAACACATTCTTAACTTTGAACTGGGCTCGCAGTTAAGAGAAACATGCAATACTCTTACATTGGGACAGATGAAGCCTAACATCTTCTAAACAATAAGAAAGTCCATTATTGGCTTCTCAAGGGTGGAAACAGCCTTGGTCCCAAAAATGTTAGAGCTCATTGCTCAAGGTGACAACTTGGAAATACAAGCCAACGTTGAACCCACACCTTCTACTTCTGCACCACCCACATAGCCACAAATCACCCTCACCTACTCAAGAATATCCAAACAAACCCCTACACAAACTACTCAGGATGTGCAAGCCCCCTTACACTCACCCATGCAGGAAGAAGTGAAAACTAGAGCTCTCATCTCTCCTGAGGAGCAGATCACTCCTATCATTTCTTTGATTAGTGCTAAGGTTCCTCAAGCTCAGCCTAATAAGCTCATTACCCCAGCCTTAAGCCTTCACATTGAGTCTCAAACTCTAGTGATCAACCTTCAGGGAAGACTACCATCCCCAACCACTAGATCTCAACCAAACAATCCTCAACCTAGAATTCTATGATGATGAGGATATGGGCTTTAGTGAGTACCATGATTCTCTCTTCTCCACCCCTGCTTAAGGAGATGAGTACTCATGAATCACTCATATCTAGCCCATATCATCCAACCCCAAGTGAGGTGGACCTCCCTGAACCTGTTCAGGAAGTCCATATGGAAAAGGCTCTCACTTTTACAAGTGATTACATTACTAAGACCTCAACCATGGCAACCCAGCCTATTGACACTTCTCTTGAAGTTGTCATGGTGCAGGGCAATCCAGCTGCCAAGAACTCCAAGCTGGTGATAAGGAAGAAGAATTTGGTCGTATTCTCTCATCCCACATGATTCTTCTGTTTGAAAAGGGTATACTATTGGATCAAGTAAGGCGAGGCGTTTGTTGGATCAAGGCAGGCTCGTGCAACCGAAACAAACACTTAGACAATTTTGGTGCAACTGATGAAGAGCTTCCAAGGCAAAAGCAAAGCTTTTGAAGGTTAAGTCTGAAAGAGCTTCCGAAGAGGAACTCTAACTTCCGAAGACAAAGTCTTCATTCTTTCGAAGTTCAACACTTAGAAGAATTCAAGGCATTGACTTCCAAAGCATGAAAGCCCTAAAGATCAACTCAAGCCTCGAAAGAAGTAGCCTCTTCCGAAGTATAAGTGGCTTCAGAAGAATTTGTTCTTCCGAAGCCAATTAACCTTCGGAAGAACCAGTGGACATAAGTATGGTCCCTCTGACACACCGCTGCAACCTCTGAAATACTCCATGGTGCTTTCCCATGCTCATGTAGTTGACCATACTTTATTCCACTATTCATCCCTTATCGGTTAGTACAGTTAACAACTTTAGTTAGTCACAAAAGGTAAGTCATAGACATGTCATGACTACTAAATCTTAGATAGTATTTTATCTAGATATCTTACCTCTAAGAATGTATATTAGTAGTATTTAGCTGTATGTTGTTTTCTGTTGATTTCACTGGTATCAATAACCTCTGTAGATTAGTATACATAGTTCTCTCATTATAACTCATTAGTCATGCTTGTAAGAGTCTTGTAATAATTTGAGTTGAGAATAATATATACAAGTATCTTGAAAACCTTTCTTTGTGTTTTTTTATTATTAACTCTTAAGGGATTCTGCATCATCAAACCGAGTGTGACTTAGTGAGCTTGAGAGATTATAACTGCATTGAGTGACCAGACTCGATCCTGCAATTGGTATCAGAGCTTCTTAGGCTCTTGATTATGAGATCTTACCATCCAAATCAACCTTTTCATCACTCATATACTTACCTCACTCAAAATGGCCCTCAACCAAAAATCTGAATGTGAAATGGGAACAATGACCAAAGCACCTATCATCACCCTTGATAACTTAAGATCATGGAGCAGACGTATTGAAGGCTTCATCAGATACTAAGACAGCAAGATGTGGAAGTCTATTACCAATAGGCCTTATAAGCCAAAGGTTGCAGCACCAGCTGGAATGGTGCCATGATAGAGAAGGCAGTTGAAGATTATTCTGATGAAGACTACAAACAGATGGATGATAGCAAAGCTATGACTGTTCTATGACTGCCATACCCAACTCCATCATGGTGGGTTTTGAGCATTGCCAGTCAACCAAAGAACTCTTTGATGCTTCGGCTCATATGTACTCCAGCTCTGATGACTCCAAGAAAGATTCCCTAAAGCAACAATTTGAAAACTTCATTTATAATACTGGTGAGACCTTTAGCCAGCAATACTTCACGTACGTGGATCTTATTTCATCCCTTCTGTCTGTGGGAATAACTCTTGAGATGAGAGATCTCACAAGAAAGTTCATGAGTGCACTTCCAAATAAGTCGACTTTCTACTGTGTCTGTTAAAAGGACAGAGAACTTGAACTCTCTCACTATGACTGAACTATATGGCATCCTTTATGGATACCATGTAGAGATGGAAAACAAGAGAGGCCACCAGGTGAGCAGACCCTCAAGCCTTCTGCTAGCAACGCTTTAATGGTTGTTAAGGCTCAAGACCCCCTCACCTTAGCAGTACCTGACTTACTCCCAGCAGCCATCATGTTCTCTGGGCCATACATCACCTTTCCTGAGACTTCAAGGTCTCAACAGGCTCAGTCAAGTCCCTTTCTGGACATCTGTGCCTTTGTCTCAGGGAATGGATATTCTAGTGGATTTTCAGTTTTGTTTTGATGATCTAGAATGTTTTAGCCC
This sequence comes from Flaveria ramosissima, assembly GCA_025215565.1. Taxonomy (NCBI): domain Eukaryota; kingdom Viridiplantae; phylum Streptophyta; class Magnoliopsida; order Asterales; family Asteraceae; genus Flaveria; species Flaveria ramosissima. The sequence goes on along the minus strand of CM046044.1, from coordinate 24,037,450 downwards.
AGATATGTGGAATACATGGACATTGTCCAAACAAGATGGATCTACTAACATACCGAGCAGAAGTTATTAAGAGAACTGAAGGCAATTTCCCAAAACCGAACCATATAAAGTTTGGGTTTGACAAGACCAAGCCAATCTTACAACTGTAACCAGCTAGGCACTTTTCCAGGGAATGTAAGGCTCCCAAATCTAATACGGGAACTACTCAATGTCACACCCCGCTAAAGCGGAAACACGGGGATGTAACGAGACCGGGATCGTCATAACACATGGTAAGCGATAGAGAGCAATATAAATAAATGATGACAAGCGTGTCATGACGACACCCGACAACAAGGGGACTTGTGTCGTGTTTAGTCAATGTCACGACAACATAGCCATAAGCAACATGATAATGATAACACATAATCACATAAGATGAAATTGTAAATGTTAATCCCACAACCCGGAAAACAAGTTTCAAATGTTGATAATTGTTTACAAGCGTTAACATTGTTCAAAAAATTGTTTATCAAAATGAGTTAAGTCCCAAAATGCATCCTAGGGTCTCCACTAAGGCAGCACACCTAGATTCCTGGACTTGCATGATCACCTGAAAAGATATGCTTAAAACGGTCAACATAATTGTTGGTGAGCTCGCAGGTTTATGTAATAAAATGTAAGTGATGCTGTAATAAAAGCGCGTCGGAATACCGTGAATACAGTTATTACACAAGTAAATATCACATGACATGAGCTTTGCAACCAAACCTAGCGACGTACACAAAGAAATTGTCGGCATATATTCACCCAAGGGCCCGTTCCTGGCCACTGATGGTACCAACTAGTATACCATCGAACGAGGGTGGGGGTGTCAACCCAGTAGTACTACCAATACCTAACCGTCGGTTCCCACACTGGAATTAAATAGTTGCAAAGATAGAACCACACAGCAGACCCAAGCATGTATCAAATAGTACTTGCAACACAGTATCACGTTGATTCCTTGTATGTAAAATGTATGTAAGTTGTACAGCATAAAAATTGTGTAAGCATACTTTTCCCCCAATTTGTAAATGATTGAAATATTGTATAAGCATAAAAGGGGCCACGAACTCACTTGTTAGGTGGTAAGTATGTATGATCGATGTATCCCAAATGTTGAATGCAAATAAACAGTCAAACACCTATTGACAGTTATTGTATAGCATTAATGATATGATATATGTATAAGCGCGCAATAATGATGGGTCGGTTCGGGTCGTATCGGATGGGTCACGCACAACACACACAGACTGACACACGTACTAGACCTTATGTAGATCCAAGTACAAGACATTGTCGCCACTAATGACGATGTTTAAGTAAAAGTATCGTTGTTAATCGAAGAATATTGAATAAGTGTCAATAGTTATAAGTCAATTTGTCGTTCGTAAAGCGTTAGTTAAATTTGCTCAAAATAGTTTCTGTGCCCTTCTCGCGTTGACTCTAATATTTGTGGCCAAACAATGGCATTATTGTGTTAGTGTTACCTCGACACCACACGACATACTCACGCCACGCACAAGGGGTCAAACACAACAATTTCAGTCGCATAACAAGGTCAGACGCACGACTCAACCTCCATTCGTGCGAATCAACCCTCAATCGTGCGAATCAGCTTCATTCGTACGATTGAGCCTTCATTCGTATGATTGGCTTCAGTCGTACCACACAACACCCAATCGCACGACTCAACTTCCATGCGCACGAATCAACCTTCAATCGTGCGAATTAGCTACTTTCGTACGACTGAACCTTCATTCGTGCGATTGGACCCCAGTCGTGCGAATCACATTCATTCGCACACATTCAGTCGGTCACCTGACTCAATCGCACACAACACTCAATCGCATGACCCATTCGCATACACTCATTCGCACGCATGACTCAATCGCACACAGACACTCAGTCGCACAACTCAGTCGCACGACATGCCTAGTCGCACAACCCAGTCGCGCGATTGACTCAGACGCATGATCCAGTCGCACGACCCACTCAGTCGCACGGCTCAATCGCATAGATGACCCAGTCGCCTGATCTGCAGAATCGCGACTGTGGTCGGGAGGAGCAGCCCCCGAGCCTGCTAAACACGGGTTTTACACCACAAGGACCTCCAGAAACACTCAACAAACATACACAAGCATAAAACACAAGCAAGAGACCTCACACGCACCCATACGACCTTGTGTGTTCGGGTTGAACCCGAACACCCGAAACCCTAGTTTGGACAGCCGTGAAAAGGCTAGAAAATGGACAACCAAAGACAACTACCTGCTAAGGAAGGGTAGTCTAAGCTGTAGATGATGTCAAGACGAAGAAAACGAGACCTCTCGGGTCGGATTTGGTGCAAAAATGGAGATTTGGTGTGTGAAGAGGAGATGAAGATGAAGAAGATGGTGATAATGAATTAGGGCTGGAAAAGGGGTATTTATACCAGCCCAAGTTTACAAAATTACAAGTTTAGTCCCTGCACTTAACCCCCGAGTTTTCCCAAATTTGTTCGGTTGAAAAACGACTTTGTTAGGTGTTTTATTTTAATTGTAAAAGTTCATTTAATGTTATTATGACTTAAGAAGTGGTTATATTAAAAACATTTAAATATTTATAAATGATATATTTAACGTTTTCAAAAATGAAAGTTTTAAAAGTCTTTTTAAGGTCTTCACACGGTTATAACGAATGCACACACAACGATAATATTGCACACATGAAATCCACATAATGAGTCAAATAGAGATGAGGAATGACCAAATATAGAATAGATGATGGGCAAACGTGTTAATTGACAGACCTTAAAGTGACGGATGTCACAGTATCCCCCAGTTGAGAGAATTTCGTCCCGAAATTCAGCTGGAGTTAGGTCCAAGAGTGTCATCCTCGAAAAGATGTGGATATTTGAGTTTCATCTGATCTTCACGTTCCCATGTAAACTCTGGCCCTCGTTTTGAATTCCACCTTACGCGAACAATAGGTATCCTACTGCGCTTCAGTTGCTTGACCTTTCGATCCATGATCTCAATGGGTTCTTCAACAAAATGAAGCTTGTCATCAATCTTGATTTCCTCGATTGGCACGTGAAGGGATTCATCGGCCAAACATTTCTTGAGGTTTGACACGTGAAAAGTATCATGCACACCGCTAAGCTCTTGTGGCAACCTTAACCGGTAAGCCACTGGACCGATCCTTTCAGTGATCTCAAATGGTCCAACGTATCTTGGGGCTAACTTCCCTTTCTTTCGAATCGAACGACTCCTTTCCAAGGGGAAACTTTGAGTAACACACGATCCCCAACTTGAATTCTAGAGGCTTCCGACGATTGTCGGCATAGCTCTTTTGGCGATCTCGCGTGGCTTTGAGTCGATCTTTGATTTGGAAAATCTTGTCTGTTGTCTCTTGGATGATCTCTGGGCCTGTCAGTTGACTCTCACCATTTCGGCCCAACAAACGGGAGATCTGCATTTCCTTCCATACAACGCTTCAAATGGTGCACATCCAATGCTTGTATGGTAGCTGTTGTTGTAAGAGAACTCAATCAACGGCAGATGAGCATCCAACTACCACCAAAATCGATTACACACGCTCTCACATGTCTTCTAGCGTCTGTATAGTGCGTTCACTTTGGCCATCTGTTTGAGGGTGATAGGCTGTACTCATGTCTAACCGAGTACCCATCGCTTTCTGTAGCGTCTGCCAAAAACGTGAAGTGAATCGGCTATCACGGTCGGATATGATTGACACCGGCACCCCGTGCCGTGTCACGACCTCTTTGATGTACAATCTCGCCAACTTATCCATCTTGTAATCTTCTCGGATAGGCAAGAAATGTGCTGCTGACTTTCGTCATTCGATCAATAATGACCCATATCGAGTCATGACCGCTGTTTGTTCTAGGGAGTTTGGTAATGAAATCCATTGCTATGTTCTCCCATTTCCACTCGGGAATTTCAGGTTGCTGTAATAATCCCGATGGTTTCTGATGTTCAGCTTTGACTTTCGAACACGTCAGCATCGACTGACGTATAAGGCAATGTCTTTCTTCATGCCTGGCCACCAGTATAGATCCTTAGATCATGATACATCTTGTCTGCACCAGGATGAATAGAATATCGCGTCTTGTGGGCTTCATCCATGACTAAGGTACGAACACCTCCCCTTTGGGTACCCATATGCGATCCATGAAGTACTGAATACCGTCATCCTTGCGAATCATCTGTTTATCTAACCCCCGGAACTCTTCTCCCGCAAGGTTTTCTTCTTTCAATGCCTCACTTTGTGCAATTTGAATCTGAGCTTTCAAGTTGGTTTGGATGGTCAATCCCAACGCTCGTGCACGTAGTGGTTTCACACGTTCTTTACGGCTTAAGGCATCAGCCACCACGTTAGCTTTCCCGGGATGATACCGGATTTCACAATCGTAGTCACTGAGAAGCTCTACCCACGTCGTTGGCGCATGTTGAGTTCCTTCTGATCCAGAATATGTTGAAGGCTTTTATGATCGGTGAAGATGATGCATTTGGTGCCATACAAGTAATGCCTCCAAATTTTGAGTGCAAATACTACAGCGCCCAACTCAAGATCATGAGTGGTGTAGTTCTTTTCGTGCACTTTAAGTTGTCGCGAAGCGTAGGCAATCACCTATCCTTCTGCATCAATACACATCCCAATCCTTGATGTGACGCATCGCAGTAAACCACAAAATCATCTGTTCCGTCTGGGAGAGACAGTATCGGCGCGTTGCACAACTTCTCTTTCAACGTTTGGAACGCTTGCTCTTGTGCATATCCCCAGTCAAACTTCTTGTCTTTCTGAGTAAGCAGGGTTAACGGTTGCGCGATCTTTGAAAGTTCGCGATGAAGCGACGATAATAACCGGCCAATCCTAAGAATTGCCGTATCTCTGATGGTGTCTGGGGCGTATCCCACTTCTTCACCGCTTCGATCTTGCCGGGATCTACGTGAATCCCGTCCTCATTAACCACATGACCCAAAAACTTCACTTCTCGCAGCCAAAATTCACACTTTGAGAACTTGGCGAAAAGTTTCTCTTCGCGTAGCAGCTCCAGAATAGCCCGAAGATGTTCTACATGATCCTCTTTTGATCGGGAATAGATAAGTATATCGTCTATGAACACGATCACGAACTTATCCAAGTAAGGTTTGCACACCCGATTCATTAGATCCATGAACACAGCTGGTGCGTTAGTCAACCCGAACGGCATGACCAAGAACTCATAGTGCCCATAACGAGTCCTGAACGCAGTCTTCGGTATGTCGTCCTCAAAAACCCTTAGCTGATGATAACCAGAACGAAGATCGATCTTTGAAAAACGAAGCTCCTTGCAGCTGATCAAATAAATCGTCGATCCTGGGGAGAGGATATCGGTTCTTCACCGTTAACTTGTTCAGTTCACGGTAATCGATGCACATACGGAACGATCCATCCTTCTTCTTGACAAATAGTACCGGTGCTCCCCACGGTGAATGACTCGGTCGAATAAACCCTTCTCCAGTAGTTCCTGTAACTGACTAGACAACTCTTGCATCTCGGATGGCGCTAGTCGATAAGGCGTTTTCGCTACCGGCGTAGCTCCAGGAACCAACTCAATACGGAATTCCACCTGTCGTGGAGGAGGTAAACCAGACAAGTCATCTGGAAATACTTCTGGGTAATCCCGTACCACTGGAATATCCACCAGTTTCCTTTCCTCGTCTTTCTTTTCAACTACATGAGCCAGAAAAGCGTAGCACTGCTTTCGTAGACTCTGGCGTGCTTTCATGCAGGAAATAAGCTTTAAGCTCTTACCCGGTCGTTCTCCCTGAACCTTGAGTACTTCCCCGTTTGGCATAGGGATACGTACTACTTTGTCTCGACAGACAATCTCTGCTCCATTCTGCGACAACCAATCCATACCCACGATCACATCGAAGCTTCCTAACTCGAAGGGTATCAAATCTATGTCGAATGTATGATCCTCCGACGTCAACGAACACTTCTTATAATCATCTCATCGCCTGAGCAACTCTACCATTGGCCATTTCTACAGAGAGTAGCTAGTTTCTAGCCTACTAGGACTCAAATCAAGTAATTGCACAAACTCAGAAGATATGAAACTATTATCTGCTCCAGTATCAAATAATATAGATGCGAAGTGATGATTGAGTAAGTGCGTACCCGTGACAACATTCGGGTCCTGACGAGCATCATTAGCTCCAATGACGAATGCACGTCCCCGAGCTGCATCCCTGAGTAGCCGGGCCTTGATTCCCAGCGATAGCCAACACCTGCTGCTGGTTGTTCCCCTGTTGACCCGGTTCCCGATTCAGCCTGGGGCACATATTCCTGTAGTGATCGGGGCTCCCACACTCAAAGCAAGCCCTTGCATTCCCGGGGGGTTAACCGCGTTGACGGGTGCTACAAGATTTTGCGCGGTTCTGCAATCTCTTGCCAAATGACCCGGGCGCCTACAGTTAGCGCACACCCGGCACTGCGTCCCTGGGGGATGATGATAATTGCACCTTTCACATTTGGGGTGCGGCCCCACATACTCTCTTCTGGCCTGAGACACGGCCACAAAATTCCTGGTCGGGTTAGACCTCTTCTCAAACCTTCCGGCACTCGACCGGCTCGATTCCCCAACATCCTTCCTCTTCTCGGCCCCTCGCCCAAAACCCCCTGTTCTAACCATCTCATCAGTCAGAGCGCCAGCTTTCAATTGCGCTCTGATAGTAGGAGGAGCGGCTGCTGTAACCATCACTCTAATTTGAAGCGCGAGTCCCCAAATGTACCTCTCGATCCTCTTTGATTCCGGCGTAACCAGATGCAGAACCAATCTAGCCAGCTCATGAAAACGATCAGTATAAGCTGCATGCCCTGCCCCCACCATAGCATGATTCCAGAACTCATGCTCCAGTTTCTGCATCTCGTTGAGAGGGCAGTATTCCTCCTCGGTAATCAAGGCTTTGAACTCGTCCCACGACATTTGCATCGCAGACTCTCTTCCTCGAGCTGAATCTGGGTGTTCCACCAGGTTAGGGCTTACCCTGTAGAGAACAAGTGGCATACTTGATCCTCTGGCTGTCGAGGCACTCACTGATGTCGATCACTGCCTCCATCTTTTCCAACCACCTGGTTAGGGCTATCGCCCCACCTTCCCGTCGAATTCCCTTGCTTACAAGCCACGAACTCCTTGTACGAATCCCGACGAGCATTAACACTCCAGTTTCGATACCGGCAGTACCACCATTTCCGTTTCCTGGTTGCTCTCGTTCCAGTCGGGTTCCCGTTTCCCGTTTCAGTTTCTATCCACCTTGGGCTCCATCATCGTTGCCACCATCCCCGTGAGGGTGGTTGTGTTGAAGTGCGTCGCTCACTTGGGCCACTATAGTAGGAATCAGTGCGGCCAATTGCTGAGCGATCAGGGCTGCCATGTCGGCGTTCCCTGTTCCTTGACTGTTACTGGCAGGAGCATCGTTTGCTCTTGGTGCTCTGCCTCTGCCTCGGCCTCTGCCCCTTGGGGCTTCACTCCCGCCACTACTGCTACGGGTGACTCTTCGAGGCGGCATGTTCTAATCATAAAAGAGGTAAACATATAAACTTTAGTCACCATAAGATACAAAGTATTCCACTTATCAAATTCCAATGTTCATGTTCCGGTCAGCCAGACCACCATGCAGCCCATTTCAAGCATATTCTCGGTATACCGGTGATGTTTATATATAGGGTTCCCCGCAGCGTTCCCACCACACCCACGATGTACCGAGAATGATGCCTGATCCGGTTCCATGACATCCGACTTTCCTTTACATCATATCCATAATAATTCATCAAGTCCATGTATACAATCACGTTTAGTCTAGCGGAGGTTGTCTATTTTTCCTCATCTTTCGAGGTTTCAGACATATACCCCCTCAGAGTTAATCTCAATGTCCAAGGTCAAGCGCAATAACATGATCTGTGATGATCTCTTCGGGTTAATACCCGGATCTGATAAACTAACTCGGCGCGCAGAGGGAACGGAAGATCCAATAGAAGCATCCCATAAAAGAGTGAGCACAAGGGTCTCTCATAGGGTAGAAAGATCACATAACAAATAGATGAACAAATCAAGCAGCGAGGAACCATACACGAGATATAATATGCATAAGAGTCCTAGCATGCAAATCTACATGAAGGTTCCTAGGTTATGTCTAGGTCAGCGTATTGCCTATTCTCTTAACCAATGCTCTGATACCAATCTGTCACACCCCCGCTAAAAGCGGACCACGGGGATGTAACGAGACCGGGATCGTCATAACACATGGTACGCGATTAGAGAGCATATAAATAAATGATGACAAGCGTGTCATGACGACACCGACAAAAGGGGACCTTGTGTCGTGTTTAGTCAATGTTCCCCGACACATAGCCATAAGCACATGATAATGATCACCCATAATCACATAAGATGAAATTGTAAATGTTAATTCCCACAACCCGGGAACAAGTTTCAAATGTTGATAATTGTTTACAAGCGTTAACATTGTTCAAAAGATTGTTTATCAAAATGAGCTAAGTCCCAAAATGCATCCTAGGGTCTCCACTAAGGCAGCACACCTAGATTCCTGGACTTGCATGATCACCTGAAAAGATATGCTTAAAACGGTCAACATAATTGTTGGTGAGCTCGCAGGTTTATATAATAAAAATGTAAGTGATGCTGTAATAATAGCGCGTCGGAATACCGTGAATACAGTTATTACACAAGTAAATATCACATGACATGAGCTTTGCAACCAAACCTAGCGACGTACACAAAGAAATTGTCGGCATATATTCACCCAAGGGCCCGTTCCTGGCCACTGATGGTACCAACTAGTATACCATCGAACGAGGGTGGGGGTGTCAACCCAGTAGTACTACCAATACCTAACCGTCGGTTCCCACACTGGAATTAAATAGTTGCAAAGATAGAACCACACAGCAGACCCAAGCATGTATCAAATAGTACTTGCAACACAGTATCACGTTGATTCCTTGTATGTAAAATGTATGTAAGTTGTACAGCATAAAAATTGTGTAAGCATACTTTTCCCCCAATTTGTAAATGATTGAAATATTGTATAAGCGTAAAAAGGGCCCACAAAACTCACTTGTTAGGTGGTAAGTATGTATGATCGATGTATCCCAAATGTTGAATGCAAATAAACAGTCAAACACCTATTGACAGTTATTGTATAGCATTAATGATATGATATATGTATAAGCGCGCAATAATGATGGGTCGGTTCGGGTCGTATCGGATGGGTCACGCACAACACACAGACTGACACACGTACTAGACCTTATGTAGATCCAAGTACAAGACATTGTCGCCACTAATGATGATGTTTAAGTAAAAGTATCGTTGTTAATCGAAAGAATATTGAATAAGTGTCAATAGTTATAAGTCAATTTAGTCGTTCGTAAAGCGTTAGTTAAATTTGCTCAAAATAGTTTATGTGCCCTTTCTCGCGTTGACTCTAATATTTGTGGCCAAACAATGGCATTATTGTGTTAGTGTTACCTCGACACCACACGACATACTCACGCCACGCACAAGGGTCAAACACAACAATTTCAGTCGCATAACAAGGTCAGACGCACGACTCAACCTCCATTCGTGCGAATCCAACCCTCAATCGTGCGAATCAGCTTCATTCATACGATTGAGCCTTCATTCGTATGATTGGTCTTCAGTCGTACCACACAACACCCAATCGCACGACTCAACTTCCATGCGCACGAATCAACCTTCAATCGTGCGAATTAGCTACTTTCGTACGACTGAACCTTCATTCGTGCGATTGGACCCCAGTCGTGCGAATCACATTCATTCGCACACATTCAGTCGGTCACCTGACTCAATCGCACACAAACACTCAAGCGCATGACCCATTCGCATACACTCATTCGCACGCATGACTCAATCGCACACAGACACTCAGTCGCACAACTCAGTCCCACGACGTGCCTAGTCGCACAACCCAGTCGCGCGATTGACTCAGACGCATGATCCAGTCGCACGACCCACTCAGTCGCACGGCTCAATCGCATAGATGACCCAGTCGCCTGATCTGCAGAATCGCGACTGTGGTCGGGAGGAGCAGCCCCCGAGCTGCTCTAAACGGGTTTTACACCACAAGGACCTCCAGAAACTCTCAACAAACATACACAAGCATAAAACACAAGCAAAGAGACCTCACACGCACCCATCAGGGGGATGTCAATTTCTTGGTGGAAGAGTAGTCTCCTGGCAATGCAAGAAACAATCCTGTGTGTTTGCATCAACTGCTGAGGCTGAATACATTGTTGCTGCAAGTTGCTGTGCTCAAGTGCTTTGGATTCAAAATTAGATGCTGGACTATGGATTTAACTTAAAAGAGACTTCCATCCACATAGACGACAATAGTGCCATCTCCATCACAAAGAATCCTGTGTAGCACTCAAGGACAAAGCATATTAATATCAGGTAACATTTGATTGGAGATAACTTTGAAAAGGGATTAATCAAACTAGTCAAAGTTAACACAAATGAACAATATGCTGATCTGTTCACCAAAGCTTTTGATGAGAAGAGATTTAAATATATTGTATCAGCTATTAGGATGATTAACTTTGAAAAGCTTTTCTTAAAACTTAATCATATTTATTTCTAAAACCTATTTGTCCTAAGTTGTCTATTATATCACCTTCATAAGCCCTTGTTTTCTTTGGAAGAAAATCTTCTCAAAAGACTTTTCTTAGATTTTTCAAAATATTGATCTCTTTGGAAGATTCAAAATTACCTTCGAAAGAAGTTTATGTCTTAGTAAACAAATGATTGCTTCAGTGATTTTACCTTCGGAAGAAATTTCTGAAATATCTTCCGAAGCTTAAAATCAACTTAAGTACTTTGTATGTTTTCAAAGAACAAGTTTCTTCCGAAAGCAACTTACCTTCAGAAGTATCTATTCTTCTTAGAATAAAAATCTCTAAGTGTAAAATTCTCTTCCAAAGCAAAATTCTCAAAAAGCTTTGAAATCTCTTCCGAAGCCAATTTGCCTTCAGAAGCTTTTTTCTTCAGATGTTCCGAAGCAAATAACCTTCGGAAGATGTCTCGACTTCCAAGAAAACTACTTTTTGGGCAAAAGTAAACTACTATTCAGAGGTGGGACCGACATCCGGATTTCAAAGTTTATCCTCTTTCATTAACTTTGTCTCAAATCCGTTTCACATAAATGCCAAACAGTTCCCCCCTCTTTCACTATCTTCCTCAATTACACTATTCCTTAAACCTAAATTCTCCCAAACCGCCTTTTGTTCTTCATCTTTCTTCATCCTTAAGCTTCTAAAATGGCCAACCTAAACCTCAGAAACAACCCTGATTTCTCCATGCAACTTCACAGGCAACATAACCAAGTTGCTATGTTAAGCTCTGAGAAAGATGAAAGTTTCTCAGAGATTTGCCGTTTCTTAGCTCTATCTAACTACTCCACCTCCCTAACCATTGATCCTACTCTCTATGAGGATCATCTGCTTGAATTTTGGAAGACCTGCCAAGAGGTCATTATGGATGGGGAGAAGGCACTGTCTGCCACAGTGCAAGGGAGGACAATCTTCATCACTCTGGCCATCATAAACACTCATTTGCAGCTGGACGATGAAAAAGGTGAGTTGTCCTTCCCAAAGGAAGCTGTAAATCATTCCTTTAAGCAGATGGGCTATGAGGAAGATTTCTCTGTAAAGACCTTGAGGAAAGGAAAGGTCTCATCCCAGTGGAAATACCTGCTTCATGTGGTTATCCACAGCTTGTCAAACAAGCATGGAGGGTGGGACCAGATTCCTAAGACTCTCTCCTTCATAGTACATGGAATGGTTCAAGGGGTCAAGTTCAGGTACTCTCAATTTGTTTATACAAATTTGCTTGCTAACTTGGACTCCTTAGAGTATTATATGTTTCCTAGATATGTTCAACTCATTCTCAACTGTGAACTGGGCTCACAGTTGAGGGAAACAAATAATATTCTTCAAATTTGGACAGATGAAGCCCGGCATCTTTAAAATTATGAAGAAGCCAACTGTAGGCTTCGCAGGGGTAGAACCAGCCCTAGTCCCAAAAATGTTAGAGCTCATTGCTCAAGGTGACAATCTAGCAACACAAGCTAGTTGTTGAACCCACACCTTCTACCTCTCAACCACCAAAAAGGCCCCAAGTCACCCTCACCTACCAAAGAAAATCCAAACGAACCCCTGCTCAATCTATTGAGTATGTGCAGGCCCCCATATACTCACCCATACAGGAGGAAGTGGACACTAGAGCTCCCACATCCCCTGAGGAGCAAACCACTCCTATCTCTTCAACAATCAGGGCCGAGGTTCCTTATGCTCACCCTGATGAGCTCACAAGCCAAACTGACTTAAGCCTTCACTCTGAGTCTCAACACTCAAGTGAACAACCTTTAAGGGACAGTTACCATCCCAACCATTAGACTTAAATTAATCTATTCCCAACCTCTCATTCTATACTGATGAAGACTTAGGTTTCAGTGGGTACCATGAGTCTCTCTACTCTTCCCCTACTCAAAAAGAGATGAGTACTCCTGAGTCTCCTTTGTCTAGCCCACATCAATCACCCATAACTGAGGTGGATACTTCTGAACCTGTTCAGGATATCCATATGGAAGAGGCTCTCACTTCTGCAAGTGATTACATCATTAAGACCTCGACCATGGCAACTCAGCCCATTGACACCTCAACTGAGGATGTCAATGTGCAGAAGAAATCTAGCAGCCAAGAACCTGAGGCTGGTGGTGAGAGAGAGGACTTTGGTCCAATCATCTCATCCCCTAATGATTCTTCTGATGAAGAAGAGGGGAATCTGAGACTAAAGGTGCAAAAACTGTCAAAAACATGCTCCTATTTAGTCTCTAAGGTTAGTCACCTTGAATCTCAGGTGACTACCCTGCATAATAGGGTCAATGATCAGCAACTTGAGATATCTTATCTCAGGGAAAAACTAGCTTGGAGACCTTTAAGAAGAGCTCAACCAGGAACACAAGAACCTGTGAATGTGATTGATCTAACCTCTAGCTCACCTATGCAAGAGAGTAATGCTACCAAAAAGGAGAAGAAAGTCATTACAGTCACAGAACCTGGGAGTTCTTCAGGGAGTATGGACATTGAGGATTCACCATCCTCACTTGCAACTGTGCATACTCAACAACTTCCTCAAGTCTACATTAATATGGACATAATAGACTCTGTCATTAGGAGTCTTTTTGAGGAAGGCATTCCAAGGGCCGTGTCATCTCCACCTCAAGGAACTCCAAACTACATTATTGGGTGAAGGTATGATGCTGATAGAAGAGCCCTCATTCTTCACAGAGTTCAAGGGTAGCAAGAAGTGTTCAATTTTAAGACTTTGGACTACTATGAAGGTCTTGACCTGATCAACATGCCACTTGTCAACCCAAGCAAATCAAGACAAGCTGACAGGTTAGCACTCAGGATTCAAGAGAAAATTATTGAAGAGTTCAGCCTTAGAAGGGGACAAAGGCAATCATGTTATGTCATTGGTCAACTGGATGCTGAGGCAGACCCTGAGATTAGCTTCAAAGGGAAAACCTTGGCTGAAGGCCCAGTGATAGAGCCTGAGACCCCTATCACATTAACAACTGCTTCAGAAATTCATTCCCTCAGTGAAACACCTACTGGTGAAGGTGTCTCACAACCTCTCTCTGGCCAGAGTTTGGATGCTACACCAAGCAATGAAGGCCAAACCTCTATCCACCCTAAGTCACAAAGGTTTGTTGGTGAAAAAGGGAAAAGGTTTTTGACTCCTGAGGAGATTGAGGAAGAGGAGAGAGAGAGGAAGAGGAAACTAAGGAGAGAAAGTTCCTCTGGGTCTTCAGGCTCTATGCAAGCTGCAATCGGGGCTGCCCCCAGACCAAACACTCAAGAAGATGAGTTGAGGGCAGTCAAGATTACTTACCTGCAGACCAGGAACTATGACATAGATGAGATTATATCTCTCCCCTTAGAGCAATTAAATGAGCTGGTTGACATGGAAGTGTCAAGAGAGATGAAGGAAGCAGAGGATGCAAGATTACTTCTCCAATTCAAAGAAGAGAAGAGACAGAAAAGATTATACAAGCATGCTTTAACTCTCTCCCTAGTTTAGGAAAGTCCTGTGCAAGAGGGTGTGGCTGCTACACAAGAACCTCAGGTAGACAAGGAAACAGATAGTCAAAACATGATCAACTACCTGAGTGCCACAGGTCTCTACCAGGCATCTGCACTTCTTCCCTTGTCCTTTGAGTACATTGAGTTTGAGTATCTCAAACAGCTTGAGTTTCAAGTGCTCAAAAAACAAAAGGCAACAAAAAGAAAGATAAGAGCTATCATCCAAAAGAGTATGAAGAAGTCTGCTGACAGACAAAGGATGATGAGCTTCTTGAAGCTGTATGGATTCTCCGGAAGGAGACCTGGCCCTATTTCTCTATCCACAATGGAGGAGCATATCAGGGTAATCAAGCAGAAGATCAAGAGTGGAGAGCTGATTGACTTATACTCTCCTCCAAGTTAAATCCCACCTGAAGTGGAGGTTAAGGTTGAAAAACCTGAGACAACACAACCTGGACCTTCTGCTGAGCCTCAGCAAGCTTTATCTTCTGATCCACAGCAGGGTCAAACTCCCTCTCCTTCTGAACCTGTGAGGGAGGAACACCCAACTGAGAAAGACAAGGATGATCAACAAGGTGCTGCAGACCAGTCTTCTCAGTTAAAGTCTTCTAAGAGGAAGAAGAGGATGGCTTCTAAACCAAAGTCTAAGAAGAAGAAGCTTGAATCATCCACCTCTACACCTCAGACTGAGTCAGATCAACCTGAGGAAGTGCATGAAGAGGCAGCCCAATCAACTCCAATTCAAGTGGCTCCTCTTGCAGCTGAGACACCCATCTTATCCTTGACCTTCACTACAAATCCAGAGAGATGGCATGTGATCAGAGATCAAGGTGTTGAGAATGTCTATACATGGCAAGACATAATCAACTTACCTCTGCATTATCTTTTTGAGATGAGAAGATATTATGAGAGTCTGAATGATCCTGACCATCTGATGAAGAAGGGTATGGTCATCATTGTGCTGAAGACTACAAACATCTGAAGATCTTCTAAATGTTTTGGTAGCATCAGCATAGGGGGAGTTTGTAAGGATTCCTATAAGTCTGATGTAGCCAAAACATCCAAAGTCTCTCTGCAAGCATGCACTAAAGAACAGAAGTAGAAATGCTTTGGAAGTTTTACACCATGCACTAGAAATATTCAAAGTGTAAAATCTGCCGAAGCCAAGACCAACATCTTCCGAAGCCAAAAGTGAAGTCTTCCGAAGCTTCAAAAACAAAGTCTTCCGAAGCAAAAGAGTGAAGACAGAATTCTTCCAAAGACTTTTAGAGATATGCCTTTATCTGTTGTACTTTACCATAAAGCCGGACCACCATTCCGCTGCAACTCTGTAAAGTCACCAACTTACATGAGTTGGTGAAAGGTCCATGCTTGTGGTAACTATACATTGAGGTCTTGAGTCCATGCTTTCTACTTTATGTACTTTTATCCTTTTTGTAATATATTAGGATGTGAGCTATGGCATGTCATAGTCACAAGTCAAAAGGCAGATATGCCTTTTGAATCTACATTTGATTTTATAGTTGTCTACTCAATTGTATCCAGCTGGCCTTCAAAGTATGGCCGGCTGTAGGATGTAGTATAAAGTATCTCAAGTACTTGTAACTTTCTATCGATGCTTTGTAACTTGTGATAGAACTTGCGAAGCAATATACAACATTCTTGAAAACCAAATACTTGTGTTGTTTGCAATCTTGTTCTGTCTCACATTTACTTGTGTTCTTAGCATCGTTCATTAACAAGTTAACCAGTTCCCTATTTGATCTGTTAAGTGTTCTAAGCAACTCTCCTCATTGTGTTGTTGTGTTGTAAGTGCATACCCTTCACCGGTCCTGCAAAGTGGCTGAGTCAAAGCTAAAGATAGACCCTAAGCAAAAAGGGTGTATTCATTTCAGCCGGATTCCAGGTGGTTGGAAACTCTGATTCAGAAAAGGAGTGTAGTGGAGCACCCTTGTCTTGCTGAAGGATCAAAATTTAAAAGGGATGGCTGTTGATGAAGACAAGAAATGCAAGAAACAACAGTCTTCACATCCCACAAAAATTAACATTGCATGCATAATGTGTGGTCTGCAAAACCATATGGCTAAAGATTGTTACTACAATCTTGCAAGCACACATTATGCAAACAATGTTAAGAAAGAAGGAGTCAAGAAGGGTTTCACATTTGGACCTTAACATGGTTCAAGTGATGAGGAAAGGAAAGCTTGTCTCCGAAGCAAAGTTGCTTTCGGAAGAAACTCATTCTTCTGAAAGGAAAATAGCTTCGGAAGACAAGCCAAAGTAAAATCAAAAGAACAAGAGAGTTCCTTTGAAACGTTCCGAGAAGAAGACTGCTAAGGAAGAAAAGGTGGGGAAAACTTATTCCAAGAAGAAAGAAGCCTCAGAAGAATGCCATGTTGCTCAGCTTTAACAAGCTCATCTACATTATGAGCCAAGGGATGGAATGGAAGATCAAAGAAGATGCTGCAGCCCAAACCTCTTCTTCACAGACATCTATTGAACTCTCATGCACACACTTTGGTTCAATTATGTCATCATCATTGGAAGAGCCAAAGACCAGCAAGGCTTGGGTCTCCAATAATAACTAAATTTTTCATCTTATGTGCAGGGACATCCACATGACAAGAATCACAATGTGTGGATTGTAGATAGTGAATGCTCCAGGCACATGACTGGGAACAAATCTCTTCTTCAACAATTTCAAGATTTTGATGGAGGTCCTGTTCAATTTGGAGGTGAGACCAGAGGATACATTTCAGGCAGAGGAAGTGTATCCAATGACAAGTTAACGGTCGACAAAGTAAACTTTGTCAAACAGCTTGAACACAGTCTCTTAAGTGTTTCTCAATTCTGTGACCAAAAGCACCTAATGCTTTTCACAGAACATGAGTGCATTATCCTCAAACCCAGGATGACAATTCCTCAAGAATTGGTGCTTCTTAGATCTCCCAGGAAAGGGGATATGTACAAGCTGGATATGAACAATGCTTCCCTATTGGGTGAAGTATCATGCTTTCTTTCCAAAGCTGATGGTGATGAGTCAACTCTGTGGCATAAACGTATGTGCCATGTAAATTTTAAAACCATGAATAAATTGGTTAAAGATAACTTGGTACCGTGTGCCTAAAAAGGAATTTTTCTATAGAGACAACTGTGTTTCATGTCTGAAAGGAAAGCAATATAGAGTGTCTTAGAAATCCAAAGAAGTTAACTCTATCACCACTCCATTACACTTATTGCACATGGATCTCTTTGGTCCCATAAGTATAATGAGCATTGGAAGGAAATCATACTGCCTTGTGATTGTTGATGATTTTACTGGATTGACATGGGTATTCTTTTTAAGAAATAAAGATGAAACAACTGAAACTTTAAAATCTTTTATTCTTAAAATTGAAAATCAAATTAATCACAAAGCTAAGATAATTAGAAGTGATCAAGGGACTGAGTTTAAGAATCAAGTTCTTGACTCATTCTGTAACTCAAAAGGGATTGCCAGTCAATATAGTGCTCCCAGAACTCCTCAACAAAATGGTGTTGCTTAGAGGAGAAATAGGACATTTATTGAGGCTACTCGTACTATATTAGCTAATTTAAAGTTGCCTCTAACATTCTAGCAGAGGCATTCAGCATTGCATGCTATGTGCACAACAAAGTTCTTGTAGTTAAGCCACATGGAAAAACCCCTTATGAGCTATGGAACAAGAGGCCATCGTTCGTTAGTGTTCTTAGGTCCTTTGGCAGTAGGTGTACCATACTTAACACAAAGGACAATTTGGAAAAATTTGCTGAAAAGTCAGATGATGCTATCTTTGTTGGATTTTCCTCTACCTCTATTGTCTGTAGAGTGTATAACATTAAAAATCAACAATTTGAGGAATCATCTGACATGGTTGTTAATAAGCACACTCCTTGTGTTAGGGGAAATGGACCTGATCATATCTTTGATTTAGAATTGTTTCCAAACTATTTTAAACCCTTTTGTGAGAATGTTTCACCTGGAACATGTGCTCAAAGTGATTCTGATGATGACCAATTGTTTGAGTTACCCAGACCTCTTCCAAGTTCTCCAAGAGTTGCTGAGAATCAAGCTCCCACAATTGGCAGATCTGATAGCATAACTATTTCAAGAACCAGTGGAGCTCCAACAAGTTGTCAACAAAGTGAGCCTCAAAACTCATCCGATGACAACGCACAACACCAGGCTGATGATGATAACATTTTGAAGGAACAAACAATTGTTAATGCTGCTTCACAGCCAAATGATAATGATGTTGTTTCTCCTTCATTCAATCAGTCCTCATTGAATGAATATGAAACATGTAGGATTCTATGTGCCCAAGACACTTATAATATTGATGTGGTTAGTACGTTATGATCCAAGTCGGGTTATACCCAATAACAAGCTTTGCAATCACCGACAATTATTCAATTGATGATATGATCATGCAATTAAATAATAACCCCAAATTTAGAAAATGGGTTTTCTAAATAAGCTGCATATGAGATTGAACAATTTATATGGATATTTTGTTTATAGACATTGTTTGTAATGTTATTTAAGTTATTTAAATAACATCAAATAATTAGTGAATGTGTATGTGTTATTCTAATAAAAGGTTTATTGAATGAACAACTTTTAAAAATGACTTGATTAATGTGTTATATTTCATTTAACTTTTGGGGGGAAATCAAAAGAAACCAAGAGGTTTCGGCCGCCCTTATGTATGGCCTCCTCTTGATTTTTGTTGCTACTTCTTGAAAACATACACACATTAGATACACATTCACTCCATCTCATTTCTCTCTCACACATGCAATAGAACAACACAAGAAAAAGGGTTTTCTTGTTCTTGTTGAAGAGAACTCGGTTGAAAGGATTTTCAGGAGAGTTACCCTTCGTTTTGGTGTTCAATCCTAGCATCTAAGGTGTCTTGTGATGGTGCTTGGGGTATACTAGCTTGAGGGCTCCTTCCTTGGAGCCTTGGCCGAATTTCTAGCATCTAATCACCCTACTTTGGTCGACATTTCAGCTGGAGAAAGGTAGTTAATCACAGCTTTATGTAGCTGTGATTTTATGTACACTTTCATTATGTTCATAGCTTGTTTATTCACATAAAAGATCCCCTTTGTTCTTGGGTTTGTTTACACTTTAAAACATCAAATAGAACATGATATTTTCAGCTTACAAACAATGTAATAATGTTAAACTTCCGCTGCATTTTTACAAAGTTTAAGTGGTTAAACTATGTCTTGTGTTCAAACAAACCCATCAATGGCATCAAGAGCCGGTTATGTGGATAGCTTGCTTGTTCTTTGTCCTTTATAATTGCTTTATGGGACATTATAACCCTTTTAAGGGCTGCTATATTCTGTTTTCTTGAATTCCCAACTTTCAAGGTTATATTACACATGCTTGTGATTAAACCTTGAAAGATATGTATGTTGATATGTTGTGTTGCTTGGACAATATCTAAACCCGAAATTTTCAGTTTATGTTGGCTGAAAATTCGTGGGTTTTGAGGGGTTCATAGTTATGTTTTTGGTTGATATGATGTATGTTCATATTGGTGCATAACCTAGCTTTGACCTTGTGTTGTTTGGTTTGGATTGTATGTATTTATTTGATTATATTCATTCAATGGGGTTGTATATTAATTTGTGCTTTGTTTAAAATGTATTTTGTCTATTTATTCATTGGGATGTAATAATAGATTAGGAGTAATTTCCTTTTACTAGAAAATATGTATTAAGATATATATTTTGTAAAAGAAGATGCTCGGGAAGAAAGCACAAGAAGAAGACACAAAAGAAGGACTTGAAGCATATGGATGCAAGTTCAAGTGGGGGTCTATGTTGATCTCATTTTTGTGTTGTATTCAACCCTTAAGAAAGACCAAATGACCACACTTGTGATGGCAAACAAGTGTGGTCACAATAGTAGCTATGGTTATGCACATTGTGGTTGTTTATATTATGCTTGTTTGATTGTGATTTTATGAATGATTGTTTGATATTTGGATATGATGGACAATCTTAAAATAAATGATCTTAACAAGCTAATACAAAATGGTTCTTAATCACTAAGTGTTAATAAATGGTTATTAAAAGGATTAATGATTTCGTAATAAAATGGGTTTTATTAAAAGGACCATAGGGTATCCTGTATTTGAAAGCATGCAAATACAAGTACATAGAGTTTTCTAAACTAGAATTATGAAATCTCTAAACTTTTGACAAACAAGTTTAACTCCGTCCTTTTACACAACACTTGAGTCATTTGGAAACTCTTAATGGGATAAAGGTCACCTAACCATTTAGAGGGAACTTGTGATTTAAGGTGGGGATACCACGTTGGTGGGATAAAGGTCACCTAACCACTTATGTGTGTAAACTCACATGTGTGTGCAAGTAGGATAACTTGATTTGCAAACCATGTTAAATGGATCACCTAAATATGGTTTCCAAATGGTGTTGATGGGATTAACATGCCGACTTTACATATGATGTTTAAAGTCGATCCCATACCTCTAGAAGTTGCAAATGTGTTAGGACCTGGTATTTGAACGAAATACCTAGTGATTAGCGTGTTAACCAGATCAAATAGTGCGGAATCCTATTTGATTGGCGATCCAATCAGTGAGAACACACGAAGAATCAATCAAGCATTGAATCTAACGTTAGAAGTCGATTAGGAATCGATCTAATGTGTTCCGTGAACTTGGAGAACGATTTGGGAGGTCTCTGGACGGCTAGGGTACGTCTGGAATCGTAATGGTATGAATGCTTACGTTTTTCCACGAATTGGGTCTATTTATAGGTTAGTATAGTTCAATCGTGCAACTGGGCCATAAGTATGGTTCAGTCGTGCGATTGAACCATGCGGTTGATTCATCCGCACGACTGAGTGTTCAGTCGTGCGACTGAGCCAATCTTATGTGTCAATCATATGACTGATCCAGTCTCCTGGTTCAGTCGTGCGATTGAGTCAATCGTATGAAGTTATTCATGCGTATGGTCCATTCGCATGGGCCATTCGCATAAGAACTTCATTAAGTTAAGTTTGAATGTTTTAATTAATATAACTTGATGTGTAACCATTCAAACAATCATAAACCCAATCATTCAATAACGACTCATTAATGAAATATTAGACATTACAAATCACAAACAATCCATATCATTTCATTAATCATTACATATTACATCATAATCAGACAGACAAGATCTATTACATTACAAATCATGATCTAGGGACATACATGCATCAACAAAATGGTTGCAACCATCAATCGTTGACCACCTTATTAATTTAAATCGTGGGATAACGGTCACCTAACCACAATTTAAATGTAATGTTGGGTTCTAGATTTTAATATAAAAATGACCTTAAAAGCCATTAATTATTAAAAATAGCAATATCGAAAATACTAAATAGATCTTTGTTAAAATTTGTAGATGGCCACCTATAATGACAATCATGATAACTCATCCGCGTCCAACCAATCATTACGAGTGATCCTCCAAAAGGAACGTCTAAATCATAATAATTTCATTGATTGGTATCGAAACTTGAGAATCGTTCTCAAGCAAGAGAGACGACCATATGTTTTAGACGACCCTATCCCCGATCAACCTACTGAGGATGATGAGGAGGCCTTCAACGATTGGCTGAAGTACACTGAGGACTCCGTCCAAGTGTCTTGTCTCATGCTAGCGAGCATGACTCCGGATCTCCAAAAGGAGTATGAACATCACGGAGCTTATGACATGATAACCCAGTTGAAGGAAACGTTCCAACAACAAGCAAGGGTTGAGAGCTTCGAAACGGTTCGAGCACTCTATGCATGTCGTATGGACGACAACCAATCTGTTTCATCTTATGTACTTAAGATGAAAAGTCATATTGACCGCCTTGAGAGGCTTAATTGTCCCGTCTCGAAGGAATTGGCCACGGATTTGATCCTTAATGGCCTTACCAAGAAGTTCGAGACATTTGTGTTGAATTACAACATGAATGCATGGGACAAGAGCATTGGTGAGCTTCACTCAATGCTTAAAACGACCGAGGCGGCCATGGGTAAAAGGGTTTTACCCGTTCTCACCATCAATGAAGGTGGGAACAAGAAAAGGCCTCATCCCGCACCCAAGGCAAAGGTTGCCAAGGGTAAAGTACCCGTATGGGGAAAAGGGAAAGGAGTGGCAAGGGTGCCACCCAAACCACAAGAGAAGAATTAAAAGGTTGCTACCAATGACCCATGCTTCAAGTGTGGGGAGATTGGACATTGGGCAAGAAATTGTCCTGTCCATCTCCAAGAGGTGAAAGCGAAGAGGGATGCCGGGCAGACCTCAGGTACAATATACATGATTCATATTGATCTTAATGTTACATCTTCTAACACATGGGTATTAGATACCGGATGTGGAACTCATATTTGCAATTTGTTGCAGGGGTTCAAAAGAAGTAGGGACTTCAATCAAGGGGATGTTAGTCTCTTCATGGGCAATGGAACCAAAGTCCAAGTTGAAGCTCGTGGGGACTACATCCTAAAACTTCCAAGTGGCTTGGATGTTATTTTGAAGAATGTTTTGTATGCTCCTAGTCTGACTAGGAACATTATTTCTGTATCCCAATTAAGACTTTATGATTATGTATTATCTTTTATTGAAAATGATATTCATGTTTCTTTAAATGATATGTTCTATTTTAAAGCTATTCCCATTATTGGTATTTATGAATTGGTTCATGAAAGTACTTTAAATAGTTCATTGTACCAAACTAGCACCAAGAAACTCAAGTTGGATTTGAGTGATACCTATCTTTGGCATTGTCGTCTTGGTCATATAAACAAGAAAAGAATTCAAACACTACAAAAGAATGGTCTTTTAAAAACGAATGAATGTGATTCATTTAATGTATGTGAATCTTGTTTATAAGGTAAAATGACTAAGGCACCCTTTAGTGGAACTAATGAAAGGGCAAAAGATTTATTAGGAATCATACATTTGGATGTATGTGGTCCTTTTAAGCCAATGACTAGTAATGGTGAAAGATACTTCATTACCTTCACCGACGATTATAGTCGCTATGGGTATGTGTACTTATTAAGACACAAAAATGAAGGTTTTGAAATGTTCAAGATCTTTCAAAATGAAGTACAAAATCAACTCAACAAGTCGATTAAAGTTCTCCGCACCGATAGAGGAGGTGAATACCTAAATGATGCTTTTCAAGATCATCTTAGGAGTTGTGGGATTGTCTCACAACTCACTCCACCTGGAACACCACAACATAATGGTGTGTCTGAGAGGAGGAATCGAACCTTATTGGATATGGTCCGATCTATGATGGCTAGAAGCACATTGCCTCTATCATTTTGGGGTTTCGCTTTGCTCTCCGCGGCCCGTATTTTAAATATGGCCCCAACCAAAAAGGTGGAAAGGACACCTTTTGAGATATGGCATGGAAGAGTTCCATCCCTATCATACTTAAGGGTCTGGGGTTGTGAGGCTTATGTTAAGACTCCCACCCCAAACAAATTGGAAGTCCGATCCACCAAGTGTATCTTTATTGGATATCCTAGAGATTCTATGGGATATTATTTCTATGATCCACTGGAACAAAAGGTATTTGTTGCCAGAAAGGGTGAGTTCTTAGAAGCAAAGTTCCTTATGGAAGGAACTAGCAGTAGAACAGTGGATCTTGAGGAGGATCAAGAACCACAACCCGATACACATTTGGTTGAAACTAGCACTCAACATGAGGATGTTGAGGTTGATCAAGTGGTTGATCAATACACACAAAACGTTCGTAGAAGTGGTAGAACTAGTAATCCACCTGAAAGATACGGATTTTTCATGGATGGATGCTATGTGGTAGATTCAGATGAACCAACCACATACCATGATGCAGTGTCCAATTTGGATTGTGACAAATGGCTTGAGGCTATGAACGTTGAGATGCAATCCATGTATGACAATCAAGTTTGGGAACTTGTTGTACCACCTCTTAATTCCAAGGTAGTTGGAAGTAAGTGGGTTTTCAAGAAGAAAACCGATATGCATGGAAACTTGGATACTTATAAAGCTAGACTTGTAGCAAAGCGTTTCACTCAAACTCAAGGGGTTGATTATGATGAAACCTTCTCACCTGTTGCGATGCTAAAGTCTATAAGGATATTGTTTGCCATAGCTGCTCATTATGATTATGAGATTTGGCAAATGGATGTCAAAACGGCTTTCCTAAGTGGATATCTTGAGGAAGATGTCTATATGGTTCAGCCTGAAGGTTTTGTCGATCCAAAACATCCTAATAAAGTATGCAAGTTAAAGAAATCAATCTATGGATTGAAACAAGCATCTAGAAGCTGGAATCATCGTTTTGATGAGGAGGTAAAGAAATTTGGCTTCATCAAAAACGCTGATGAGGCTTGTGTGTATAAGAAGGCTAGTGGGAGCACAATAACTTTCCTGGTATTGTATGTTGATGACATACTACTATTTGGAAATGACATTCCAACCTTGGAAGGTGTAAAAACCTGGCTTGGAAGTTGTTTTTCAATTAAAGATCTTGGAGAAGCCGCCTATATTCTGGGAATAAAGATCTATAGGGATAGATCAAGGCGGTTGATTGGTATGAATCAAAGTGCATACATTGATAAGAGCTTGAAAAGGTTCAAGATGGAGAACTCTAAGAAAGGTACCGTACCTATTCAAAGAGGAACGATATTGAGTACGACTCAATTTCCTAGCTCAAAGGATGAGCAAGATAAAATGAAGGCAGTCCCATACGCATCTGCTATTGGATCCATAATGTATGCAATGATATGCACTCGATCGGACGTGTCATGCGCCTTAAGCATGACAAGTCGTTACCAGCAAAATCCTGGAAACAGTCATTGGATGGCTGTTAAGAACAGACTTAAGTACCTAAGGAGGACAAGAGATATGTTCCTAATCTATGGATCTGGTGATGAGGAACTCGTTGTAAAAGGTTACACGGATGCGAGTTTCTAAACCGATCGTGATGATTCTCGGTCACAATCGGGATATATTTTCATTCTGAATGGAGGAGCGGTCTCATGGAAGAGCTCCAAACAGGATGTGGTGGCTCTATTAACTACAGATCAGAATATGTCGCCGCGTCATTGGCAGCTCAAGAAGCTGCATGGTTGAAGAAATTCATTGCCGATCTAGGGGTTGTCCCTTCCATTCAGGAACCCCTAGAGATCTTTTGTGATAACAAGGGTGCGATTGCTCAAATCAAGGAACCTCGTGCTCATCAAAAGACTAGGCACATTGAGTGGAGATTCAACTACATACGAGATGAAGTTGAAAAGGGAAAGATATGTATTCGCAAAGTTCACACGGATCAAAACATTGCGGATCCTCTCACGAAGCTCCTTGTAAAGGCAAAGCATGAAGCTCATACTTGTGCCATGGGACTTCGATATTCTAGTGATTGGATTTGATCTGTAAATTTTGTATTTGGATATGTGGAACTCTTTAATATTTGAATAAAATTATTTGGTTATAATGTTTCAATTAATGTTCCAATTTAGCATGTTTAATCCATGAGTAAATTGTTTACTCTAAATGTCCGTAGTCGTTCATACTTGTGGGAACAAGTGTGAGGGTAAGATTATTATGAACTTGGATTGGTTGATATTCATAAGGATGAATATAAAGCAATGGGTTGCTACCAAGGTTCATAGATATTTGTGGGATACAAATATTAGACTAACCCGCATCTCAAATTTTACTACATGGAATCTTATTGATTGATCATAAGTAAATTTGAGTAAAGGCGAATATCATTTGGTATCCTCCGACCTGAGATACATATTGGGTTTTGATATTCACCAAGTATTATACCTTGAGCTTATTCTTCACTGTCCTGAAATAGTGGACAGTACATAAGGGTATATTCAGGTATGACACGAGGTGTTTGTGTGAAACGTATGTAGTCAAGATGGAATTTTTTCCTCTTATTCGTTGAGAGCAAGATGTCTAAGGCCTGATTAAGTTAAATCAACAGGGAATGATCATTCTGTGTCCTTGGATTTAACATGACATCTGTAACAAAAGGATATATGATTAATTCACCTAAATCATTTCAAGTAGGATACTTGAATGGGATGATGTTATTGAATGGCTATAAGTCATGCGTATTAAGGGTAGTAAACCGTTGTTAGGCGGTATTTACTGCTTGCATCAATCTTCTATGAATCTTGGGCAAGTGGGAGATTGTAGGATTCTATGTACCCAAGACACTTATAATATTGATGTGGTTAGTACGTTATGATCGAAGTCGGGTTATACCAAATAACAAGCTTTGCAATCACCGACAATTATTCAATTGATGATATGATCATGCAATTAAATAATAACACCAAATTTAGAAAATGGGTTTTCTAAATAAGTTGCATATGAGATTGAACAATTTATATGGATATTTTGTTTATAGATATTGTTTGTAATGTTATTTAAGTTAATTAAATAACATCAAATAATTAGTGAATGTGTATGTGTTATTCTAATAAAAGGTTTATTGAATGAACAACTTTTAAAGATGACTTGATTAATGTGTAATATTTCATTTAACTTTTGGGGGGAAATCAAAAGAAACCAAGAGGTTTCGGCCGCCCTTATGTATGGCCTCCTCTTGGTTTTTGTTGCTACTTCTTGAAAACATACACACATTAGATACACATTCACTCCATCTCATTTCTCTCTCACACATGCAATAGAACAACACAAGAAAAAGGGTTTTCTTGTTCTTGTTAAAGAGAACTCGACTGAAAGGATTTTCAGGAGAGTTACCCTTCGTTTTGGTGTTCAATCCTAGCATCTAAGGTGTTTTGTGATAGTGCTTGGGGTATACTAGCTTGAGGGGTCCTTCCTTGGAGCCTTGGCCGAATTTCTAGCATCTAATCACCCTACTTTGGTCGACATTTCAGCTGGAGAAAGGTAGTTAATAACAGCTTTATGTAGCTGTGATTTTGTGTACACTTTCATTATGTTCATAGCTTGTTTATTCACATAAAAGATCCCCTTTGTTCTTGGGTTTGTTTACACTTTAAAACATCAAATAGAACATGATATTTTCAGCTTACAAACAATGTAATAATGTTAAACTTCCGCTGCGTTTTTACAAAGTTTAAGTGGTTAAACTATGTCTTGTGTCCAAACAAACCCATCAAAACATCAGCTGGGCAAAGTGTTCAAAACCCTGAGCAAAACTTTTCCAATTTGGATCTATCCATACAACTGGATATGTTCCTTAGGCTCAGGATTCACAACACTCACCCAACTGAGAACATCATTGGAGATGTCTTTGAAGGTGTGAGAACAAAAGGACAAACTCACAATGGGAAAGTCTGCTTGTACTCATGCTTCCTATATCAAATAGAGCCAAAAAAGGTAGAAGAAGCCTTGAAAGATAGTAGTTGGGTTGAATTAATGCAAGAGGAATTGCTTCAATTCAAGAGACAAAAGGTTTGGAAACTATGTCCACTACCATCTGGTCAAGTACCCATTGGCACTAAGTGGGTATTTAACAAAAGAGATGATAGAGGCTTGATTATCAAGAATAAGGCAAAACCGGTAGTTCATGGATAAACTCAAGAGGAGGGAATTGATTAAAGTGATGTCTTTGCACCTCTTGCAAGACTTGAGGCAGTGAGGGTCTTTCTTGCTTATGCGGCATACCAGAACCTTACAGTCTACCAGCTTGATGTCAAGTGTGCTTTTCTATACAGGGATATAGATAGGGAAGTCTATGTGTGACAACCTCCAGGATTTGAATACCCACTACACCCCAACTATGTGTGCAAGCTGGATAAAGCTCTCTTTGGCCTGCATCAGTTACCTAGGCTGTGCTATGAGACTTTGTCTAAGTTTCTCCTGAAGAATGGTTACACCAGAGGTACCATTGACAAGACTTTATTCATAAGAAAGTCTGGGAAAGACATTCTACTCGTACAAGTCTATGTTGATGACATCATATTTGGTTACTCAAATGACCAAATGTGCAAAGACTTTGAGAGCATAATAAAGAAGAAGTTTGAAATGAGTTCCTTGGGAAAATGGACTTTTTCCTTGGAATTTAGGTGAAATAGATGAAAGAATGGTTCTTTATCAATTAATCTAAGTATGTCAAAGACATTTTAGAGAGATTTGATATGAAAGATTGTAAGCCAGCAAAGACTCCTATACCCAGAAATCACAATCTTTGTCCTAACTCTGAGGGGGAGGATACTAATCAACATCAGTATAGGGAAATTATTGGATATCTGATGTATCTCACATCAAGTAGACCTGATATCATGTTGCAACTTGCATTTGTGCAAGATATCAGGCTGCTCCAAACGTGTCTTACCTAGTTGCTGCCAAGAGAATCCTTAGATACCTTCAAGGAGCACCTAACTGGGTCTCTGGTATCCAAGCAACACCAACTTCAATCTCTATGGCTACACTGATAGTGACTACGGTGGCTGCAACATCAACAAGAAATTAACATTAGGAGGATGTCAATTTCTTAGTGGAAGGATCATCTCATGGCAATACAAGAAGCACTCATGTGTCTTAACATCAGCTGCTGAAGCTGAATACATTGTTGCTGCTAGTTGATATGCTTAGTTGCTGTGGATTCAAAACCAGATGATAGACTATGGATTCAACTTCATGAGGACTCCTATCCACATTAACAACAAAAGTGCTATCTCCATTACAGAAAATCCTATCAAGCACTCCAATACAAAGCACATCGACATCAAGGTATCATTTCATTAGAGATATTCATGAGAAAAACGTAATTAAATTCGTCAAAGTTGACTCAAATGAATAATATGCTAATTTATTCACCAACGAATTTGATGAAAAAAGATTTAAGTATCTTATTATATCTATTGGGATAATAAACATTGATTAGTCTATCTCACTTGAAAACCTTTTCAAAATGTGTCTTGTCTTTGTCAATACAATCTAAGCCCTGTTACAAAAGGTTTTTCTTCAAAAATTTGTTAAGTACGAGTTCTTCCTAAGAGAAATTAACCCTCGCAAGATGTCTTATGTATCTTTCGAAGGAAAATTCCTCCAAGTTAATTTCATCTTCCGAAGAGTTTTTAGCCTCGGAAGGGTATTTGATGTTATATCAAATTTACTTCCGAAGCTTGAAAACTTCTTCACTCGGAAGATTTCTTACTCTCGGAAGTAAAAATTCTCTTAGAATAAATTTCCCTTCGGAAGTAAGTTTGGCTTCGGAAGAAGATTACTCTCGGAAGAGCTTTTACTCTCGGAAGAAAGCTTTACTGTGTAACAAAAACATTTTGCGCCCCACTCTATAAAAAGGTAAAGATTTTATTAATGATGTCGGAATATTTTAAATGTTTTAACCTTACCGCCCTTGTCACATCATACCCCAAACCATCACTTCACCTTATCCATCCGCCATTTTCATCCATTTAAATAATTCTGACCCACTTCAATAATCTTTTTACCAATTTCACAGCCCTAACTTTCCTTCTTCTTCAATTTACCTATATTCAACCTCATTTCCTCTATAACTTTCTCAACAATGGCACTAAACCCTCAGCACAACCAGGTCGCACTCCTTGACTCTTCCTAGGATGTTGACTTCTATGAAATCATCCACTTCCTTACCCAGTCCACATACTACAAAGCCCTAACTGTTAACCCCATCATTTACTCAAACCAAATAGCCGAGTTTTAGGGGAATGGACATATTGAAACTCTGAACTGAATTAGGGTTATTAGGTCAAGCATTTATGGCTAGGAATTGATCATATCAGAACAAACCATCAAAGAGCATCTAGAGCTCCATGATGAGGATTCTCCTACGGAATTCCCAAAATCATACTTAGATGACACATATACCCAGAGGGATATGTTGGAGATGTGAGCAGGTCAACCACATAGAAGTTTAATTTCTCCTAGAACTGGAAGTTCCTGCTTCACATAGTCCTTCACAGCTTGTCAAACAACTCTGGTGGATGGGATCAATTTCCCCATGAACTAGGATGCCTAGTTCACGGGTTGGTAAGAGGCCTCAGGTTCAACTACCCAAGGTTTGTGCTGACCAATCTCATAGGAAACCTTCAAAGGAAAACATTCTACATGTATCCCAGGTTTATTCATCACATCATCAACTGTGAGTTGGATCAGATGTGCAGCTGCTCTACCTATCCTTCACATGAGGCCGGCCATCTGCAAAGTGTTAAAGAGCATGTCCACCAACTTCTCGGGAAGACATACTGCTCTCCTTCCAAGTATGATTGAGCCAATGGCTCCTGGTGACATCCTTGTAAACCCCATAGGTGATGAACCCACAAAGCAATAACCACTTCAATTCCAAATCTTCTTTCCCACCCCACAAAATTACATATCAGAGATGCTCCAAACAAACCCTTGATCAATCTCCTCTGATTGAACAAGTTCCCCCTGTTCAATCCAAAAAGGCTAGAGTGAAAACAAGGGCTCTCACTCAGTCTGGGGTCCCACATTCCTTCACAATTGACCTTAATATAGGTATTGAGTCTCCTCAGTCTCAATCCCATAAGCCCCAAACCCAAGCTGTAAGCCCTCAGGGTGAGTCTCTATACTCTCCTGAGCAGCCAAAAAAGGATAGCCCAATGATAGGCTCAATGCCTCTAGATATTGATCAAGGTCCCGGGTCACTACCATATCTTTCACTGACCTTTTAATAGGTACTGATGAAGAAATCATGTCTCTTCAAGGCCATGATGTTGATTCACAACACCTATCTAAGGATCAACTGAACCTAGAGAGATCTCTGATTTCTAGCCCCGATCAGCGAAGCCAAACTGAGGTGAATCCCACTAGTGTGGAGGGGACTCATGTAGATTCAACTGCCACTACTAAATGTGCCTCAATGAGCCCTTAGGACAGTGGTAACATATCTGAGACTGAATCTATGGCAACCTTGCCTTTTGATGACTCTGAAAGAGACATCATTAAACAAGGGAAACAAGGGCGCCAAGGAACCACAACTGGTGGTGAGGATGAACATACTAGGTATGTTACCTCATCTCCCCGTGATTCTTCTAAAGAAGATGAGGGAAGTATGCAACTTACAATCAGAGACCTACTTTCTAAAGTCTCAAAACTTGAATTCAGGGTTAAGACTTTAGAGGATAGGTCTGCCACTCAGCAACTTGAGATTGAAAATCTCAAGGCTCTACTAGCAAAGAAACAGACTGAGAGATCTGTTAGGCATGTACCAATACAAGTCTCTCTGACCTCTTCCTCTAGCTCATCAAGCTCTCAAGATGATGCTACCAAAAAGGGGGAGAATGTTGAGAGTGACGCACACATGGAGCAGCAAAGCTTGGCTCTTTCTACGCTATCTTCAAGATATCCTGCTCAGCAATCAAATGTTTTCCCTGAGCCTCCTCCTGTCTTCCTTCAAGTGGACCCAAGGATGCTCATAGAGCTAAATAGGTTCCTAACCAGGTTCCTGATGGGCTCATCTCTTGAACAACCGAGTCCATATGTTGTTGTGGCATACTTTGGAGCTGAAGAGCTCCAGACGTTGAATGCACCATCTACCACTGTTTAAGGAGTTGGTCAACCTAAGGTCAACATTGAACCCGATATATATAGGGATTGATGGCCCAGCAACTGAAACAGATAGTGAAATCCCAACAACTTCTGAAGCTGAAGTCAAAGCTGCGGAGAAGTATTTCAAACTTTTGAAGCTGAGATCCAAGTTGCGGAAGGATTATATTCTCTATCTGATGATCTAATTATCACAGATGAAATCCTTGAAATGGCATCTGAGGTAAATATGAAGACTTTCTCAGATTCCCTCTCACTCAAACACCATCTTTACCACAAGCTCAAGTCACCACCCACCAACCTGAAACATTTGCACAAGAACCTCCAAAGTCTCAAGCTTATGAAAACATTAAAGGCAAAAGGAAGCTGACTGCGGAATAATTGTTAGAGGAAGAGAGGTTGGAAAAGCTTAGAAGAAAAGATAGACTCCCAACTGGGAAGCTTTTAGCTGCAAGTAGCAAAGCAGTTGTAGCCAACCAGCAGGCTATCAACAACCAAAGGAGGGTGGAGATTATTGATAGGCTTATCAATCTGGGTGCAGTAAGTGAAGATGTTCTCCTCCTACCACTTGAGGAGTTGGTGGAGTTAGAAAAGGCAACCCTGCTGCGGAAAGAACAAGAAGAAGCAGCAAGGTTGGCTTTAGAGGAGGAAGAACAGAGAAAGAAAGAGGAAGCTGAGCAACAGCTAAGGAATGAAAGGGTAGCTTTTATAGGCTCTAGGGGATTCTCTCTTGAGGAAATGGCTCCTCATGATAATGACACGATCTTGTGGCTTTTCAACAAAGAACAAGATAAAATGAACAAAGAGAGAAAGAGAGCTTCCAGGGAAAAGCTTAAAGGGAAGAAGAAGAAAGAGGAAGAAGCTCAACTTGCAGCTGTTACGAAGATGGGAGACAAAGCCTGGATGAAGGATTATCTCACGGCCCATGGCTTCTCTAACAGGCAAGTTGGCCCTATGTCTGAGAAGACCCTACAGTGACATGCCAGTGACATCAAGGTTGGCATTCGCTCAGGATGAAGGAAGGATATGTATAGAAGAGTACAGGGGATGACTTCTAAACCTACACCACAACCACAACCTCAACCTGAACCAATATCTTTTCCTTTTCCCATCAAAACCGAGCCAACCACTGAGCCATACACTTCTGAACCTACACCATCAGCCATACCCTCTTCCTCACCCATTCCATCACAACAACAACCACAACTACCCATCCTTAAACCCAAAACAATCCCAAAAACCCAATCATCATCTACCCAACAACCACCCAAGTCATCATCTCCATCATCCAAACCTCTTTTCTTAGAAGAATTCAAGGAAATCAAGAGGAAGCTCATTAATTGTACCACTCAGAGCGATAACTCTTGTAAAGAGGGGTCCATCAAACTAACCTTCATTTATGGCTCCTTATGTTCCCTCACAAGAGAACAATTCCTTGATTGCCTAGAGGAACACTGGACCAAGCACTTAGACTTCTGGCAACCAACTTAGACTCTCTTAGGGAAGAAGAAAAGTTGCTAAGAAGAAAACTGGTGACTCTACAGGACACTAGGAAGGGTGACAAGTTACCATCTCAACCCCTTGTTCATAGAAAGAAAATAGTCCAGTGGAGGTTCAAAGACACTTCTCACAACTTTTTTGTGGGAAGAGAGAATGGTGAAATCAACAGGCTCAATGTCTCTTCTCTGCTACACTTAATCAGATTTGATATTGCTAAGTTAGCAGAGAAAGCATTCTCCAATCCCTCTAACTCTGAGGTAGCTGCTCACATTAGAAATCATCTGAGTAGTCTTCATCTGGCTGAACTGATTGTAAGGGCCAAGATTGAAGAAGGGTTGAAGCTGAGAAAGAAGGAAGAAAAGGAAGGGTCAACCACCAAAGGCAAAGTCTTCTTACAAATGGTTGAAGGCCCTAAACTGGAACCCATAGTTTGATGGGAGTATGATTACAACTCCCGTCAACTAACTCTCTTCAGATGAACACAACAAAGAGTGCATGTCATTCAAAGCAATAGACTGGATCTTCTGTCGACGAATGATTTGTACAAACTTCTCAGCACCACATCTAGAAAGACAAAGAGACAGATAAGTATCTTCTCTCTTTGGTGCTGAAGGTTTTAAGAAGTAGAAACAAGTGAGGTTTTGGTAGCATTAGCATAGGGGGAGTTTGTTGGATCAAGTAAGGTTGGTGCAACCAAAACAAACACTTAGACAATTTTGGTGCAACTTATGAAGAGCTTCCGAAGGCAAAAGCAGAGCTTCCGAAGGTTAAGTCTGAAAGAGCTTTCGAAGAGGAACTCTAACATCTGAAGACAAAGTCTTCCTTCTTCTGAAGTTCAACACTTAGAAGAATTCAAGACATTGACTTCCAAAGCATGAAAGCCCTGAAGATTAACTCAAGCATTGAAAGAAGTAGCCTCTTACGAAGTTTAAGTGGTTTCGGAAAAACTTGTTCTTCTGAAGCCAGTTAACCTTTGGAAGAACCTACTATGAACCAGTGCACATAACTATGGTCCCTCTGACACACCGCTGCAACCTCTGAGATACTGCATGGTGCTTTCCCATGCTCATGTAGTTGACCATACTTTATTCCACTATTCATTCCTTATCAGTTAGTACAGCTACCAACTTTAGTTTGTGACAAAGTCATGGACATGTCATGACTACCAAATCTTAGATAGTATTTTATCTAAGATACCTTACCTCTAGCAATGTAGTATTTGTTTAGTTGTAAGTTTTCAGCTGGTATCAAAGTATAAACGGTTGTAATATATAGTTTCTTAGTGTAACTCATTAGTCATGCTTGTAAGAGTCTTGTATTACTTTGAGTTGAGAAGTAATATATACAAGTATCTTGAAAACCTTTCTCTTGTGTTTTGTTTACTTAATATATTATTATTAACTCTTAAAGGATTCTGCATCATCAAACCGAGTGTGACTTAGTGAGTTTGAAAGATTATAACTGCATTGAGTGACCAAACTCGATCCTTTATATACCAAGGGCAAGTCTACCCCATCCT
Source organism: Flaveria ramosissima (assembly GCA_025215565.1). NCBI lineage: Eukaryota > Viridiplantae > Streptophyta > Magnoliopsida > Asterales > Asteraceae > Flaveria > Flaveria ramosissima. The sequence goes on along the minus strand of CM046044.1, from coordinate 24,002,634 downwards.
ACCCTATAGAAAATCTAATAGTATGATGGAGGTATGATCCTAATAGGAGAGCCCTAGTAATCTCTATGTCTTAGGGACAACAAAAAGTCTTCAACTTCTACAACCTGAGATACTAGGAGAGTACCTATTTAGTTGACCTACCCCTTGCCAATCCAAGTCGAAGCAGGCAAGGTGCAAGGTTAGCTAATAAGACTCAAGACAGGGTGCTGAAAGAGTTCAAAAAGAGAACCAAGCTATATAGACAGAGTCTAGAAGGCAAGACTTTTGGTCAACTAGATTCTGAGGTGGATCCTAAGATTATATTCGAAGGGGAAACCTTGGCTGAAGGCCTAATAGTTGAGCCTGTGAACCTTAAGACAAGAATTCCTTTAACACCCATTACCCTCAGTGAGTCACCAGCTAGAGAAGGTGTCTCATAACCTCTATCTGGCTAGAGCTCAAGTGACATACCAAGCAATGAAGGCTAAAGCTCTATTCACCCTAAGTCACACTGGAATGTGGCTAACAAAGGGAAGAGGAGATGACCTCTGAGGAGATTGAGGAGAATAGAGATAGGAAGAGGAAGACAAGGGAGAGAATTCAAGTGAGACCCCTCGTTTCATGGAAGCTTCAACCAGGGCTGCCCCTAGGCCAAGCACTCAAGAAAATGAGTTGAGGGCAACCCAATTAAACTATCTGGAGTCTAGGAACTACAAACTCATCTATCTTAATTTGGAGGAACTGAATGAATTGGCTGATATGGAAGTGTCAAAGGAGAGAAAGGAGGTCGAGGATGCAGAACTGCTCCTCAAAATCAAAGAAGAAAGGAGAAGAAAAAGACTCTACAACGCTCCTACTTTCTCCCTAGTTCAGGAAAGCCTTGAGGTAGAGGTTGTGGCTACTGAGCAACAAACTTAGGTAGGTAGGGACCAAGACAGGAAAAACATGATAACCTACCGAGTGCCACAGGTCTCTATCAGGTTGTAGACCTTCTTCCCTTATCCTATGAATACATTGAATTTGAATAGCTCAAGCAGCTTCTGCAAGAAGTACTAAAAGAGCAAAAAGTTGCCAAGAGGAAGATAAGGGAAGAGGTTGCAAAGTCAAGATCCATCATCAGAGCCAATCAGAAGAAGTTTGTTGACAGACAAAGGATAGTGAGCTTCTTGAAGCTGTATGGATTCTCCAGAAGTAGACTTGGTCCAATGTCTCTATCCACCATAGATGAGCACATTAGAGTGATCAAGCAGAAGATCAAAGGGTATGAGATGGTTTACTTGCATTTTCCACCAAGTCAGGCTGCACCTGAAGCTAAGGTCAAGGTCTTACCCCAAAAGACAACACAACCTGGACCTAGTGCTGCATCACAGCCAGCTTCATCACCTGATCCATAGTAGGGTTATAATCCTTCTCCTTCTAAACCTATGAAGGAAAAGGACCCAACTAAGAAAGACAAACAAGAACCATCTGATACTACAGGCTAGCCAACTCAGTTAAAGTGAAGAAAGAGGATGGCCATCAGAAGGGACAAGAAGAAGATTAAGTCAAAGGCATCCACCTATGTACCTTAGGATGGGTTAGAACATCCTGAGGGTGATCTAGAAGAGGCTACTCAGCAAAGTCAACTCGTAGTAGAGCCTCTTGATGTTGAGAGACCCATCTTGTCTTGGGTATTTACTACTAACCTAGACATATGGTATGTCACTAGAGATCGTGGGGGGTCATGACATGTACTTCTGGTAAAACATACCTGACCTCCCTTTGTATGATCTCTATTACATGAGGAGATATGAAATCTGAGGAAGCCTGACAAACTGTTATGAATGGAATGGTTTTGGTTCTGATGAAGATTGTCAACAGATGAAGATCAAGCTTCAAGGTTCTCCTTTAGTTTTGGTTGCATCATCATAGAGGATTACACTTAGAGGCTGATGCAACCAAAGAGCTCTCAGCATGCGCATGTGAAGTACAAGGAAGTTACTTCGGAAGATTCGATATAACTCAGTGAATTATGCTATGTATCAAATCTTTCGAAGCCAAAAAGACCAATTCTTCCGAAGGTAAAATGAAGTATTCCGAAGCTTCATGGATAAAGTCTTCCGAAGCCAAGACGTGTTTCTTCCAAAAACAGATACGATATGTCTTCCCTAATATACTTTTTGCAGAACCATTAAGGGATGGTCAATACAACACTCATACAATGAGGAGAGTGTTAGAACACTTAACAGATCGAATGGGGAACTGGGACTTTATAGTTTGATACTTAGAACCAAAGCAAAACAAGAGACGAAACATAAGAACAACAACACACGGATATGGTTTTCAAGAATGATGTATATTTATTCTCAAGTTCTTTTACAAGTCTTACCAAGCATAAAGAAAGATACAAGTACTTGAGATACTTTATACTCTATCCTACAACCGACCATACTTAGAAGGCTAGCTGGAAACATCAATGTAGACAACATAAGATCAATATGGAGTCAAGAGGCAGATTGCCTTTTGACTAGTGACTATGACATGCCATAGCTCACATCTTAATATATTACAAAAAGGATAATAGTACATAAAGTAGAAAGTTGCATACACAAGGCCTCAATATACAGTTACATAAAGCACGAACCTTTCACCAACTTGTATAAGTTGATGAGTCTTCAGAGTTGCAGCGAAAAGTTGGTTAGCTTTATGAAAACTATATCAGAGAAAGCTTGTTATTCAAAGTCTTCGGAAGAAATCTGTCTTCACTTCTTTGGCTTTGGAAGACTTTGTCTTTGAAGCTTCAAAAGACTTCACTTTTGGCTTCGGAAGATATTGGACTTGGCTTCGGAAGATTTTACACTTGGAATATTTCTGATGTTGGATGTAAATCTTCCAAAGCAACTTCTAGATTGCACTAAGTGCATGCATGCAGGAAGGACCTGGGTTGTTTTGGGTGCATCAGCCTTTCATTAAACCTTACAAACTCCCCCTAGGCTGATTCTACCAAAACAGAGAAGTGTCTTCAAATATTGATAGTCCTCATCATGATCATGACCATTCCTTTCTTCATTGATTGGTCAAGATCACTCAGACTTTCAAAATACTTTCTCATGTCAAAGAGATCATGCAGAGGTAAGTTAAGCATGTATTGCCAGAAGTAGACATCTTGACCACCTTGATCTCTAGTGACATACCATCTGTCTGGATTAGCAACAAAGGTCCAAGACAAGATGGGTCTTCCTGATGCAAGAGGCTCCACTTTTACTATAGTTGGTTGAGTAGCCTCTTCTTGCACTCTCTCGGCATGCTTTGACTCATCCTAAGGTCTGGAGGTGGATGACTTTGACTTGTTCTTCTTCTTTGAAATAGGTTTAGTAGCCATCCTTTTCCTCCTCTTTAGGAACTTTAACTAAGAAGACTGGCCTTCAGCACCAAGTTGTTCTGTTTTGTCTTTCTAAGTTGGGTCCTCTTCCTTCACAAGTTTAGAAGGAGAGAAAGTTGGATCCTACTATGGATTAGAAGATGAAGCTTGTTGAGGTTCAGCATGAGGTCCAGATTGTGTTGACTCAAATTGTTCAACCTTAACCTCAATTTCAAGAGGAGCTTGACTTGGTGGGGAGTGTAAGTCAACAAGCTCTCTTTTCTTGATCTTCTGCTTAATCACCCTGATGTGCTCATCCATGGTGGATAGAGACATTGGACCAAGCCTCTTTCCAGAGAATCCATACAGCTTCAAGAAGCTCATCATCCTCTGTCTATCTGCGGACTTCTTTTGACTCTTTTGGATGATAGCTCTTGACTTTGCAGCTTCTTCTAGCATCTTTATATTTGTAGCCTTTTGTTCTTTGAGAACTTGTAGTTCAAGTTGCTTGAGGTACTCAAACTCAATGTACTCAAAGGACAAGGGAAAAAGTGCAGCTGCCTGGTAGAGTCCTATGGCACTCAGGTAGTTGATCATGTTTTGTCTATCAGTTTCTTTATCTACCAGAGGTTGTGGAGTTGTCACAGCCTCTTGCACAGGGCTTTCTTGAAATAGGGAGAGAGTATGAGCATGTTTGTACAGCCTTTTTTGCCTTCTTTCTTCCTTGATCTTGAGGAGCAACTCTGTATTTTCTGTGTCCTTCCTCTCCCTAGACATTTCCATGTCTACCAGTTCGTTCAGTTCATCTAAGGGGAGAGAGATGATATTATCTATATCATAGTTCCTGGTCTGCAAGTAGTTAATCCTGACTTCCCTCAACTCATCATTATGAGTGTTTGGTCTGGGAGCAGCCCTGATTGCAGCTTCCATGAAGCTGAGGACCCAGTGGAACTTTCTCCCCTTAGTCTCCTCTTCCTCACTCTCTCCTCCTCCTTAATCTCCTCAGGAGTCTAAATCATTTTCCTTTTGTCACCCACAGACCTTTGTGACACAGGGTGGAGAGAGCTTTGGCCTTCATTGCCTGGTGTAGCATCCAAACTCTGACCAGAGAGAGGTTATGAAGCACCTTCACCAGCTGGTGCATACTAAAGGAATGGATTGTTGAAGCAGTTGTTGTTGTGACATTGCTAACAGGCTCTATCAATGGGCCTTTAGTCAAAGTTTTCCCTTTAAAGCTAGTCTCAAGGTCCACTTCAACATCCAGTTGACCAATGACATTACCTGATTGCATTTGTCTTCTCCTTTGACTGAATTCTTTAACCAATCATGTCTTGAATTCTTTGAGCCATCCTCTCAGCTTGTCTGGATTGACTTGGATTAGCAAGTGGCATGTTGACTAGATCAAGATCTTCATAGTAGTTCAAGGTCTGAAAGTTGAATACCTCTTGATGCCCTTGAACTCTTTAAAGTATGAGATCTCTTTAATTAGCATTATACCTCCACCCAAAAATGTAGTTTGAAGATCCTTGGGGTGGGGATGACATAGCCTTTGGAATACCCTCCTCAAATAATTGTTGTATGAGTGAGTCCACATTAAGGTGAACTTGAGGAGGTTGTTAAGTATGGACAACTGCAAGTGAGGGTGGTGAATCCTCTATGTCCATACCCTATGAAGAACTCCCGGGTTCTGTGATTGCTATGACTTTCTCCCCCTTTTTGGTAGCATCATCTACTTGCATAGATGAGCTGGGAGTTAGGTCAATCACATCCACATGTTCTTCTGTTTCTGGATGAGCTCTTTTCAAAGGTCTCTTAGTTGGTTGTTCCTTGAGATAAGATATCTCAAGTTGCTGATCATTGACCGTGTTTTGTAAGGTAGTCACTTGAAATTCCAAGTAACTGACCATTGAGGCTAAATAGGTGCAGGTTTTTGTAACTTGTTGTACCTTTAGACTCATGTTCCCCTCATCTTTATCAGAAGAATCATGAGGGGATGAGAGAATGGGACCAAAGTCTTCTCTCTAACCACCATCATAGTGTTCTTGGCTGCTGGATTTCCCTTGATCAATGACAGCTTCAGTTGAAGTGTCAATGGGTTGGGTTGCCATGGTTGAGGTCCTAATGATGTAATCACTTGCAGAAGTGAAAGCCTCTTTCATATAGACCTCCTGATCAGGTTTAGGAAGACCCACCTCAGTGATGGGTGAATGATGTGGGCTAGACAAGGGAGAAGCAGGAGTACTCATCTCTTTTTGAGTAGGGGAGATATAGAGAGACTCATGGTACTCACTGAATCCCATGTCTTCATCATCATAGAATTCTAGATTGGGAATTGGTTGGTTTAGATCAAGAGGATGGGGTTGGTAACTTTCCCCTGAAGGTTGTACACTAGAGTGTTGAGACTCTGAGTGAAGGTTTAAGGCTGATGGGCTAATGAGCTCATCAGCCTGAGCATGAGGAAACTTAGCACTAATTCTTGATGAGAAAGGAGTGGTTTGCTCCTCAAGAAGTGGGAGCTCTAGTGTCCACTTCTTTCTGCATGGGTAGTTATATGGGAGCCTGCACAAGCTGAGGAGCTTGTGTAGGGGTTTGTTTGGATTTTCTTTGGTAGGTGAAGATGATTTGTGGTTGTCTTTGTGGTTGAATGGTAGAAGGTGTGGGTCCAACACTAGCTTGCGTTGCTAGGTTGTCACCATGAGCAATGAGCTCTAACATTTTTGGGACAAAGGTTGTTTCTACCCCAGAGAAGCCAATAGTTGGCTTCTACATTGTTTTAAAGATGTCGGGCTTCATCTGTCCCAATTTTAGAATATTACCTATCCCCCACAACTGTGAGCCTAGTTCACAGTTGAGAATATGTTGAACATATCTAGGGAACATATAATACTCGAAGGAGTCCAAATTTGCTAGTAAATTTGTATAAACAAACTATGAGTACCTGAATTTGACCCCCTAGACCATTCCATGAACTATAAAAGAGAGATCTTCAGGAATCTGGTCCCATCTCCCATGATTGTTGGATAAGCTGTGGATGACCACATGATGTAGGTACTTCCACTGGGATGAGACCTTCCCTTTCATGAAGGTCTTTACAGAGAAATCTCTCTCATAGCCCATCTGCTCAAAGGAATGATTTACAGATTCCTTTGGGAAGGAGAACTCACCTTCTTCATCATCCAGCTGAAGATGGGTATTAATGATGGCTGGAGTGATGAAGATTGTCCTCCCCTGCACTGTGGCAAACAATGCCTTCTCCCCATCCATAATGACCTCTTGACAGGTCTTCTAGAATTCCAAAAGTTGATCCTCATAGAGTGGAGAATCAATGGTTAGGGAGGTAAAGTTGTTAGATAGAGTAAGAAATTGGCAAACCTCTAAGAAACTTAAATCTTTCTTAGAGTCAACAGAGCAACCTGATTGTGAGGCCTGTGGAGTTGCATGGTGAAATCAGGGTTGTTTCTACGGTTAAGGTTGGCCTTTTGAGAAAGCTTCTAGGCGAAGGAAGATAAGAACAAAGTCGGTTGTGGGTGAATTTAGGTTTTAGAGAGGTCAGATGAAGAAGATAGTGAAAGAAGGGGGAACCGTTGGGTATATTTATATGAATTGGATCTGAGACAAAGTTAATGAAATAGGATAAACTTTGAAATCAAGATGTCGGTCCCACCTCTGAAAAATGTGTCACACCCCCGCTAAAAGCGGAAACACGGGGATGTAACGAGATCGGGATCGTCATAACACATGGTAAGCGATAGAGATGCAATATAATAAATGATGACAAGCGTGTCATGACGACACCCGACAACAAGGGGACTTGTGTCGTGTTTAGTCAATATTCACGACAACATAGCCATAAGCATAAACATGATGAACGATTCACATAACCACATAAAGATGAAATTGTAATGTAAATTCCCACAACCCAGGAACAAGTATCAAAAGATTGTAATTGTTTAATCAGACTACAACATTGTTCAAAAATAATTGTTTGTCAAATATGTTTAGTCTCAAAAATGCATCCTAGGGTCTCCACTAAGGCAGCACACCTAGATTTCCTCAGATTGCATGATCACCTGAAAAGATATGCTCAAAATGGTCAACAAAATTGTTGGTGAGCTCGCAGGTTTAAGTAATAAATAAGTAAGTAAGTGATGTTGTATATAGAAAGCGATGTGGAATACCGTGAATACAGTTATATAAACAAGTAAAATCACATGACAATGAGCTTTGCAACCAAACCTAGCGACGTACACAAAGATATTGTCGGCATATATTCACCCAAGGGCCCGTTCCTAGCCACTGATGGTACCAACTAGTATACCAACGAACAAGGGTGGGGGTGTCAACCCAGTAGTACTACCAATACCTAACCGTCGGTTCCCACACTGGAATTAAATAGTTGAAAAGATAGAACCACACAGCAGACCCAAGCATGTATCAGATAAGTACTTGTAAAATAGTATCACGTTGATTCCATGTATGTAAAATATGAGTAAGTTGTACAGCATTGAAAATGGGTGAGCATACTTTTCCCCCAAGTTGTAAATGATTGAAATATTGTATAAGCGTAAAAAGGGGCCACGAAACTCACTTGTTAAGTGGTAAGTATGTAAGATCAATGTATTCAGATGTCGTATGAAATTAACGGTCAAACACCTATTGACAGTTATCGTTAAGCATTAATGATAAGTATAAAGCGTATAATAATGTTCGGTCGGTTCGGGTTGTATCGGCTGGGTCGCGTTTAACACACACAAACAGACACACGCACTAGATCTTATGTAGATCCAAGCACTAGACATTGTCGCCATTGCTGATGATATTTGAGTAAAAGTTTTATTGTCATTGAAGATGTTTTTAATAATTATCGGTAGTTATAAGTCAGTTGATAATTGTAAAACGTTAGTTTGATTTGATTTGAATAGTATTTGTGGCCTTTTTAGCGTTGATTTTAATCTTTGTAGCCGAACAATGGCAACTGTGTTAATGTTACCTCAACATCACACGACATACACCACCACGCACAAGAAGGGAAATCACACACAACAACTTCAGTCGCAAGACAGGTTCAGACGCACGACTCAACACTCCATTCGCACGAATCAACCCTCAATCGTGCGAATCAACTTCATTCGTACGATTGAGCCTTCATTCGTAAGACTGGCATTCAGTCGTACCACACAAAACTCAATCGCACGACTCAACCTCCATACGCACGAATCAAACTTCAGTCGTGCGAATCAGCTACATTCGTACGATTGAACCTTCATTCGTGCGATTGGACTCCAGTCGTGCGATACAGGCACAAACGCATACATTCATTCGGTCACCTGACTCAATCGCACACATACACACAGTCGCACGACATACCCAGTCGCACAACTCAGTCGCACGATTGACTCAGACGCATGGCTCAGTCGCACGACTCAATCGCATGACAGACCCAGTCGCGTGGATAGCAGAATCGCGACTGTTGACGGGCTGAGCAGCCTTCGGCTGCTCCAAACACGAGTTTTACACAACAAGGACTTCCAGAAACACTCTACACACATACACAAACAAGAAGCACGCGCAGAAAAGACCTCACACGCACGCACACGACCTCATATGTTCGGGTTGAACCCGAACACCCGAAACCCTAGAATGGACAGCCATGAATAAGCAAGAAAAGGGACAGCCAAGGTCGTCTACCTGCTAAAATGGAGTAGACTAGGCTGTAGATGAAGTCTAGACAACGAAAACGAGACCAAACGGGTCGGATTTGGTGCTAAGATGAAGAAAATGGTGTAGAGAGGATGAAGAAGATGAAGAAGATGAAGATGAAGTGATTAGGGCTGGAAAATGGGGCTTTTTATACCCATTTCAAGTCTGCAAAATGTCAAGTTTAGTCCCTGCACTTAACCCCCGAGTTTCCCAAATTTGTTTCGGTTGAAAAACGACTTTATAGATTAGTTATATTAATTATAGAAATGTATTTAATGATATTTATAACTTAAAAATGGTTTTATTAGTGACGTTAATTATATATAAAAATGATATATTGGGCGGTCACGATGTTGAAAGTTTTAAAAGTTTTTAAAGATAATACACATTCACAATGAAAGCACAAGCACAACGATGATAAAGCAAGTATGATATCCACATAAAGAGTTGATAAAGATGAGGGATGATCGACCAAAGAATAGTTAACGGAAAACCGCGTTAATTGACGGACCTTAAGGTGACGGATGTCACAAAATGCCCAAAAAGGTAGTTTTCTTAGAAGTCGAAAATCTTCCGAAGGTAATTTTACTTCAGAATTTTTTGATAAAAGCTTCCTAAGCCAAAATGACTTCGAAAGATATTTCAAAAAGTTTAGAAATTTTGCTTCGGAAGATATTTGAACTTAGTGATTTTATTCTAAGGAGAATAAAACTTCCGAGACTTAATTTCTTTCGGAAGAAAATTGTTCTTTAAAACATGTAAGTATTCAGGAATGATTTTAAGCTTCGGAAGATATGTTCGAAATTTCTTCTAAAGGTAAATCCACTTAAATAGTTATTTGTTTTTGAAGACATAACTTTCTTTCGAAGGTAAATACATATCTTCCGAAGAGTAAAATGATCAAAATGTTCAAAAGTCTAAGGAATATCCTTTTAAAAGATTTTTCTTCTAGAGTAAACAAGGACTTATGATGGTGATAAAATAAAAACTTAGGACACACAGGTTTTAGAATTAATATGAGTTAGCCTTAATAAAAGCTACTCAAAGTTAATTATCCCAATAGCTGATACAAGATACTTAATTCTTTATTCATCAAAAGCTTTGGTGAACAGATCAACATATTGTTCATTTGTGTTAACTTTGACTAGTTTGATTAACCCCTTTTCAAAGTTATCTCTAATCAAATGATACCTGATATTGATGTGTTTTGTCCTTGAGTGTTGCACAGGATTCTCTGTAATAGAGATAGCACTGTTGTTGTCTATGTGGATGGAAGTCTCTTTGAAGTTGAATCCATAGTCCAACATCTTATTCTGAATCCAAAGCACTTGAGCATAGCAGCTTGCAACAACAATGTATTCAGCTTCAGCAGTTGATGCAAACACACAGGATTGTTTCTTTAATTGCCATGAGACAATCCTTCCACCAAGGAACTGACAACCCTCTGATGTAGACTTTGCGGTCATATTGCAGCCACCATAGTCACTATCTGTATATGCATACAGATTGAAGTCATAATTCTTTGAATACCAAAGGCCAAGTGTTGGAGCACCTTTGAGGTATCTTAGAATCCTCTAGACAGTGACCAGGTGTGACATTTTGGGGTTGGCTTGATATCTTGCACAAATACATGTGGCAAACAAGATATCAGGCCTGCTAGCTGTGAGGTACATAAGACACCCAATCATAGCACTGTAAAGATGTTCATCCACACACTCCCCGTCAAGATCAGGTCCACGGGAGTGGCTTTTGGCTATGGGTGTCTTAGAAACCTTACAGTCAGTCATGTTGAATCTTGTAAGTATGTCTTGTAAATACTTTGACTGACTTATGAAGATGCCACTGTCAACTTGCTTCATTGAATTCCTAGAAAGAAATTGAGTTCCCCCATGGCACTCATTTCAAATCTATTCATCATTAGCTTCTCAAAGTCTTTGCAGAGCTTTGGATTAGTTGACCCGAAGATAATATCATCTACATACACTTGAACTAGCATTAAGTCATTCCTTGTTCCTTTGATGAAGAGAGTTCCATCTATAGTACCCTATTTGTATCCATACTGACAGAGATACTGAGATAGAGTCTCATACCACTTCCTTAGAGCTTGGTGCAGCCCATAAAGAGCTTTATAAAGCTTGCAGACATAATCAGGTTGATCAGGATCTGCAACCCAACTTAACACTCACACAAGGGATGGTTAATACAACACTCACACAATGAGGAGAGTGTTAGAACACTTAACATATCAAATGGGGAACTGGGACTTTATAGTTTAATACTTAGAACTCAAGCAAAACAAGAGACAGAACTTAAGAACAATAACACACGGATATGGTTTTCAAGAATGTTGTATATTGTTTCTCAAGTTCATTTACAAGCGTTACCAAGCATAAAGAAAGATACAAGTACTTGAGATACTTTATACTATATCCTACAACCGGCCATACTTAGAAGGCCAGCTAGAAATATCAATCTAGACAACATAATATCAATGTCGAGTCAAAAGGCAGATTGCCTTTTGACTAGTGACTATGACATGCCATAGCTCAAATCCTAATATATTACAAAAAGGATAAAAGTACATAAAGTAGAAAGTTGCATACACAAGGCCTCAATATACAGTTACATAAAGCATGAACCTTTCATCAACTTGTATAAGTTAGTGAGTCTTCAAAGTTGCAGCGGAAAGTTGGTCAGCTTTATGAAAAGTACATCAGAGAAAGCATGTTCTTCAAAGACTTCGGAAGAAATCTGTCTTTACTTCTTTGCCTTCGGAAGACTTTGTCTTTGAAACTTCGGAAGACTTCACTTTTGGCTTCGGAAGATTTTACACTTAGAATATTTCTAATGTTGGGTGTAAATCTTCCGAAGCAACTTCTACTTTGCACTAAGTGCATGCATGCAGGAAGGCCTTAGGTTGTTTTGGGTGCATCAGCCTTTCATTAAACCTTACACTTTTGACAAAAGTTGAAACACCTTTTCGCTGCCATCTCTGATGACTCACAACTTGCTTGAGTCGGTGAAAAGTCCATGCTTTTGTTAACTGTAGATTAAGGTGTTGCGTTTGTAACTTTCTAACTATGTACTTTTATCCTTTTTGTAATAGATAAGGATGTGAGCTATGGCATGTCATAATCACCAGTCAAAAGTCAATCTGCCTTTTGACTCCAATTGATCTTGTTGTATAGATTAGTATTTCTAGCTGGCCTTCAAAGTATGGCTGCTTGTAGGATTTAGTATTAAGTATCTCTAAGTACTTGTATTTTATATGTAAGCTTTGTAACACTTGTAAGAAATTGAGAGCAATACACATCATTCTTGAAAATCTATTTGAGTGTTTTTTATCTTGTTCTATTCTTTTAGTTTTGTTCTTTGTTTTATCATAAACTGGTTCCCTATTTGATCAGCTAAATGTTATAACTCTCCTAACACTGTGAAACTACTGCATTGACCCCTTTCACCGGTCCTGCACTTAATATTATAAAAAGAACAAGACATTTTGGTTGATCTACATGGGTTTGAGGTTAATTTGGACAAAACCTATTAGCAATGATGGTTAACATATTATAATGTTCCTTTATAAAATAAAGTGTCATAAGATTAGCATACCGGTTATGATCTCAATATATATTTTTTTTCAAGTGGGAAAATATAGGTTTAGCATTTGCATTATCACCTTTGTTATCACAACTGCTTAATATCTTCTGTGTATCCCTTCTAAATGAACACAACTCTTACTTATCTAAAAAAATTAACTCTTCCTGTCATGTGATTTAGGAATTGATTTAGGAGTCCTTGAAGCTATTCTCAATTAAAGAACATATTATGTGCTAGAAGACTATTTCCTTTGTTAAGATTGTTATGAGTGAATATCTCGACCAGTATTTTAGACTTAGTTTGAAAGATCAGAATATTTGACATGTTATGTATCCTGAACTATATTCCAAATTATTACTTATAATTTGTTTCTTGTGCATGTGATTGTTACAAGAAACATGTTAATGACTAAGTCAATGCTTGAAACTCTGAAGGGAAGTTGAAAAGTGGATGTTGCACATGGTAGAATGACTCCACAATGATCGTGGAGGTTGTACGCTGAGAATCTTAAGAATTTCGAGATATCACCGAGAATATCAGAGAACTTGGTATTTTTATTTTTACTATATAATGAAGTCTATCAAATCGTATTAGCCATAATATCACGCTTTTTTAAGTGTTTTCGGCTTACACACGCATTTACACTTACTGTAATTAACACTTAGTATTCAATCGTATACATCTCTTGAGTTGTATTCATCTGTCATCATCAATAAGATCAACAAGACAGTAGGAAACTGTCCACTGAAACTTCAGCCCTGATCTCCAACAACGAGTTTATCACCATGATTACATTAATTAAGTAACAATAACAAACAAACATGTTGATGCTAAAGGAGATTCAAGAGATAAAGTCAACTTCAAAGAAACTAGTGGAGGATGAAATTACTATGCGGCATCCTAAGATACTAAATAATTCTACAGGATTTTTCGAAACATATGATGATGATATTATCCTAATGCAAGGTAGCATGGCTAGTTCAACCCCAACTGTTAGAATTGCTACAAGTAGGATTCAGGATTTCTCTCAGGAATCTCTTAGAAAAATCCCTAAATCGATACCATTTTCAATAAAGATAGTTTTAATGCTAACAATTTCGAGTCTATGCAGGATACAGGGATTAGTCCAACGATTGCTAAGGAACTTCCAAAACTCCAATATATGATTTCAAGTCTACCATCCATACATGAAGTATCCTCCAGTAGTCACAAGATTTCAAGATTCGCTCCACCGATCTGTGATACTGAAATCCCAAAGCGATTTCAGAATCCGCATATGAAATTGTATGATGGGTGAATCCTAAGGAGAATATCGCCTAATATAAGGGAAGGATGGATATCAATACTAGCCTGCACACTTGAAGGAAGCGTGCTTGTGCTAAGGCTTTAGATGTACTCTTAAAGGCCTAACCCTTAAATGGCCATTAAACCTTCCTCCTTAATCAACTTCATCTTTGGCTTATTTGATTAATGCTTTTAATTACTAGTTTTCTTATAGCATGACATTTTAAAGGTTGACAAGTGATCTTTATAGGGTAACACAAGGTGTTAATAAATCTTTAACAAATCTCATTAGCAAATTTTATAGAGAAGCACTAGAAATCCCTAATCAGGATATGTCTACGGTGGTACAAGCATTTAAGATGGGATTGTAGAAGGATTCTTTGTTCTATGAGGATCCTGTGATGAATCCAGGCCGGAATCTTAACGAGGTCAGTAATAGGGATTCACGATGTATTAGGCTTGAAGATGAGAGCCTTCACTTTTTTAGGCTTCCTCTACCCACATCTCTATGTGCGAGCAAATAATTTAAAGACTTGTAATCTATGATACCTGAGGTAGAAAGTAAGAATCATCATATAGATCCTACAGATCTAAGCCATATACAAAACTTGACAAGAAGTCAATACTGTGGAAGAGGAAAAGGATGATGAGGAATATCCTAGTTATCAGTTATTAATTTTCTTTTGATATTCCTGGGCTAATATTAGTCATGCAGGATCTTGGGTATAAAGCTAGGTGGCCCTAGAAAAATAAGAAGAATCTTAGTTGGAAAGATAAATCTAAATGGTGTGCATTCCATGACGACTTTGGCCATATTATTAAAGATTGCATCGCCCTCTGGAAAGAAATAAGCTACCTTTTGAGCAAAGTATATCTTAAGGAGTTTCTAGGAATAAAAAAGGATAAAGCTTAGGAAACCAATAGGATTCATAAAAAAGCTGCATACCCACCAACATATGCTAGGGTGATTCATTTAATTTTGGTGGATCTGACATTTATAGCACTTCATATTCTGCATCTAAAGGCATGCTAAGGAAGCAAAAGAGTAAACAGAAAAAGACCCACCAAGACCACAAACTTGACACAAGCAAATGTGAAATTATTCGATGAAGATGATAGGGATAATGACTAGAATCCTCATCATGATGGTTTGGTTATTACCCTTTATATTGGCAATCATATTGTCTGTAATAATATGGTAAATGGAGGTAGGGCTGGCATAATACGTCATACACGACACCAAAAGACACGATTATGTGATATAGTAGACACGAACATGACACGTTAACTAATCATGTCATATTTCAAACACGAACACAAATATCTTAAGAAACAGAATACCCGTTTATATTCCTATTTAAGAACATGTATAAATATCATAATTTTAAGGACCTATTTAATGAAACAAAAATTTACCAGACCCAGCCACTCCAGAATCGTTGGCACCGTCATTCTAGCAAGGGTTCCACTTGTATGGCGGTTCTAGTTCAATAAGGACTACCGAATGCGGCTATACCTTAATCCATGAAGGGTGGCGGCGCGACAAGGACGATGATCTTGGTTGTTGTTTAACCACGTTAATTGTTTTATCTAATTTCAATAGGTCTTGATTCAATGTATAGGCTTAGAACTTTAATTATACTTTTGTAATAAACTCGTATACGTATTTTACTTTTTGTATGCAATATATGTATAGGTTAACCCAATAACTGTGTTGATTTATATATGTGATTGCAAGAATAACATCATACTTAGTCAATTTTGTAAATTGACTAAGTGTAAGAACTATCTACGGATGAACACTCTGTACTTTCGTAGATATTCTGCTGAAACAACAAGGAATTATGCATCCGAGGATCTTTTACGAAAGAACAGTTTGTTGCGGATGAAGTCCCAAGTGATAGAGTCCTACGGAAGACCAAAGTCCTTCGGAAGGCTAAACACCTACTGAAGAACAAAGTCCTACGGAAAACTCAAGTCCTACGGAAGACCAAAAACACTTGCATGTATTTCACCAAGTACATCAAGTCAACGAGTCAAACACTAAAGTGATGTCATAAAGTCAACTTCTGCGGACGACTTTACTTTAGTCAGAGAACGTCACAATCAAGACATTCTCTGAGTAACTTTCTTACCAGATAAGAAAGTTACTGTTACCCTAACAGTAAAACCCTCAGCCTATAAATACGAAGCATAGGTGCACACTTTTAGGTACGGATTGCAAAAGGATTTCTACCGATCATAACCTAAAACAAACCCTAGCAACCCTAGCAACCCTAATGTTGGAGCATATATTTTTATATATAGTGTGTCCGTCGCTTGGCGAATAGTCTAGGCTTAATGTAATACACCTGATATGTTGTAAATACATGAAACATGGTCATTCGTAGGAGCATATGCTATTGAGACTCAGTCGTACGACTGAGCCATGCTAATGGACCAGTCGTGCGACTGAGAGATGCGATTGGGACATTCGTAAGACTGAACCATAAGTATGGTCGTGTCGTACGATTAAACCATACGCATGGTCCAGTCATACGATTGAACCATACGCATGGTCCAATCGCACGAATGGGACCAGTCGCATCTAATATGGGCCGAGGCCTATATATACCAGTTTCAATGTGTAGAGAGATTAAGGGTTTTGAGGGAGTGCCCGGGGCCTAGGGCTGCCGGATGAGAGTGGAGATCATGCTCGATCTCCCCTTGCCAAGAGTCGTGAATAGTATGTTGTAACGATCTTGTAATCATTAGGTTTTATCAATGAAACCATTTTATAATAGATCGTGTTTATTGTTTGTCTCTTGGTTTTGATTTTGTTTCCTTCCGTCAAAAACATACTCGGATGTCTACCGATCCAGCGACTTCACAATAATTGTTATTTGTTCAATTATTATTTGTTTCATCACAAGAACCTTAGCAATCAACAATAGCAAGCATTCAATTATTATTTGTTCAATTGTAATCATTAATCAGTATTAATGAAAAAACTTTTGAATCAAACGTGTTGTATTCATATGTTTTACATTTATTTGAATTGTTCTTCGTTGATTCATATTATAATTGTTATTTCATCATCAATCAATTAAACAACGAGTAGTGATAATTTCGCGATCATTATTCATGCAATCTAACCTGATAATTCCTATTTTTGATAATTTGATTCACAGGTGGTATCAGAGCCTCGTGCTCATTGATCTAGATCAATTGATCTATCAGTGTTAGATTTGTTTAAATGATTGTTTATATCATTAGATCTATCAGATTTCTAATTAGATTTGCTGACTTTGAGTAAAATTGCTTTAGGGTGTTCATAACGACAAGAGAGTTCATAACTCAGATCCAAGGGTGTTATTGAATTAATTACTTAACACACAAGTTGAGTTGAGCTAATTGATAGCTAACAAAGGAATTATACTCAACAATTTGGTGTAGTCAATTTAAAATCATCAAACCCTGATTTATCGTTCGACGAGTACTGTTCCATTGCTCGATTGACATCAATCTACATCAAACTCGTTCTGATTTGTAGATTTATGTCATTGATTGATGATCAACGGTTGTTCAAACAAATTTGAACAAAACTTATCATCAAACATCCTAAATTCCATATCAGTTGAGAATTTATTAAGAGGATTGACTAATTCTGACTTTAACGACTTAATTAACCGATAATTAAGAGTTTGTCATTAATTAGATCATTTACAAAGGAATTTCTATTTTAGTTAACAATTATCACATTAACTAAGATGATTAATTCAATTGTTGGATTAGCTTACTAAACTCTAAAGTTGGAAAACAATTTTGATTTCAAAACATGGAAAGTCATATGAATTACACTGATTCTGATTTATGGGTGTCCATTACTGAAGGTCCTTATATCCCTCCAACACTTGGACCTGATTACAAGGACAACAATCAACCCATAAGTCTGAAGGATCTGTCACCTGAGGATGCAAAGAAGGTCAAAGTTGATATTAGAGTATACAGTTTGCTTACTATGGCTTTACCTGAAGACCTCTTAATCAGGTGTGAAAATTACAAAACAACAAACTTCTTGTGGAAGATTCTTCACACTCTATATGAAGGGAGTGATGAGATAAGAAGCATAAGAAATGATACACTTCGCTTACATTATGAAACTTTCCATCATATTGAGAGTAAATATATTCCTCAACAACTTCACATATTCATGAAATTGGTGACTGAGATGAACATCTTGGAGTTGAAATACACCATTGAATTAAACAAGAAGATGCTCCACACTATACTTGAAAGTTGGACTCAAATAGTATCCATGTTCAAGAATACCCTTGATCTTAAAACCATCGAGCTAGATACATTGGTAGCTAAGGTGGAAGCACATGAACTGGATGAGAAAACAAGAAACAAGAGTGCAAAAGCACCCATTGCTCCATACCAGTTCAAAGAAACTAAAGGTGTTGGAAGTGCTTTTATTTCCAATCATGATGATGGAAGCTCATGTGCCTTGAATGATGATGAAGAAGAAGTTGGTTTTTATGCTTCAAGGCCGTCAAGATCCAACTCTCAAAGTAATTCAACAATGAAAGAGAGAGGAAGACATGATGAGGGGAAAAGCTCATCTGCTGCATCACCAAAGGCATCCTCATCCAATAAAAAAAAGAATCAAACAGAACCAATTACTGTGGTTCTAGACTCGGAAGAACAGAATGCAGCTTTTACAGCATTTAGTTCAAGCTTTCAAGCTTATCTAGGTAGCATATTGACACCTGCACATATTTGCCAGCAAGATCTTGAGGAACTACATCCAGATGAAGTTGAAGAGATGGATCTGCAATGACAAATGCCCATGATTGCTTATAGAGCCAAAATGTATATGAGAAGAAACAAAGGATTGGCAGCTGCAAGTAGAGCAACAAAGATTTGTGTCGATAAGTCAAAATGGGAACTTTTTAAGGGAATGTAATCAGGCAATCAACACCTGATATGAGACAAAATCAACAACATCAGTCTCACCAACAATTAGCAAGTCAAAGAACCTTCAAATAGCCTCAACTTACAAATTCATCTCCACCAGCGACAAGTTCATCAGCAGGACCAAGCAAAACCAAAGAAATTGGGTTGATCATTCTGCAAGATGGAACATGTGATTGGAGCATATATGAGAAGGAGGTGTTGGATGAAAATCAAGCTTTGATGGCCAACATGGAGAACAAAGTCCCACCTATGGCTAGGGAGGTAAGGGATAGATTGTGTTCATCAATTTGTGTTAAAGAGGTTGAGAGATATTGAATCCATGCTCAACAATTGGCTAACAAAGTAAAGGAAACAATGGTTTTGAATGAATCTCATGTAAGAGAGCATAAATTATATCAGATCAAAATCACCTCTTTCAAGAAGATTTAGATAAACTTGTTTCTGAAAATTACAATTTAAAAGCCCAAGTTGAGCATCTTGACCACCTCTTTAACAAAATCCATGACTGATCATGCATCAACTAAAGTGAATTTCAGAAGTTTCAATTATCATCTCAGCAATATTAGAAATAGTTAATTTTTCATATTGAATCAAAGAAAAGGTTCAAGTTGGGATTTAATGTTGTTGCACCCCCATTGAATGATAACTATACTCCTTTACCTGAGTCTATGACAAACACTTTATCAAATCATTTTGTGCCAAGCACTAAAATTGAACCAAAATCTGAAATTAATCAATTGGTAAATGATTATGATAGTAAGGTGAGTGAAACTTGTGAAGTCGCTGGATCGGTAGACATCCGAGCATGTTCTTGACGGAAGGAAACAAAATCAAAACCAAGAGACAAACAATAAACATGATCTATAATAAAATGGTTTCATTGATAAAACCTAATGATTACAAGATCGTTACAACATAATATTCACGACTCTTGGCAAGGGGAGATCGAGCATGATCTCCCCTCTCATCCAGCAGCCCTAGGCCCCCGAGCAGACTCTTTCAAAACCCTTAATCTCTCTACACATTTAAACTGGTATATATAGGCCCTACCCATATTAGATGCGACTGGGCCCATTCGTGCGATTGGACCATGCGTATGGTTCAATCGTACGACTGGACCATGCGTATGGTTCAATCGTACGACTGGACCATACTTATGGTTCAGTCTTACGAATTTCCCAATCGCATCTCTCAGTCGCACGACTGGTCCATTAGCATGGGTCAGTCGTACGTCTGAGTCTCATTCGCATATGCTCCTACGAATGACCCAGTTTCATGTGTTTACAACATATCAGGTGTATTACATTACGCCTAGACTATTCGTCAAGCGACGGACACACTATATATGACAATATATGCTCCAACAAAACTGAGTCTTCTGAATTAGAAGTTTTAAGACAAAATGACTCAGAATTTGACATTGATGAGTGTGATGACTTGGGTGATTCTAATAAACATGATGAGAAAAATGTTAATGGTTTGGGTAAGGGAAAGAATGTTTCATTTGAACCCATCATGCCCAAAGTTCTTGAAGAGATCAAGCTACCTTATCCTACAAAGCAAAGCAACATGCTGAAGACAATTTACAAGAGGATAACTAGGCTAACTGAAGGACTTCATAAGCTAAAGAAACAGCAAAAATCCCCATCAACAGCAGCTGAAGCTGGTGTTAAGGTCAAATCTACGGAAGAAGTAAAAAACACTTCCATAGAAAAGACAAAGAAAACTCCATCATTAGAACCTCTACGGAAGAAGAAACATGTTGATCTATCAATAACATCAGTAGAAGATCTATAAAAGCAAAAATCAGTTGCATCAATTAACATCAAGAAGAAAGCCAAGCAACAAAAAGTTGTGAATCTTAAGCAACAGAAATCATCTGCTACTAAACAAGAACCCTTTGAAATCATGTCAAGGAATGACAAAGATTCATTAGTTGCAAAATTTGAAAAGGAGTTGGCTCAAATTCAGTTAAAGAAAAAGAAAGTGATTGAATCTGCAAGTGAAGCAGAGAAGAAATATTGCAAGGGGTGTGATATGCATAATCACAACACTGATGAATGTTATTTCAGCAATTATTGCTCCATATGCAATATGAACAATCACATGACTTCTGATTGTTATATTAACAAACATTGCGCTATTTGTTACAAGAATAGCCATTCTAGTCAGGAATGTTATTTCAACAAAAAGAACAAAAAAAGAGCACAAAGAAGCAACAATCTGAGAAGGTTGAATCAAACTCACAATCAAGTGATAGTAAAAAAGATTTAAAGCCCAACAAGCAGCAACAAAAGCAAAAGATGCCCAAAACAAATAAGCAACCATATGATGATGGTAAACCAATGAAGAAGAAGGTGAAACAACATACTCAACTCAAAACACCTCATAAGAAGGTAGAGTTGAAGGAGAAGACAACCAATGCTAATGAAACCTTCTTTAATCATTTTGAAAAAGGCACTCAAATACCATAATCAAAATCAAAGGATGATGAAACTTTCTTCAATCAAGGTTCGTCATCAAATTCTAAGCAGAAGAGAAGCAAAGAGAATGTGAAAGAAGATGTACTAGTGAAACAAGAACAAAGTATTTCAAGCCCATCTTTAACAGAATCATCCTCACTACAAACAAAACATAATGAATCAACTGAGTCTAAAATCAACCCTGAAACATCAGGACTCATTCATGAGGGAGTAACAATTTTAGACACAAGTGATAAGCCCAAGATCATTAAGGCTTTGGTTTGTTAGATCTAGGAACAATAGATCTAGATCAATTTGTATAGGCTTAGAACTTTAATCAATACTTGTAATAAATGATTATAATTCATTATTTTGATGTATGCATTATGTATATAGGTTAAACCATATGTGTGTTGATTTGTGTATGATTGCAGGTACAAACATAATACTTGGTCAATTACTGAAATTGACTAAGTGTAAGAAACATCTACGGATGAACATTTTTTTCTTCCGTAGATATGTTTCTTACAAGTAACGAACATCCGAAGATCCTCTGCGGATGAACAATCAGCTCTAGAGCTCAAGTGAAGTCAATCAAAGAGTTCAAGTGAAGACTCATGCCGATGAGCAAATACCTTCGTAAGACAATGTACCTTCGAAAGACAAAGTACCTTCGGAAGAATAAAATACCTCCGGAAGACCTATTAAGCTCCGGAGTCCAAACACTTGTATGAAATAATACAAGTGTTACAAGTCAACAAGTCAACAAGATAACTTCAAATCCCAAGAGATCTGGTTTTCCTTAATTGAAACATGTGTGCCTATATATATGGATCCTAGGTTTCACATCAAAGGACGAACACGAACACATGAGCAACCAGACGGCAAACCCAAACATCACACCAATTTACACAAACATAAACCCTAGCAGTCGTCACATCAATATCAACACGTTCGAAGCATTTATTGTTTATGTCATTTATTATTTTTTCATCTGTAATCATTAATCAATTTTAATGAAATACGTTTGAACCAAATCTTGTTTGCTTATTAATTGTGTTCATATCATTGTGTTCGTCATAATCATTATTCATTATATTTGATATTTATTTATTAAACAATTAAATAAGGTTAATGTTGATTCCGCGAACATTAACTTGATTTCCTTTAACACTGATAATTCCTAATTATGATTCTTGGATTCACAGGTGGTATCAGAGCCAAGTGCTCATTGATTTAGATCGATTAATCTATCAGTGTTAATAGTGTTTAATTGTTTGCTTCTTTCACTAGATTTGTCAGTTTTTGCTGATTAGATCTACTGTTTTTAAGCAAATCGTTTTTGTGTGAATCAATTAAAACAGTGAATTGTCTTTCAGCGAGTACTGTCTCATTGCTCGATTAACTTGAATCAATATTCAAATCAATTAAATAGTAGATCTGGGTTATTGATTGACATTTATTAATTGTTCAAGCTTATTTGAACAAATACATTAATAAAATCCTTGATTTGATATTAATATCATTAAAAGGATTGACTGATTCGTGACCACAATTGCTTAATTTTTGTTGATTAAGTTTCGTAACTAATTAGTTCATTACCTAAAAGATATTCCGCAATAGTTAAATCTTAGACTTTAACTAAACATGAGTAGCTTTGGTGATCATACGAACCTTCGAAATTGAAAACAAAAGCAGACTTTAAATCCTAGAAAATCAAGTTCAGGAATCTTGTCAATTATACTGATTCTAACTTATGGGTTTCAATAACTAAAGGTCCTTATATTCCATCCACTCTTGGGCCAGATTATAATGACAATAATCAACCCATAAGTACAAAGATCTATCAACTGATGATATTAAGAAGGTCAAAGTTGATATTAAAGCATACAACTTGCTTAGTATGGCTTTACCTGAAGAAATATTAATCAGATGTAAGAATTATAAAACAGCAAATTCCTTGTTGAAGATTCTTCATACACTCTGTGAAGGGAGTGATGAAATTGGAAGCATTAGGAAGGACATCCTTCGTTCACAATATGAAACTTTCATCATATTAAGGTGAATCTATTCCTCAACAACTCCATAGATTTATGCAACTTGTAACAGAGATGAATATCTTGAAGTTGAAATATACAAATAAGGAATTAAACAAAATGATGCTCCAAACTTTGCCTGAAAGTTGGAAGCAAACTGTGTCTATGTTCAAGAACACCATTGACCTCAAAGCAACTGGTTTAGATACATTGGTAGCTAAAGATGAGGCTCTTGAAATCGATGAAAAATCGAGAAACAAGAGTGTGAGAACACATGTCTCATCCTATCACTTTAACGAAACAAAAAGTGCTGGAAGTGCCTTCATCTCCAACAATGATAGTGATAACGCTTGTACTTTGAGTGAAGATGAAGAGGAAGTAAGTTTCTATGCATCAAAGCCTTCAAAGAAATGATCTCAAAGTAAGTCAAGAAAAGAAAAAAGAAGAACTGATGATAGAAGAGATACATCTACATCATCAGCAAAGTGTTCATCGAATAACAGCCAAACAGAGCCCATTACTGTCATACTGGACTCTGAAGATCAAAAAGCAGCCTTTGCAGCTTTTTCAGTTCAAGTTTTCAAGCTTACCTGGGAAGCTCCGTAACATCTGCCAACATTTGCCAGCAAGACATGGAAGAACTACATCCAGATGTAGTAGAGGAGATGGATCTACAATGGAAAATGGCAATGATTGCTTATAGAGCCAAACGATACCTTAGGAGAAATAAACATTTGGTTGCAGCAAGTAAATCATCAAAGGTTGGTGTTGAGAAGTCAAAGGTAAGATGTTTCAAGTGCAATCTCTATGGACATTTCTCTAGAGAATGTAATCAACAATCAAATCCTGACTTAACACAACATCAGCAACATCAGTCTCACCAACCATCATCATGTCAAAGATCTTTCAGACAACCACAACTGACCAACTCATCCCCACCAGCCACAAATACATCAGCACGAACAAGTAACTCTAAAGAAACTGGGCTTATCATACTTCAAGATGGAACCTGTGACTGGAGTATGTATGAGAAGAAAGTCTTGGAAGAAAATCAAGCTTTAATTGCTCAAATGGAGAACAAAGTTCCACCCATGGCTAGAGAGGTAAGAGATAGGTTATGTTTATCAATATGTGTTGAGGAAGTTGAAAGATATAGAGTCTATGCTCAACAATTGGCTAATAAAGTTAAAGAAACAATGATTTTGAATGAATCTCATGTAAGAGAACATAAATTATATCAAATCAGAATTAACTCTTTACAAAAGGATTTAGATAAACTTGTTTCAGAAAATTATAGTTTAAAAGCACAAGTTGAGCATCTAACCACTTCCTTAACTAAATCCATGGCTGATCATGCATCAACTGAAGTGAAACTTCAGAAGTTTCAACTTTCATCTCAGCAATATGAGAAATTATTAAATTCTCATATTGAATCAAAGAACAGGTATAGGTTAGGATATAATGTTGTTGCACCTCCTATAAACAATAATTACTCACCTTTACCTGAATCAATGACAAATAACCTATCAAATCATTTTGTGCCAAGCACCAAGTTTGAAACAAACTCTAATCAACAAGTTAATCACAATGAAATTGAGGTGAATGAAACTGAGTCTTCTGAATCTGAAAATATTAAACAAAATGACTTAGAATTTGACTTTGATAAGTGTGATGACTTGGATGATTCTGATGAACATGATGATGATCAACTGGACATTGGTAAGAATGTTGCTTTTGAAACAATCATTCCCAAGGTTCTTAAAGAAACAAAGTTACCATATCCTCAAAAACAAAGAAACATGCTAAAGAGTATTTGCAAGAGAATAGCTCAGCTAAATAAAGGTCTTCAAGAACTTCATCAGCAACAAAAACCTTCAAATGAAGAAACTGAAAAGTGTGCATCTACTTAGGAAGTACACACATCTTCCGTAGAAAAAGGAAAGAAGAAACAATCAGCAGATCTTCAACAGCAGAAGAAACCTTCTTCAGTAGGAGATCTGCGGAAAACCAAATCTACTGATTCAATAGATGATCTGCGGAAGGCAAAATCAGCAGCAAACAAATCAAAGCCTTAAAAGCTGAAAAAGGATAAATCAACTGCAAAATTGGAGAAGGATGCAAAGCCTCAAAAGTTGACAAAGAAGAAGAACGTAGCTGATTCTGACAAAGAAACAGAGGAAATGTATTGCAAATGGTGTGACATGAAAAACCACAATACTGAAGATTGTTACTTCAGTAGTTATGTTCTATTTGCAATATGAACAATCACATGAAATCTGACTGCTACTTCAACAAACATTATGCTATTTGTAACAAAAATAACCATTCAACTCAGGAATGTTATTTCAACATAAATAACAAGACAAAGAGCACAAAGAAGAAACAATCTGATAAAGCTGAATCAGACACTCAATTTACTGATTGTGAAATAAATTCAGAAACTAAGAAGTAGCAACAAAAACAAAAGCCAAAACCAAAGGAGAAACATCCACTGATGTTCAACCTTTGAAGAAAAGAACAGCATTTCAGAAATCAAAAACACCCAAAAAAAGGGTGGATTTGACTGAAAAAGTAACAAATGCTGATGATGCTTTCTTTAATAATTTTGAAAAGGGAACTAATGTACTTCATTCAAAATCAAAAGATAATGAAACTTTCAACAATCAAGATTCATTATCAAAACCAAAGCATCAAACCAACAAAAATAAGATGAATGAAGAAGAGATTAAGAAACCAGAACCTAGTTCAACAACTTCATCTTCAATAAAATCATCCTCACCTGAAACAACTCAGAATGAATCAATTAAAACTAAAATTAATACTGAAACTTCAAGACTTATTCATGAAGGAGTAACAATTTTACACACTGCAGGCAAACCCAAGATCATTAAGGCTTGGGTTGTAAATTCTAATTGATTTCTCTCTGTGTGCAGGAACAATCTTGGAGAGCTGACAACAAGTGGTATGTTGACACTGGTTGTTCCAGGCATATGACAGGAAACTGTTCACTTCTCCATGACTTCAAACATAAATATGCCTCATATGTGGCATTTGGTGGGGATAAGAAGGGAGGTAAAATAGTTGATGAAGGAATGGTAACTAATGGTGTACTCAAGTTTGAGAAAGTAAATTATTGTGAAAATTTACCGTATAATCTATTGAGTGTATCTCAAATTTGTGGTCAAAATTATTCCACATTGTTTGATAACACTAATTGTTACATTCTTAAGCCAGGTTTTTCAATTCCAGAAGAATGGATATTTCTTAAAGCATCAAGAAAAGGAAACACATATGTTTTGGATATGAACAACACTTCACTCACAAGACATGAAACATGCCTCCTATCTAAGTCATCAGAAGATGAATCTTAATTGTGGCATAGAAGGCTTGTTCATTCTAACATGAAGAACATGAAAAATTGATGAAAAATGACCTAGTCATTGGATTGCCAAAGAAAGAGTTTTATTGTTCAAACCATTGTCCTTCATGTTATAAAGGAAAAAAACATAGAGTGTCTCATAAATCCAAAATTATCAATACAAATACTACACCACTCAAATTGCTTCACATGGATTTGTTTGGTCCAACCAATGTGATGAGCATTGGAAAGAGGCAATATTGTTTGGTAATAGTGGATGATTTCACTAGATTCACATGGGTCTTCTTCTTAAAACAAAAGAGTGAAACATCAGAAACATTAATGGACTTTGTCATCAAGATTGAAAATCAACTTGATTTAAAAGTTAAAATTTTTAGGAGTGACAATAGGACTGAATTTGTTAATACTAACTTAGATTCATTTTGCAGGAATAAAGGTATTGCAATACAATTCAGTGCCCCAAGAACTCCACAACAGAATGGAGTTACTGAAAGAAGAAACAGAACACTTATTGAAGTAGCAAGAACAATGCTAGCTGATTCACAATAGCCAATCACCTTTTGGGCTGAAGCAGTGAATACAACATGCAATGTTCAAAATAGGTCATTGATTGTCAAAGAACATAATAAAACACTTTATGAGATTTTATTTAAAAGAAAACCTTACATAGGATATCTTAGAGCTTTTGGGTGTCATGTATCTGTTTTAAACACAAAAGAACAATTAGGAAAATTTTCAGAAAAAGCCTATGATGGTTTCTTTATTGGATATTCTTCAACATCTAAATCTTATAGGATCTACATTCCACAACATAACATTGTGGAAGAAACTCCTAATGTATCATTTGATGAATCCTTATTTCCTAAATCAGTTACAAGATCATCATGGTTGTTTGATATAGATGCACTCACAGATTCATTTTGTTCTGGTTATTTGAACAATGCAGGTCCTGCGGATACATGTTATCCATTTGTTCCTCCGAACATGAATGAAGTGTTGTTGTCTGCTGATCCTCCAAGAATACAAACATCAAGTATCTTGGAACAAGGAACTACAACTAATCTCCATAATGCAGTTGATGCAGCATAAGAGCAACATAATGGATCTACATCCTCAGATGAAAACACTTCATCAGCAGCTGCTACCTCTGCATCCGCAGATAAGTGTTCTACATCCGAAGATATGAGTAATGTCTTAACAGATGATCCATCCACCTCTGTAGATATTCAAAACATTGGAGATGCTTATCATATCCCATTCGTGGATGTTCCTGTAACTCCTACAAAAGAACAAAATGCTTCCGGAGAAGTTCTTGCGGAAGATATTAATGATGCACCTGATGTTCAAACTCAGGAAGATCACTCCATACCCAATGATGAACAGGAGGAACACTTTGATTACTTCCTAAATTCATCAGCTGGATTGGATCCTTCTGCATCAATGAATATGACTAACTTGGAATCATCTATTCCAGTTGAATCTACTCAACAACAAGAATTCATAAGACTTATCCAATAAACAACATTATTGGTGATCTTGATAAAAGAACAACAAGAAGCCAAGGTAGAGCTGCAAACATCTGTCTTTTCACTTTTTTTCTTTCACAATTGGTTCCTCCAAACATCAAAGCTGCTCTAAAGGACAATAGTTGGATTGAAGCTATGCAAGAAGAGCTTTAACAATTCAGAAAGCAGAAAGCCTGGAATCTAGTTGATTTACCTGAAGGCCAACATCCAATTGGAACAAGATGGCTCTTCAGAAATAAACTAGATGATAGAGGTATAATTGTGAGAAACAAATCAAGGTTTATTGCACAAGGTTACACACAAGAAGAAGGGATAGACTATGATGAAGTTTTTGCACCAGTTGCAAGAATTGAAGCCCTAAGAGTATTCCTAGCTTATGCATCATATAAGAAGTTCACTGTCTATCAAATGGATGTCAAATGTGCTTTCCTGTATGGGAAAATTGATAAAGAAGTCTATGTAGCACAACCTCTTGGATTTGAAGATCCTCATTACACACACAGGGTATACAAGCTTGACAAAGCTTTGTATGTCTTCATCAAGCACCAAGAAAGTGGTATGAAACATTATCATTTTTCTTGCTCAAGCATGGATACAAAAGGGGAACCATTGATCAGACTCTCTTTCTCAAACAAGAACATCAAGATCTCTTAGTTGTTTAAATTTATGTTGATGACATTATATTTGGATCAACTAACAAGAGATTATGTGTAAGCTTTGAAGAGTTGATGAAATCTGAGTTTCAGATGAGTTCAATGGGAGAATTAACTTTCTTCCTTGGTCTACAAGTTCATTAGAAGACAGATGGCATTTTCATCAATCAAGAGAAGTACATACATTAAATATTGAAGAAGTACAACCTTGCTGATACATCTTCATGCAGAACACCAGCCTCAACAATTGATAAGATTGTACTTGATCCTACAGGAAAAATTGTTGATCAAAGATTATATAGATCAATGATAGGATCACTTATATATTTAACTTCCAGTAGACCTGAACATTATGTTTGTTGTGTGTGTTTGTTCTAGGTACCAATCAGATCCAAAAGAGTCTCATCTGAATGCTATGAAGAGAATTTTCAGATATCATAAAGGAAAACCATCCTTTTGTGACAACCGACCTCCAGGTTGTTACCCTAACCCTAGATTACTTGCATCATTATCTATGCTATGAGTGCTAATAATTGAAACTATACAACCTTACTATGAAATTGGAAATAATTCTTGCTATTTGAATTAAATTATGATTTCATGTGATTTTTATTTTTGATTTTTAACCAATTTAGGTTCCTACCTTTTTAAAGATTTGTGTTCCGGTAATGTCAACTAGTCACCCTTACAAAATTAAACACAGGAGAAGGCAATTAAAATGTGAGCATACACACTCACACTTGCATAAATTCGGCCATGCATGCATGGGTATGCATTAGACACCTCAAATCACCTTTCCACTAAATAATACATAATACCCAATACTACAAAATTACACTACACAATATTAATTTACAATTAAAATTAAATCAAAACTCTCCCCACTACACTCCAAGATCGGCCGCCCCCTCCCTCACCACTCTCCTCTCCTCTTCACACCACCCTTCTCACCCACTCACAATCCATGCAATCTCTCCCTCTCTCTCTCCCTCTCTCCCTTATTCGAACCATCTGATCCAAACACACTCACAATCCTCACAACACACTCCCAACAATTCTCTCTAGCTTTGTGAAGAAGAATTCGAAGACTACACCAAGAACCTTTCGGCCAAGACCAAAACCGCAAAGGAGTAGCCTTGTTCACAAGATTTGGTCACACAACCGTGTTTGTTCCACCTCTCCAGCCTTAGTTCGAGTTTCTCCATCCAAGTCCAAGGAGTTTCAAGCCATTCACGGCCATCAACACCCTCCAAACCGTGAGTTACATCGAGTGTAAGCTCAAGATGTCGGTTTTGTGACATTTCTCTTGTTTTCATCATTTAACATCTAAGAACCGTGTATTTCCTTGTTGTAGCAGAAACATCTCACCACAATCTCATTCTTAAGGAGTTCCCAACGTTCTTGAAGGTAAACTTCATGTTTTGTTAGCCATTCTTGAGGTGGAAACCGATTTCCACCATGAAAACCCTCATTTTGAGTGTTTTGACATCATCTAACTTGTGAAAGCTTAAACTCTTGTAAACCAAACTTGTAACCTGCATTTTTATGACTTAATGGACTCCCAAGAACCTGTTTTTAAAAGTTCCAAGTGGCTACATATTCAAACCCACGGTTGATACATGGATTTCACCTTGAAACCCCCTTTCTACATGTAACAACACCCTCTTGAGCATTTGTTTGAAAAATCCTTTTAACCAAGACCCATGACCTACTCATGAACGACTTAATGACACCTTAACAATCTGTTTGTGAAGTTAAATGAAGTGTTGGTAACATTTAAACGCAAGTTATGATGGTTTACACTAGTGTAATTGTCGGTTATGGCATTTTCTACATATTTGAAGCATATGGATGTATAGATCTACTAGAAAACATGTTGGGACTGAAATTTCAGTAGATTTTAGTGAATATTAGAAGTGTTAGAAATGTTTAACCTCTGGAATAAAGGACATGATGTGATTTACCCTCTTTTAGTCACTTTCGGGACCCGAAAACATGGTAAAATGACTTAAAAATAGTAAGACTATGAATTTAACATTCTTAAAAAGTATTCCATGCTCAAAAATTATAAACAAAGTATTCTGGAGTAAATGGATAATTTAAGTGGTCAAAGACACAAATAAATGACATTTTAACTAAAAACGGGTACAAACCGAGCATAGTTTTTGAGAAAAATCTATAAAAATAGAGTTCAAAACTAAGATTTATAAAAATCATATAATTTCAGTAAGATAAGTGATAAAGGACCTAAAAGATTTAAAAACTAGGTCAAATGAGCTTTAAATGGTCAAACCCGGTCAAAACCGCGTATTAACGGGTCAAACGTAAAAACAAGATTTTAACTATAAAAGGGCAATTTACACAATTTAAGGACTTAGAAATTTATAAAGAGGTCTCTTAGAAAATACCTACTGGTCCAAAATTTAAATATTTGAAAACTTCAAATTACTATTTAAAATTATGCGGCTTTTACCGCAACCGGGAGCGTTAAACGCGCAGTTTTCAAAATCGAACCCGTAGACCAAAGTTTTGAATCACTTACTCCATAATAATCATAATATGACTCTAATAATCTGATTTTGGACATAAATGACATAAAAGGCAAGAAACTAAACTTAAGGGTAGAAACTGTCAATTTTGAAACTTGAGGGACTAAACTGTAAAATTTTTCCAAACCTTATAAACGACTTCCAGGAAGCTAATAAACACTTGAACAATAAAATCTCTTAATATACCTAATCTAATGAAGTGAAAATTCCTAATTTTCATGAAGACGCCTTGACTTGCAATAAAAGGAAACTTTTTATACAAACCTTCACTAAACCAAAGCCGTACCCTATAGCTAAACTCTTGACACCATTGTTATACTTTGAATGAGTTTAGGGAAGTAGCTTATTGCTTAATATGTACTTGTTAGGGTGCTATACTTGTGACACTTCCCGGCTCTTCAAGAAACTTTGATTTGGAAACCTAAGGTGAGTTCTAGTGATCCCCCTTTTTACTATTGTTTTGGGATGGAACATGCTCTACTTTTATGAACTATGATTGTGCTTTATTTGATGATACTATGTGGGATTGTGGTTACCTGCTAATTCTTACATCATGATCATTAATTCTTTCGTGAACCGCTTGATTTATATGGATAGATCTATTTGGGGAATCCCCCACACACAGTGGCTTCCGTTCCAGGAAGGTTACCCCACTGAGATCCTGAGGGATCGTTGTGGCATGTAACAAGTTTTGTTAAGATTTTATGGTGAACCATCCGGGCAGGTAGGGTTCACTGGTATGGGGCTCAGTTTCTTCCTTCGGGAATATCCGGTAAAACACAACTTTAGAAGAGGCTAACCGGGACTGAGTGCAGGGTTGATTATGATTTTATTTCTCCCACGATGATAAACAATGATTATTTTTATTTTAATCAAAGAAGGATTTATTAAGTCCTTTTGTTTTTAAACTTTAAGCACTTGAATTCACCAACTTTTTAGTTGACATAATTTTCTTTTGAGCATGTTTCAGGTAATATTTGAAGAGATCCTAGCAGCTTGAAGACCTAGACTTATCCCCGTGACATGGCATTGGCTTATTTCCTTGATGAAACATTTGAACAATTTATATTTTGTGTTGAACAAGTACAATTTCATTTTTATGGTTGATTGTAAAACTTAATTGGGGCTTGATGTGTATCTAGTCCCGTTTCCTTTTTAAAACTTTAATGCCATGTGATATTCTCTCCTTTGAGCTCTTATAATGGTTTGTTTCCTCTGCCATATGTTGTTGCTAGTCTGTGACGTCCCACCCTACCTGGGCCCGGGGTGTGACAGATTGGTATTAGAGCCAAAGGTTGTAGAGAAGTCGGGAATGCCATAGTAGACCCTAGGCTACAACCCTGATACCCTAGGACTGTCCTTGTGGGAAGTGTTGGAATGATCGGGTTGGGTAAATTGATGATTACACTTGATCAACGTAATTATGAATTTACCGGACGCGTAATTTCCATCACTGATCTTTAGGTTATGGTTGGACTTTTTCTGGTTTATATTGATGATTTGAAACTAATTTTTAAAAGGGGATTTAAATGATTTTTATGATGAACTATGTTATCTGATACTACTTGAAGAAACTATTGATCTGGGCAAAACAGACAGCTATATGTTGGAATAACAGATACTATTGCCATCACTACTATTATTAGTACTATTATGTAAATCATGAGCTATGAGAAACCAAATTACTCATGATGTATTTCTTACAGGATAACGCTAATGGCTGATAAAGGAAAGGCGCCTGCTCACCCCGACGCTAAGACCGCTCCTATCGGACACCTAAGGAGAGAGAAACCCCAGACGGAGTATGAGGCGTACCTCCGGAGATGCGGACATCCAGGGTGGATATCCGTCACGTCCGAGGACACTGAGGCTTCCGAGGACTCTTCCTCCACATACCTTCCCGAAGCCGAACGCGATCCCACTCTCCTCAAGTAGCTGCTCCGACCCTCTCACCCATCCCACCTATTGGGAATAGGGGTGCACGTACTATCACCCGACCTCGCAAAAGCGTTAGACCAGGATCCTCCGTATCCTTTAGGATGCCTCCTCCTCCTCCCCCGCCTGTTAGGATTCCGACATCGGTACCCCCACTGTTCGACCCTCGCGACGAGCGCCTGATGCCGCCGAGACATAGTATGTATGACGGCCCCACTGTACTGGCTGGTGATCGGTACTCCCAGTCGAGTCGCGGGCAAGTGATGTAGGACCCTCCGATGCGACACTAGATGAGATTTTGAGGACTGTTCGCCGTCATGAACTGACTGTTCAGCACGCCACTCGAACTTCTCAGTCGGCCCAGTTCCAGGCGATGATGGCTACACAGGGAGTGAAGCGTTTGGAGCAGGAGCAGAGGAAGAAGGGTACAGGGTGGTTTGGATGGCTAAAGAGGAAGTGGATGTGAGAACTGGAGTACTCAGTGGGATTTATCTGTCTGTGGACAGTAGAAGGAAACTATTTGAATTCTTATTTGAGACTATTATTTTATTATTATGGGGGTGATGGCACCTTCCAAATTGTAAGAGCATGACTCTGATTCTATTCGTTTGGATGATACTATGTTGACTGCTTTTGAGATGCTAAAATTATTAAACTGTCTGTATTGAACTGCTATATGTTTTGTTGTGCTTTGAAATTGTCTGTGCCTTTTCTAAATTGTTGCCCAACTATTATATCATGTTTTGAATTGGACTTTCAAGGTTCCTTAGTGGGTTGTTAATATTTATGTGCATGCCATGATCCCTATTCCGAGGCATGGTGTGATAGGATAATGATGCCTAGGCTATCCGCAACAAAATTTATGAGATGCTAAACGAATCTATTTGTGATACTATCAGAATGCCGACTCGCAGAGGAACACGTTTTGGTCGACGTGGAGCCACCAGGGGCCGCCATGAGGGAGCAAGGCCTATTGGAACCCAACCTACTCCACCAGGGACTCCCCACGAGGAGAATACTAATCAAGAGAGTGATGAAAGGATTGCTAACCTCGTAGCTCAGCAACTGGCCAACGCCATTCCGACTATCATTGCACAGATAAATGCAGACCGAGATAACACTACTGGTAATGAACGGCCGGTAAACGATGAGAGCCACGACGATGAAGCTGAGGAGTTAAGGAATGGGTGCTCTTACAAGACCTTTATGGCCTGCAAGTCCAAGGACTTCTATGGCACTGAGGGTGCTATAGAGACTTAAGGTGGATCGACGAAATGGAAGCCGTCTTAGACATCAGCGAGTGCAAGATGGAGCATATGGTGAGATTTGCATCACAATCTCTCAAGGGATCAGCTCTTGAATGGTGGAAGTCCATTACCCAGAGCCGTGGAAGGAACGTGGCAAATCGAATGGGTTGACTGAATTCCGAGAGTTAATGACCAACAAATATTGCCCCATCAATCAACTCGAGAAACTGGAGACAGAATTTTTAAGCTTGGAGATGAAAGGACCCAACTACACCGAATACATCAATCGTTTCTTAGCCCTGTCCCGACTTGTGCCACATTTGGTGACACCAGAAGCCAAAGGTGTAGCACGGTTCATTTGGGGACTACACCCAAGAGTTAGGGGTATGGTTCGTGCCTCTCAGCCTGTGACCCTACAAGCTGCTGTCGACCTTACCAGCAGTCTAACTGACGATCTTATTAGGGCTGGATGGACCGATCAAGAAGGGCTGATGAGAGGAAGAAGTTTGTTGGAGACAAGAGGAAGTGGTTTGAAGCAAAAAAAGCGATTGGAAGTAGCAGTGGGTCAAGTAGAAGGAGTTCTGAAGGAGTGAGACGTGATGATCAAGGAAGCAAAAACCGGAGATTGTGTACGGGGACAAGCCCACTCTGCAGCAAGTGCAAGTTGCATCATCAAGGAGAATGTAACCCGATGCCCTGTTTTAGGTGCAAGAGAACAGGCCATCTAATTAAAGATTGTACTTATGTACCGGGGAAACAATGCTACGAGTGTGGAGACCCAGGGCATATGAGGAACAAGTGTCCAAAGCTGGGTAGAGACAAGGATGCCAAGCACAATAAGCCTAAGGGAAGAGCTTTCGTTATGGACCCAGCAGGAGCTCGTAGGGAACCCGACGTTGTCAACGGTACGTTCCTTCTAAACAATCATCCCGCTACTGTACTGTTTGATACTGGAGCGACTGCTAGTTTTATCTCTAGTACCTTTAGGCAATTGATTGACTTAGACGCGTGCACCTTGACTGATACATTTACCGTAGAATTAGCTGACGGTAATATTTTAGAAGCTAACGAAATCATTAGGGATTGCCCCCTGAATCTAAAAGGGAATATGTTTAAGATTGACTTGATGCCCATTAAGTTAGGAGGATTTGATGTGGTCGTGGGTATGGACTGGTTAACGAAGCATAAAGTTGAAATCGTATGCGATGAGCGACTGCTCAAGATACCATTGAGCGTCGAAGAAGTGTTAGTGGTAGAAGGAGAAAGGAGTAACACTCTATACCCTATGATATCTCACTTGAAAGCTACCAAGAGCTTGAAGAGGGGATGTCCAGCTTTTATAGTATATGTGATGAAAACCCAAAAGGAGAAGAAGATCGAAGAGATTCCCGTAGTTTCGGAATACCCAGAGGTGTTTCAGGAAGAACTACCAGGACTTCCTCCGAATCGACAAGTGGAATTCCAGATAGACTTGATGCCTGGTGCTGCACCAGTAGCCAAGGCACCGTACCGGCTCGCCCCACCTGAGATGAAGGAGCTAATGGTACGAATTCAAGAACTAATGGACAAGGGATTTATACGTCCGAGTGTCTCTCCATGGGGTGCCCTGGTGCTATTCGTGAAAAAGAAGGACGGAACCCTGCGAATGTGTATTGATTATAGGGAGTTGAATAAGCTGACCATAAAGAACCGTTACCCGCTCCCGAGAATAGACGACTTATTTGATCAATTGCAGGGAGCAAGTTATTTCTCCAAAATAGACTTGTGGTCAGGATACCACCAGCTGAAGATAAGAGAAGAAGATATACCCAAAACTGCCTTCCGAACTAGGTATGGACACTATGAGTATTTGGTCATGCCCTTTGGACTGACTAATGCTCCAGCAGCATTCATGGACCTCATGAATCGTGTTTGCCGCCCTTACCTCGACAAGTTTGTGATCGTGTTTATCGACGACATACTGATCTATTCTCAAACTAAAGACGAGCACGAGAAGCATCTCAGGCTAATTCTTGAATTGCTCAAGAATGAGCAACTATATGCCAAGTTCTCGAAATGTGAATCCTGGATGCGCCAGATCCAATTCTTAGGTCATGTGGTAAATAAGGATGGGATTCAAGTTGACCCTTCCAAGATTGAGGCCATAAAGAATTGGAAGATTCCTGAAACTCCTACGGAGATAAGGCAATTCTTAGGACTGGCTGGCTATTACCGAAGATTTATAAAGGACTTCTCGCTTATAGTGCAACCTTTGACCGCACTAACCAAGAAGAACACAACCTTTGTGTGGGAGCGAGAGCAGAATGAGGCGTTTGAAACGCTTAAAGAGAAATTATGCAGTGCACCTATACTTGCTCTTCCAGAAGGAGTAGAAGACTTCGTGGTCTATTGTGACGCTTCGCGTCAAGGGCTAGGATGTGTATTGATGCAACGCAACAAGGTGATTGCTTACGCATCGAGACTGCTGAATGATCATGAGAAGAACTACACGACGCACGATCTGGAGTTGGGTGCCGTGGTGTTTGCCCTTAAGATGTGGAGGCATTACCTTTATGGCACAAAGTGCATTATCTACACAGACCATAGAAGCTTGCAGCATATCCTTGACCAAAAGATGCTCAACATGCGTCAGAGAAGATGGGTTGAGCTATTGAACGATTACGAGTGCGAGATCCGCTACCATCCTGGTAAGGCCAATGTTGTGGCGGATGCGTTAAGTCGAAAGGAAAGAGAGAAACCTCTCGAGTACGAGCCTTAAGGATGAGTGTGTATACCAACCTTATAGCAAAATTGAAGGAAGCTCAAGGTGAGGCATTAAAGGAAGAAAAATTGAAAGAAGAAGGATTGACTGGAATGGAAAAGAAGTTGGAGATAGGGGACGATGGTACATATAGATATGGTGGAAGGACTTGGGTGCCAAAACACGAGGGATTCGAGAAGTAATCCTCGATGAAGCACACAAGTCTAGGTATTCAATTCACCCTGGAAGTGATAAGATGTACCAGGATTTAAAGACACTTTTCTGGTGGTCGGGAATTAAGAGATCGATCGCTGTTTATGTGGGGAAATGTTTAACTTGTGCCATGGTAAAAGTTGAGAACCAAAAACCATCGTGAACGTTGCAGCAACCTGAGATTCCCGAATGCAAATGGGATAATGTTACGATGGATTTTGTTACCAAGCTGCCTAGAACGTTTAAAGGCCACGATGCTATTTGGGTAATAGTGGATAGACTAACGAAATCAGCTCACTTCTTGCCGATTAGAGAAGACTATGATATGACGAAATTGGCCCAACTTTATGTCGACGAGATTGTAACAAGGCATGGAGTGCCTCTGTCGATCATCTCAGACCGTGATAGCCATTTCACCTCTCGTTTCTGGAAATCGTTCCAGCAAGCTTTAGGAACCCGTTTAGATCTTAGCACGGCTTACCATCCTCAGAACGACGGACAGATCGAAAGAACTATTCAAACGATGGAAGACATGTTGAGAGCTTGCGTGATGGACTTTGGCGGAAACTGGGATAACCATCTTCCTTTGGTGGAATTCGCCTATAACAACAGTTACCACGCGAGTATCAAAGCCGCTCCGTACGAGGCCCTTTATGGCAGGAAATGCCGATCACCCTTGAGTTGGAATGAGATTGGTGACAGCCAAGTAATGGGACCCGACATAGTGTTGGAAATCACCGATAAGATCTATAAGATAAAGGAACGACTGAGAGCAGCTAGAGACCGACAGAAGAAGTATGCCGACAGGAGGCGGAAACCTCTAGAGTTCCAAGTGGGCGACAGTGTGATGCTAAAAGTAGCACCGTGGAAAGGAACAGTGAGTTTCGGAAAAAGAGGAAAACTAAGCCCAAGATACATTGGACCATTTGAGATAATGGCAAGAATCGGCCCAGTAGCATATAAGTTGAAACTACCCCCGGGATTGAGTCACATACACGACACCTTTCATGTGTCAAACTTGAAGAAGAGCATGGTAGACAAATCCCTGGAACTACCATTAAAAGAAGCAAGGATAAGCGACAAACTGAACTTTGTGGAAGAACCTGTGGAGATCACGGATCGATTGGTCAAACAACTCCGGCGGAGCCGCATACCCAAGGTTAAGGTTAGATGGAACTCCAAGCGAGGACCTGAATTTACTTGGGAGCGTGAAGATGAAATGAGGAAGAACTATCCACACCTCTTCAAACCCACCCGTTCAGTCCCTAATCAGAGTTAAATTTCGGGACGAAATTTCCTAAACGGTGGGAGAATGTGACAACCGACCTCCAGGTTGTTACCCTAACCCTAGATTACTTGCATCATTATCCATGCTATGAGTGCTAATAATTGAAACTATACAACCCTACTATGAAATTGGAAACAATTCTTGCTATTTGATGTAAATTATGATTTCATGTGATTTTTATTTTTGATTTTTAACCAATTTAGGTTCCTACCTTTTTAAAGATTTGTGTTCCGGGAATGTCAACTAGTCACCCTTACAAAATTAAACTCAAGAGAAGGCAATTAAAATGTGAGCATACACACTCACACTTGCATAAATTCGGCCATGCATGCATTAGACACCTCAAATCACCTTTCTACTAAATAATACATAATACCCAATACTACAAAATTACACTACACAATATTAATTTACAATTAAAATTAAATCAAAACTCTTCCCACTACACTCCAAGATCGGCCGCCCCCTCCCTCACCACTCTCCTCTCCTCTTCACACCACCCTTCTCACCCACTCACAATCCATGCAATCTCTCCCTCTCTCTCTCACTCTCTACCTTATTCGAACCATCTGATCCAAACACACTCACAATCCTCACAACACTCTCCCAACAATTCTCTCTAGCTTTGTGAAGAAGAATTCGAAGACTACACCAAGAACCTTTCGGCCAAGACCAAAACCGCAAAGGAGTAGCCTTGTTCACAAGATTTGGTCACACAACCGTGTTTGTTCCACCTCTCCAGCCTTAGTTCGAGTTTCTCCATCCAAGTCCAAGGAGTTTCAAGCCATTCACGGCCATCAACACCCTCCAAACCGTGAGTTACATCGAGTGTAAGCTCAAGATGTCGGTTTTGTGACATTTCTCTTGTTTTCATCATTTAACATCTAAGAACCGTGTATTTCCTTGTTGTAGCAGAAACATCTCACCATCATCTCATTCTTAAGGAGTTCCCAACGTTCTTGAAGGTAAACTTCATGTTTTGTTAGCCATTCTTGAGGTGGAAACCGATTTCCACCATGAAAACCCTCATTTTGAGTGTTTTGACATCATCTAACTTGTGAAAGCTTAAACTCTTGTAAACCAAACTTTTAACCTGCATTTTTATGACTTAATGGACTCCCAAGAACCTGTTTTTAAAAGTTCCAAGTGGCTACATATTCAAACCCACGGTTGATACATGGATTTCACCTTGAAACCCCCTTTCTACATGTAACAACACCCTCTTGAGCATTTGTTTGAAAAATCCTTTTAACCAAGACCCATGACCTACTCATGAACGACTTAATGACACCTTAACAATCTGTTTGTGAAGTTAAATGAAGTGTTGGTAACATTTAAACGCAAGTTATGATGGTTTACACTAGTGTAATTGTCGGTTATGGCATTTTCTACATATTTGAAGCAAATGGATGTATAGATCTACTAGGAAACATGTTGGGACTGAAATTTCAGTAGATTTTAGTGAATATTAGAAGTTTTAGAAATGTTTAACCTCTGGAATAAAGGACATGATGTGATTTACCCTCTTTTAGTCACTTTCGGGACCCGAAAACATGGTAAAATGACTTAAAAATAGTAAGACTATGAATTTAACATTATTAAAAAGTATTCCAGGCTCAAAAATGATAAACAAAGTATTCTGGAGTAAATGGATAATTTAATTGGTCAAAGACACAAATAAATGACATTTTAACAAAAAACGGGTACAAACCGAGCATAGTTTTTGAGAAAAATCTATAAAAATAGAGTTCAAAACTAAGATTTATAAAAATCATATAATTTCAGTAAGATAAGTGATAAAGGACCTAAAAGATTTAAAAACTCGGTCAAATGAGCTTTAAATGGTCAAACCCGGTCAAAACCGCGTATTAACGGGTCAAACGTAAAAACAAGATTTTAACTATAAAAGGGAAATTTACACAATTTAAGGACTTAGAAATTTATAA
Source organism: Flaveria ramosissima (assembly GCA_025215565.1). Lineage (NCBI taxonomy): Eukaryota > Viridiplantae > Streptophyta > Magnoliopsida > Asterales > Asteraceae > Flaveria > Flaveria ramosissima. The sequence continues at coordinate 23,961,801 of CM046044.1, read as the reverse complement.
AGAGGTCTCTTAGAAAATACCTACTGGTCCAAAATTTAAATATTTGAAAACTTCAAATTACTATTTAAAATTATCCGGCTTTTACCGCAACCGGGAGCGTTAAACGCGCAGTTTTCAAAATCGAACCCGTAGACCAAAGTTTTGAATCACTTACTCCATAATAATCATAATATGACTCTAATAATCTGATTTTGGACATAAATGACATAAAAGGCAAGAAACTAAACTTAAGGGTAGAAACTTTCAATTTTGAAACTTGAGGGACTAAACTGTAAATTTTTTCCAAACCTTATAACCGACTTCCAGGAAGCTAATAAACACTTGAACAATAAAATCTCTTAATATACCTAATCTAATGAAGTGAAAATCCCTAATTTTCATGAAGACGCCTTGACTTGCCATAAAAGGAAACTTTTTATACAAACCTTCACTAAACCAAAGCCGTACCCTATAGCTAAACTCTTGACACCATTGTTACACTTTGAATGAGTTTAGGGCAGTAGCTTATTGCTTAATATGTACTTGTTAGGGTGCTAGACTTGTGACACTTCCCGGCATATCAAGAAACTCTGATTTGGAAACCTAAGGTGAGTTCTAGTGATCCCCCTTTTTACTATTGTTTTGGGATGGAACATGCTCTATTTTATGAACTATGATTGTGCTTTATTTGATGATACTATGTGGGATTGTGGTTACCTGCTAATTCTTATATCATGATCATTAATTCTTTCGTGAACCGCTTGATTTATATGGATAGATCTATTTGGGGAATCCCCCACACACAGTGGCTTCCGTTCCAGGAAGGTTACCTCACTGAGATCCTGAGGGATCGTTGTGGCATGTAACAAGTTTTGTTAAGATTTTATGGTGAACCATCCGGGCAGGTAGGGTTCACTGGTATGGGGCTCAGTTTCTTCCTTCGGGAATATCCGGTAAAACACAACTTTAGAAGAGACTAACCGGGACTGAGTGCAGGGTTGATTATGATTTTATTTCTCCCATGATGATAAACAATGATTATTTTTCTTTTAATTAAAGAAGGATTTATTAAGTCCTTTTGTTTTTAAACTTTAAGCACTTGAATTCACCAACTTTTTAGTTGACACAATTTTCTTTTGAGCATGTTTCAGGTAATATTTGAAGAGATCCTAGCAGCTTGAAGACCTAGACTTATCCCCGTGACATGGCATTGGCTTATTTTCTTGATGAAACATTTGAACAATTTATATTTTGTGTTGAACAAGTACAATTTTATTTTTATGGTTGATTGTAAAACTTAATTGGGGCTTGATGTGTATCTAGTCCCGTTTCCTTTTTAAAACTTTAATGCCATGTGATATTCTCTCCTTTGAGATCTTATAATGGTTTGTTTCCGCTGCCATATGTTGTTGCTAGTCTGTGACGTCCCATCCTACCTGGGCCCGGGGTGTGACACCTTTGGACTTTGGTATCCAAAGGATGGTGACTTCACTCTCTACTCATATTCAGATAGTGACTTTGGAGGATGCAAAAACACCAGAAAATCCACAACTGGTGGATGTCAATTCATAGGAGCATGACTAGTTTTATAGCAGTGCAAGAAGCAAACAAATGTATCTGTATCCAGAGCTGAGGCTGAGTACATAGCTACTTCAGTTGGTTGCTCTCAAGTCCTTTGGTTGCAAAACCAATTGCTTGATTATGGTTAGAATTTCCTTCAGACTCCAATTTACATTGACAATTCAGCAGCTATGTTTATCACTGCTAATCCAGTGCAACGTAGTAAAACAAAACATATTGAAATAAGATACCATTTTCTGAGAGATTGCTCAGAAAGGTTTGATCAAGTTAGTTCAAGTGGATACAAAAAATCAGCTTGCTGATTTATTCACTAAAGCCTTTGATTCAGTTAGATTTAATTTTCTAATTGAGTCCCTGGGTATGATTAACTTAGATTAATCATTATGAACAAACAAAGAAAAGCATGTGTCTGTCCTTGTAAATAATAATAATAATAAAAATTATCCTGCGAAAGATTTATAATTACCTTCGAAAGAAACTTATGTCTTAGAACAATTATCTTCCGATAGCAATTTACCTTCGGAAGAAACTTCTGAAACATCTTCCGAAGCTTAGAATGTAAAAAAATATTATCTTTCTTTCTGTGTCTTTTAATTCAGCATGACATGTATTTGCGAAATGATAGTACACTATGCCTTTGCTTCTTCCTGAATTCTTAAATATCATTAAAATCTGATCAATTTTCTTGATATATGAGTAGGTTCATCTTGAGTGGAAACTATACTAAGAGCATGCCAAACATAATGCAAAGTGACTGTTTGTGGGAAACTTCCTTTTGAGGAGACAACAAGTGAGTCTTATTCTGATGTGACCAAATCACTCATCTAAGCACAATATGTACCAACACTTTATAATATCTATCTTTGCAAATCATATTCCCTCTGTTTTGTGTACACAAAGACCTGGGTTAAAGGCACCTCTGTTTTACGGAAGTGAAGACTTGGTGACCTGATGATGATCATATCTAAGCTCTCAAAAGAATCCTCTGTGATCAACTGTATATTAACTTCAGAGCTATTACATCAATGCATTAATGAGATGTCAAATGCATCTCAAGATAGAACTTATATTTAAAGTACATAGTTTATAAGTGTGAAAAAGTGATGATTTGACTCACAAAGGGAGGACAAATTCTAAGTGACTTGAATGTGGAGCCCATAACAGTTACTCACTGATAAACATGAAAACATGATAAACAGCATGTCTAGTTGACATAATACTCTTGTGTGGATTTAAGTGGACAAACATACTTGCAATCAAAACTAAAATCAGGTATCATTTCATCAAACAAATTAATCAGGAAGATGCTTAGTGTTATAGTATGAACACATTCTATGTGTATATATGCTTGTACATAGTACTAATTTCAATTATTGTTTATTTTAATTTCTTTCTGTTTGGCATGTTTGGACAGACATGTGTCTTTCATGATATTCTTCTTAGAAATTTATCATAAATGCCTACATTCATCATTAATAAAAAATTTAGGGGGAGTAGAATCATGAAAACAAGTTAACAACAAAATTATCAAATGAATTGTCAATATGAAGGAATTGGAACCTGGGCACTATCTTGGCTTTTGGATACATGAAGCTTTTAAAATATAAACCATCTTGTGCACAATTGTCATGAATACAAAGTCAACAAGGTCCAATAGAAATAAATGGTTCTATCAGTTGATTAGGACCATACAACAGAATAAGTTTCAATCGTGGCATTTTAAACATCAGCAGGAGCTACAGTGCATTGTTAACATTAGCAGAAGCTATAGTACGAAACTTATGGGGGAGTAAAATATGACTATTCGTAGATTGGTAACTTACGAATAAGTTAATATTTTACAAGTATAATTCATTTCCATATATAGGTAATCTATGGAAAATCAAGTTATACTTCTATTCAAACTTTAAATTTCAGTTTTTAAGTTAGGCATCCGCAGATGTCCTACGGATGAACTGAAATCTGCGGAACAAATAAATTCCACGAAAGAGTAATAAGAAAAGTGGGACCCACTTCATTAAATAAAGAAAATTAATGTGTTTGAGAGTTCATAAATGATGTTTTTTACTTTAATATTCATTATTCACTTTTTCAATACACTTTTTCAAACCTAGAAATACCCACTCAACAAACCTTTTCCCCTTTTCACAAACATTCAAAATTACCGAATCAAAACATCAAACAAACACATAATCTTGATTCCAGATCATTGGTTTGAAGGTAAAACATGTCATAATCATTAATAATGAACTGTTTGATTCTTGATTATCATTAAAACTGTTCGCATTCTTATGTCTGTAATGTTGATTCTAATCTATTCTTTTTAACTCTCATGAACAGATGGCTAATCGATTTGCAAGGGAGCACAATGTGTGTGCGTTCTTAAATCTAGACGACCCTGTGTTGAAGGATGCAGGGACATCATAAGATACTTATGACGATCCAGACTCTTCTATGCTTTAACAATAGAGCTGTGATTCATCAAGATCATATAGTCGATTTTTGGAACTCAGTACAAATTGAGGAAGATGGAGAATTCGAAGTGATTGTGGCTGAGGTTAAGAATGAAAGACTAAGGATAGATGAGCAGACCATAAGAAGGGTACTAGAGTTGGGAGGACAAGAAGTTGGTCACCCTGATGTATTCGAGAATGAATACATAGAGAAAGTGTTCTACCTGATGGGGTATGATGGTGACTTTAACAAGGGTGAGATAAAGAAAGGGAGATTATGCAAGCCATATAGATTCTTATGTCACACCTATCTAAAGTGCATCTCCAACAGGAAATCTGGGCTTGATAGATTCTCAAGGCACATTTCATCTGGCATTATTGGCATTTTTAAGAGAAGGACATACAACTACTTTAAGTATATTTTTAGTTGTTTGTGTGACCAAATTAGGGTTCAAAAGGCCAACAAGATGTATATGTTTCCAAGGTTCTTACAATTAATCATCAATGCTGATCTACTTGGTATTGCTAGAGATGGTGATGTGTTTGTTCAAGCAGACCTAGGGAGATCTATACTGAATATGATAAGTGGAAGGTATGAAGGAGAAGATATGCCTATGTTTGCGCATGTAGCTGACCCCAATGCCAACATTCCTCAAGAATTGATATGGGAAGAATCATAAAGGAGTTCACCTACTAACTTTGTGGAAGCCTCACCTTCACCTCATCAATCACCCATTCACCAACATCATCAATCTCCCCAACCACAATCACCAGCCAGTCAGAACACTCAACCAATCTCTCCAATTCACCCTCCATTACGAAATCAACTCCAAATACAACTTTTTCAACAACCTCCAACTTCAGAAAACCAATCCACTAAGAGCTTTTACACTGGGGAGACAGAGTTAGCTTCACAAGCAAGTACAGTTCAACTGTCACTAACCAAGACTGAATCCTCTGTCCATTCAAATGATACTGAACCTGTCTCTCCAGTCACTGACCATCAGCAACAACAACAACCACATCAAGAACAGGCAGATCAAGCTGTTGAGTCCAGTTCAAGCTCAGCTAGTGTAGCCCCTAAAGAAGTGAATGATGATGAGATTGTTGTTCAACATTAGGAAGGGGAAAAAGAAGCCAACTATGTTGATGTGATTGCTTACAATGAAGATGATCTCAGTGATAATGGTATCCCAGTCAGCAAAAGTTATCTCGTTGCTGAGTACAATAATCTTATCATCAAATCAAACAAACGATTGGAAAGAATTAGAGAATTAAAAAGAATGATGAAAGAAAAGGAAGAGTTGCTCAATCAACAAGAAGCAAGACTAAAGAGATTAAGAGAAGATGCTTAAACAAACAATAAGGTGATTGATGCATTACAACAACTGGTGAAAGAACTGAAGGAGTCAATGAGGCTAGAAAATGAAGAAAATGAGAGAAAGCAAGCTGATTTGGAGATAGCCAACAACAAACTGACCAATATGTATGAGATGCTGAAGAAGAGAGCTCAAGAAGTTGAGGAGTTAAAGATCAGATTAAGTGTTTTTGAATCAACTGCTCCTGAATCAAAACCAATAAAAGAATCTGTTGTAGCTTCAATGCCAATCATTCAATATTTAAGGAAAAGGAAGTACTTGGGTCCTGTTAAGAAGGAACTGATTGAAGTTCAAGATTCACCTAAAAGATCAAGGCTTACATCTCTAGAGCACACTCCTTCAGTGGATGTTTCCACTTTAAAGCCTGTAACTCATGATGAAGATGATAGTGATGTTGAATGGAGAGAACTAACTGAAGAAAAACCTCATGTTGATACATCATGTTTCTAGAAGAAAAACCCCATAAGTCTGAAGGATCTGTCACCTGAGGATGCAAAGAAAGTCAAAGTTGATATTAGAGCATACAGTTTGCATACTATGGCTTTACCTGAAGACCTCTTAATCAGGTGTGAAAATTACAAAACAACAATCTTCTTGTGGAAGATTCTTCACACTCTTTATGAAGGGAATGATGAGATAAGAAGCATAAGAAAGGATATACTTCGCTCACAATATGAAACTTTCCATCATATTGAGAGTAAATCTATTCCTCAACAACTTCACATATTCATGAAATTGGTGACTGAGATGAACATCTTGGAGTTGAAATACACCAATGAGGAGTTAAACAAGAAGATGCTCCATACTATACTTGAAAGTTGGACTCAAATAGTATCTAATTTCAAGAATACCCTTGATCTTAAAGCCATCGAGCTAGATACATTGGTAGCTAAGGTGGAAGGACATGAACTGGATGAGAAAACAAGAAACAAGAGTGCAAAAGCACCCATTGCTCCATACCAGTTCAAAGAAACTAAAGGTGTTGGAAGTGCTTTTATTTCCAATCATGATGATGGAAGCTCATGTGCCTTGAATGATGATGAAGAAGAAGTTGGTTTTTATGCTTCAAGGCCGTCAAGATCCAACTCTCAAAGTAATTCAACAATGAAAGAGAGAGGAAGACATGATGAGGGAAAAAGCTCATCTGCTGCATCACCAAAGGCATCCTCATCCAATAAAAACAACAATCAAACAGAACCAATTACTGTGGTTCTAGACTCGGAAGAACATAATGCAGCTTTTACAGCATTTAGTTCAAGCTTTCAAGCTTATCTAGGTAGCATATTGACACTTGCACATATTTGCCAGCAAGATCTTGAGAACTACATCCAGATGAAGTTGAAGAGATGGATCTGCAATGACAAATGCCCATGATTGCTTATAGAGCCAAAATGTATCTGAGAAGAAACAAAGGATTGGCAGCTGCAAGTAGAGCAACAAAGATTTGTGTTGATAAGTCAAAATGGGAACTTTTTAAGGGAATGTAATCAGGCAATCAACACCTGATATGAGACAAAATCAACAACATCAGACTCACCAACAATCAGCAAGTCAAAGAACCTTCAAATAGCCTCAACTTACAAATTCATCTCCACCAGCGACAAGTTCATCAGCAGGACCAAGCAAAACCAAAGAAATTGGGTTGATCATTCTGCAAGATGGAACATGTGATTGGAGCATATATGAGAAGGAGGTGTTGGAAGAAAATCAAGCTTTGATGGCCAACATGGAGAACAAAGTCCCACCTATGGCTAGGGAGGTAAGGGATAGATTGTGTTCATCAATTTGTGTTAAAGAGGTTGAGAGATATAGAATCCATGCTCAACAATTGGCTAACAAAGTAAAAGAAACAATGGTTTTGAATGAATCTCATGTAAGAGAGCATAAATTATATCTGATTAAAATCACCTCTTTCAAGAAGATTTAGATAAACTTGTTTCTGAAAATTACAATTTAAAAACCCAAGTTGAGCATCTTGACCACCTCTTTAACAAAATCCATGACTGATCATGCATCAACTGAAGTGAATTTCAGAAGTTTCAATTATCATCTCAGCAATATGAGAAATAGTTAATTTCTCATATTGAATCAAAGAAAAGGTTCCGGTTGGGATTTATTGTTGTTGCACCCCCATTGAATGATAACTATACCCCTTTACCTGAGTCTATGACTAACAGTTTATCAAATCATTTTGTGCCAAGCACCAAATTGAACCAAAATCTGAAATTAATCAATTGGTAAATGATTATGATAGTAAGGTGACTGAAACTTGTGAAGTCGCTGGATCGGTAGACATCCGAGCATGTTCTTGACGGAAGGAAACAAAATCAAAACCAAGAGACAAACAATAAACATGATCTATAATAAAATGGTTTCATTGATAAACCTAATGATTACAAGATCGTTACAATATAATATTCACGACTCTTGGAAAGGAGAGATCGAGCATGATCTCCCCTCTCATCCAGCAGCCCTAGGCCCCCGGGCAGACTCCTTCAAAACCCTTAATCTCTCTACACATTAAAACTGGTGTATATAGGCCCGACCCATATTAGATGCGACTTGGCCCATTCGTGCGATTGGACCATGCGTATGGTTCAATCGTACGACTGGACCATGCGTATGGTTCAATCGTACGACTGGACCATACTTATGGTTCAGTCTTACGAATGTCTCACTCGCATCTCTCAGTCGCACGACTGGTCCATTAGCATGGCTACGTCGTACGACTGAGTCTCATTCGCATATGCTCCTAAGAATGACCCAGTTTCATGTGTTTACAACATATCAGGTTTATTACATTACGCCTAGACTATTCGTCAAGCGACGGACACACTATATATGACAATATATGCTCCAACAAAACTGAGTCTTCTGAATTAGAAGTTTTAAGACAAAATGACTCAGAATTTGACATTGATGAGTGTGATGACTTGGGTGATTCTAATAAACATGATGAGAAAAATGTTAATGGTTTGGGTAAGGGAAAGAATGTTTCATTTGAACCCATCATGCCCAAAGTTCTTGAAGAGATCAAGCTACCTTATCCTACAAAGCAAAGCAACATGCTGAAGACAATTTACAAGAGGATAACTAGGCTAACTGAAGGACTTCATAAGCTAAAGAAACAGCAAAAATCCCCATCAACAGCAGCTGAAGCTGGTGTTAAGGTCAAATCTACGGAAGAAGTAAAAAACACTTCCATAGAAAAGACAAAGAAAACTCCGTCATTAGAACCTCTACGGAAGAAGAAACATGTTGATCTATCAATAACATCAGTAGAAGATCTATAAAAGCAAAAATCAGTTGCATCAATTAACATCAAGAAGAAAGCCAAGCAACAAAAAGTTGTGAATCTTAAGCAACAGAAATCATCTGCTGCTAAACAAGAACCCTTTGACATCATCTCAAGGAATGACAAAGATTCATTAGTTGCAAAATTTGAAAAGGAGTTGGCTCAAATTCATTTAAAGAAAAAGAAAGTGATTGAATCTGCAAGTGAAGCAGAGAAGAAATATTGCAAGGGGTGTGATATGCATAATCACAACACCGATGAATGTTATTTCAGCAATTATTGCTCCATATGCAATATGAACAATCACATGACTTCTGATTGTTATTTTAACAAACATTGCGCTATTTGTAACAAGAATAGCCATTCTAGTCAGGAATGTTATTTCAACAAAAAGAACAAAACAAGAGCACAAAGAAGCAACAATCTGAGAAGGTTGAATCAGACTCACAATCAAGTGATAGTCAAAAAGATTTAAAGCCCAACAAGCAGCAGCAAAAGCAAAAGATGCCCAAAACAAATAAGCAACCATCTGCTGATGGTAAACCAATGAAGAAGAAGGTGAAACAACATACTCAACTCAAAACACCTCATATGAAGGTAGAGTTGAAGGAGAAGACAACCAATGCTAATGAAACCTTCTTTAATCATTTTGAAAAAGGTACTCAAATACCACAATTAAAATCAAAGGATGATGACACTTACTTCAATCAAGGTTCGTCATCAAATTCTAAGTAGAAGAGAAGCAAAGAGAATGTGAAAGAAGATGTACTAGTGAGACAAGAACAAAGTATTTCAAGCCCATCTTTAACAGAATCATCCTCACTACAAACAAAACATAATGAATCAATTGAGTCTAAAATCAACCCTGAAACATCAAGACTCATTCATGAGGGAGTAACAATTTTAGACACAAGTGGTAAGCCCAAGATCATTAAGGCTTTGGTTTGTTAGATCTAGGAACAATAGATCTAGATCATTTTGTATAGGCTTAGAACTTTAATCAATACTTGTAATAAATGAATATAATTCATTATTTTGATGTAAGCATTATGTATATAGGTTAACCCATATGTGTGTTGATTTGTATGTTTGTAGGTACAAACATAATACTTGGTCAATTACTGAAATTGACTAAGTGTAAGAAACATCTACGGATGAACATTTTGTTCTTCCGTAGATATGTTTCTTACAAGTAACAAACATCCGAAGATCCTCTGCGGATGAACAATCAGCTCTAGAGTTCAAGTGAAGTCAATCAAAGAGTTCAAGTGAAGACTCATGCCGATGAGCAAATACCTTCGGAAGACAATGTACCTTTGGAAGACAAAGTACCTTCGGAAGAATAAAATACCTCCGAAAGACCTATTAAGCTCCGGAGTCCAAACACTTGTATGAAATAATACAAGTGTTACAAGTCAACAAGTCAACAAGACAACTTCAAATCCCAAGAGATCTAGTTTTCCTTAACTGAAACATGTGTGCCTATATATATGGATCCTAGGTTTCACATCAAAGGACGAACACGAACACACGAGCAACCAAACAGCAAACCCAAACATCACATCAATTTACACAAACATAAACCCTAGCAGACGTCTCATAAATATCAACACGTTCGAAGCATTTATTGTTTATGTCATTCATTATTTATTCATCTGTAATCATTAATCAATTTTAATGAAATACGTTTGAACCAAATCTTGTTTGCTTATTAATTGTGTTCATATCATTGTGTTCGTCATAATCATTTTTCATTATATTTGATATTTATTTATTAAACAATTAAATAAGGTTAATGTTGATTCCGCAAACATTAACTTGATTTCCTTTAACACTGATAATTCCTGATTGTGATCCTTGGATTCACAGGTGGTATCAGAGCCAAGTGCTCATTGATATAGATCGATTAATCTACCAGTGTTAATAGTGTTTAATTGTTTGCTTGTTTCACAAGATTTGTCAGTTTTTGCTGATTAGATCTACTTTTTTAAGCAAATCGTTTTTGTGTGAATCAATTAAAACAGTGAATTGTCTTTCAGCGAGTACTGTCTCATTGCTTGATTTACTTGGATCAATATTCAAATCAATTAAATAGTAGATCTGGGTTATTGATTGACATTTATTAATTGTTCAAGTTTATTTGAACAAATACATTAATAAAATCCTTGATTTGATATTAATATCATTAAAAGGATTGACTGATTCGTGACCACAATTGCTTAATTTTTGGTGATTAAGTTTCGTAACTAATTAGTTCATTACCTAAAAGATATTCCGCAATAGTTAAATCTTAGACTTTAACTAAACATGAGTAACTTTGGTGATCATACCAACCTCCGAAATTGAAAACAAAAGCAGACTTTAAATCCTAGAAAATCAAGTTCAGGAATCTTGTCAATTATACTGATTCTGACTTATGGGTTTCAATAGCTAAAGGTCCTTATATTCCACCCACTCTTGGGCCAGATTATAATGACAATAATCAACCCATAAGTACAAAGGATCTATCACCTGATGATATTAAGATGGTCAAAGTTTATATTAAAGCATACAACTTGCTTAGTATGGCTTTACCTGAAGAAATACTAATCAGATGTGAGAATTATAAAATAGCAAATTCCTTGTTGAAGATTCTTCATACACTCTATGAAGGGAGTGATGAAATTAGAAGCATTAGGAAGGACACCCTTCGTTCACAATATGAAACCTTTCATCATATTGAGGGTGAATCAATTCCTCAACAACTTCATAGATTTATGCAACTTGTAACAGAGATGAATATCTTGAAGTTGAAATATACAAATAAGAAATTAAACAAAAAGATGCTCCAAACTTTGCCTGAAAGTTGGAAGCAAACTGTGTCTATGTTCAAGAACACCATTGACCTCAAAGCAACTGGTTTAGATACATTGGTAGCTAAAGTTGAGGCTCTTGAAATGGATGAAAAATCAAGAAACAAGAGTGTGAGAACACATGTCTCATCCTATCACTTTAAAGAAACAAAAAGTGCTGGAAGTGCCTTCATCTCCAACAATGATAGTGATAACTCTTGTACATTGAGTGAAGATGAAGAGGAAGTAAGTTTCTATGCATCAAAGCCTTCAAAGAAATGATCTCAAAGTAAGTCAAGAAAAGAAAAAGGAAGAACTGATGATAGAAGAGACACATCTACATCATCACTAAAGTGTTCATCGAATAACAACCAAACAGAGCCCATCACTGTCATACTGGACTCTGAAGAACAAAAAGCAGCCTTTGCAGCTTTCAGTTCAAGTTTTCAAGCTTACCTGGGAAGCTCCGTAACATCTGCCAACATTTGCCAGCAAGACTTGGAAGAACTACATCCAGATGTAGTAGAGGAGATGGATCTAAAATGGCAAATGGCAATGATTGCTTATAGAGCCAAACAATACCTTAAGAAGAAATAAAAATTTGGTTGCAGCAAGTAAATCATCAAAGGTTGGTGTTAGAAGTCAAAGGTAAGATGTTTCAAGTGCAATCTCTATGGACATTTCTCTAGAGAATGTAATCAACAATCAAATCCTGACTTGACACAACATCAGCAACATCAGTCTCACCAACCATCATCATCTCAAAGATCTTTCAGACAACCACAACTGACCAACTCATCCCCACCAGCCACAAATACATCAGCACGAACAAGTAACTCTAAAGAAACTGGGCTTATCATACTTCAAGATGGAACCTGTGACTGGAGTATGTATGAGAAGGAAGTCTTGGAAGAAAATCAAGCTTTAATGGCTCAAATGGAGAACAAAGTTCCACCCATGGGTAGAGAGGTAAGAGATAGGTTATGTTCATCAATATGTGTTGAGGAAGTTGAAAGATAGAGAGTCTATGCTTTACAATTGGCTGATAAAGTTAAAGAACAATGATTTTGAATGAATCTCATGTAAGAGAACATAAATTATATCAAATAAAAATTAACTCTTTACAAAAGGATTTATATAAACTTGTTTCAGAAAATTATAGTTTAAAAGCACAAGTTGAGCATCTAACCACTTCCTTAACTAAATCCATGGCTGATCATACATCAACTAAAGTGAAACTTCAGAAGTTTCAACTTTCATCTCAGCAATATGAGAAATTATTAAATTCTCATATTGAATCAAAGAACAGGTATGGGTTGGGATATAATGTTGTTGCACCTCCTATAAACAATAATTACTCACCTTTACCTGAATCAATGATAAGTAACTTATCAAATCATTTTGTGCCAAGAACCAAGTTTGAAACAAACTCTAATCAACAAGTTAATCATAGTGAAATTGGGGTGACTGAAACTGGGTCTTCTGAATCTGAAAATATTAAACAAAATGACTCAGAATTTGACTTTGATGAGTGTGATGACTTGGATGATTCTGATGAATATGATGATGATCAACTGGACATTGGTAAGAATGTTGCTTTTGAAACAATCATTCCCAAAGTTCTTAAAGAAACAAAGTTACCATATCCTCAAAAACAAAGAAACATGCTGAAGAGTATTTGCAAGAGAATAACTCAGCTAAATGAAGGTCTTCAAGAACTTCATCAGCAACAAAAACCTTCAAGTGAAGAAACTGAAAAGTGTGCATCTACTTAGGAAGTACACACATCTTCCGTAGAAAAAGGAAAGAAGAAACAATCAGCAGATCTTCAACAGCAGAAGAAACCTTCTTTAGTATGAGATCTACGGAAAACCAAATCTACTGATTCAATAGATGATCTGCGGAAGGCAAAATCAGTAGCAAACAAATCAAAGCCTTAAAAGCTGAAAAAGGATCAATCAACTGCAAAATTGGAGAAGGATGCAAAGCCTCAAAAGTTGACAAAGAGGAAGAAAGTAGCTGATTCTAACAAAGAAACAGAGGAAATGTATTGCAAATGGTGTGACAAGAAAAACCACAATACTGAAGATTGTTACTTCAGTAGTTATTGTTCTATTTGCAATATGAACAATCACATGAAATCTGACTGCTGCTTCAACAAACATTATGCTATTTGTAACAAAAATAACCATTCAACTCAGGAATGTTATTTCGACAAAAATAACAAGACAAAGAGCACAAAGAAGAAACAATTTGATAAAGCTGAATCAGACACTCAATTTACTGATTGTGAAATAAATTCAGAAACTAAGAAGCAGCAACAAAAACAAAAGCCAAAACCAATGGAGAAACATCCACTGATGTTCAACCTTTGAAGAAAAGAACAGCATTTCAGAAATCAAAAACACCTCACAAAAGGGTGGATTTGACTGAATAAGAGACAAATGCTGATGATGCTTTCTTCAATAATTTTAAAAAGGGAACTAATGTACTTCATTCAAAATCAAAAGATAATGAAACTTTCAACAATCAAGATTCATTATTAAAACCAAAGCATCAAACCAACAAAAATAAGATGAATGAAGAAGAGATTAAGAAACCAGAACCTAGTTCAACAACCTCATCTTCAATAAAATCATCCTCACCTGAAACAACTCAAAATGAATCAATTAAAACTAAAATAAATACTGAAACTTCAAGACTTATTCATGAAGGAGTAACAATTTTAGACACTGCTGGCAAACCCAAGATCATTAAGGCTTGGGTTGTCAATTCTAATTGATTTCTTTCTGTGTGCAGGAACAATCTTGGAGAGCTGACAACAAGTGGTATGTTGACATTGGTTGTTCCAGGCATATGACAGGAAATTATTCACTTGTCCATGACTTCAAACATAAAAATGCGTCATATGTGGCATTTGGTGGGGATAAGAAGGGAGGTAAAATAGTTGGTGAAGGAACGGTAACTAATGGTGTACTCAAGTTTGAGAAAGTAAATTATTGTGAAAATTTACCGTATAATCTATTGAGTGTATCTCAAATTTGTGATCAAAATTTTACCACATTTTTTGATAACACTAATTGTTACATTCTTAAGCCAGGTTTTTCAATTCCAGAAGAATGGATATTTCTTAAAGCATCAAGAAAAGGAAACACATATGTTTTGGATATGAACAACACTTCACTCACAAGACATGAAACATGCCTCCTATCTAAGTCATCAGAAGATGAATCTTAATTGTGGCATAGAATGCTTGTTCATTCTAACATGAAGAACATAAAAAATTGATGAAAAATGACCTAGTCATTGGATTGCCAAAGAAAGAGTTTTATTGTTCAAACCATTGTCCTTCATGTTATAAAGGAAAACAACATAGAGTGTCTCATAAATCCAAAATTATCAATACAAATACTACACCACTCAAATTGCTTCACATGGATTTGTTTGGTCCAACCAATGTGATGAGCATTAGAAATAGGCAATATTGTTTGGTAATAGTGGATGATTTCACTAGATTCACATGGGTCTTCTTCTTAAAACAAAAGAGTGAAACATCAGAAACATTAATGGACTTTGTCATCAAGATTGAAAATCAACTTGATTTAAAAGTTAAATTTTTCAGGAGTGACAATGGGACTGAATTTGTTAATACTGACTTAGATTCTTTTTGCAGGAATAAAGGTATTGCAAGACAATTCAGTGCCCCAAGAACTCCACAACAGAATGGAGTTACTGAAAGAAGAAACAGAACACTTATTGAAGTAGCAAGAATAATGCTAGCTGATTCACAATAGCCAATCACCTTTTGGGCTGAAGCAGTGAATACAACATGCAATGTTCAAAATAGGTCATTGATTGTCAAAGAAAATAATAAAATACTTTATGAGATTTTATTTAAAAGAAAACCTTACATAGGATATCTTAGAGCTTTTGGGTGCCATGTATCTGTTTTAAACATAAAAGAACAATTAGGAAAATTTTCAGAAAAAGCCTATGATGGTTTCTTTATTGGATATTCTTCAACATCTAAATCTTATAGGATCTACATTCCACAACATAACATTGTGGAAGAAACTCCTAATGCATCATTTGATGAATCCTTATTTCCTAAATCAGTTACAAGATCATCATGGTTGTTTGATATAGATGCACTCACAGGTTCATTTAGTTCTGGTTATTTGAACAATGCAGGTCCTGCGGATACATGTTATCCATTTGTTCCTCCAAACATGAATGAAGTGTTGTTGTCTGCTGATCCTCCAAGAATACAAACTTCAAGTATCTTGGAACAAGGAACTACAACTAATCTCCATAATGCAGTTGATGCAGCACAACAACAACATAATGGATCTACATCCTCAGATGAAAACACTTCATCAGCAGCTGCTACCTCTGCATCCGCAGATGAGTGTTCTACATCCGGAGATATGAGTAATCTCTTAACAGATGTTCCATCCACCTCTGTAGATATTCAAAACATTGGAGATGCTTATCATATCCCATTCGTGGATGTTCCTGTAACTCCTACGAAAGAACAAAATGCTTCCGGAGAAGTTCCTGCGGAAGATATTAATGATGCACCTGATGTTCAAACTTAGGAAGATCACTCCATACCCAATGTTGAACAGGAGGAACACTTTGATTACTTCCTAAATTCATCAGCTGGATTGGATCCATCTGCATCAATGAATATGACTAACTTGGAATAATCTATTCCAGTTGAATCTACTCCAACAACAAGAATTCATAAGACTCATCCAATAAACAACATTATTGGTGATCTTGATAAAAGAACAACAAGAAGCCAAGGTAGAGCTGCAAACATCTGTCTTTTCACTTTTTTTCTTTCACAAGTGGTTCCTCCAAACATCACAGCTGCTCTAAAGGACAATAGTTGGATTGAAGCTATGCAAGAAGAGCTTCAACAATTCAGAAAGCAGAAAGTCTGGAATCTAGTTGATTTACCTGAAGGCCAACATCCAATTGGAACAAGATGGCTCTTAAGAAATAAACTAGATGACAGAGGTATAATTGTGAGAAACAAATCAAGGTTTATTGCCCAAGTTTACACACAAGAAGAAGGGATAGACTATGATGAAGTTTTTGCACCAGTTGCAAGAATTGAAGCCCTAAGAGTATTCCTAGCATATGCATCATATAAGAAGTTCACTGTCTATCAAATGGATGTCAAATGTGCTTTCCTGTATGGGAAAATTGATAAAGAAGTCTATGTAGCACAACCTCCTGGATTTGAAGATCCTCATTACACACACAGGGTATACAAGCTTGACAAAGCTTTGTATGTCTTCATCAAGCACCAAGAAAGTGGTATGAAACATTATCATTTTTCTTGCTCAAGCATGGATACAAAAGGGGAACCATTGATCAGACTCTCTTTCTCAAACAAGAACATCAAGATCTCTTAGTTGTTTAAATTTATGTCGATGACATTATATATGGATCAACTAACAAGAGATTATGTGTAAGCTTTGAAGAGTTGATGAAATCTGAGTTTCAGATGAGTTCAATGGGAGAATTAACTTTCTTCCTTGGTCTACAAGTTCATCAGAAGACAGATGGCATTTTCATCAATCAAGAGAAGTACATACATTAAATACTGAAGAAGTACAACCTTGCTGATACATCTTCATGCGGAAAACCAGCCTCAACAATTGATAAGATTGTACTTGATCCTACAGAAAAAAATTGTTGATCAAAGATTATAAAGATCAATGATAGGATCACTTATATATTTAACTTCCAGTAGACCTGACATTATGTTTGTTGTGTGTGTTTGTTCTAGGTACCAATCAGATCCAAAAGAGTCTCATCTGAATGCTATGAAGAGAATTTTCAAATATCATAAAGGAAAACCATCCTTTGGACTTTGGTATCCAAAGGATGGTGACTTCACTCTCTACTCATATTCAGATAGTGACTTTGGAGGATGCAACAACACCAGAAAATCAACAACTGGTGGATGTCAATTCATAGGAGCATGACTAGTTTTATAGCAGTGCAAGAAGCAAACAAATGTATCTGTATCCAGAGCTGAGGCTGAGTACATAGCTGCTTCAGTTGGTTGCTCTCAAGTCCTTTGGTTGCAAAACCAATTGCTTGATTATGGTTACAATTTCCTTAAGACTCCAATTTACATTGACAATTCAGCAGCTATGTTTATCACTGCTAATCCAGTGCAACGTAGTAAAACAAAACATATTGAAATAAGATACCATTTTCTGAGAGATTGCTCAGAAAAGTCTTTTCAAGTTAGTTCAAGTGGATACAAAAAATCAGCTTGCTGATTTATTCACTAAAGCCTTTGATTCAGTTAGATTTAATTTTCTAATTGAGTCCCTGGGTATGATTAACTTAGATTAATCATTATGAACAAACAAAGAAAAGCATGTGTCTGTCCTTGTAAATAATAATAATAATAAAAATTATCCTTCGAAAGATTTATAATTACCTGCGAAAGAAACTTATGTCTTAGAACAATTATCTTCCGAAAGCAATTTACCTTCGGAAGAAACTTCTAAAACATCTTCCGAAGCTTAGAATGTCAAAAAATATTATCTTTCTTTCTGTGTCTTTTAATTCAGCATGACATATATTTGCGAAATGATAGTACACTATGCCTTTGCTTCTTCTTAAATTCTTAAATATCATTAAAATCTGATCAATTTTTTTGATATATGAGTAGGTTCATCTTGAGTGGAAACTATACTAAGAGCATGCCAAACATAATGCAAAGTGACTGTTTGTGGGAAACTTCCTTTTGAGGAGACAACAAGTGAGTCTTATTCTGATGTGACCAAATCACTCATCTAAGCACACTATGTACCAACACTTTATAATATCTATCTTTGCAAATCATATTCCCTCTGTTTTGTGTACACAAAGACCTGGGTTAAAGGCACCTCTGTTTTACGGAAGTGAAAACCTGGTGACCTGATGATGATCATATCTAAGCTCTCAAAAGAATCCTCTGTGATCAACTGTATATTAACTTCAGAGCTATTACATCAATGCATTAATAAGATGTCAAATGCATCTCAAGATAGAACTTATATTTAAAGTACATAGTTTATAAGTGTGAAAAAGTGATGATTTGACTCACAAAGGGAGGACAAACTCTAAGTGACTTGAATGTGGAGCCCATAACAGTTACTCACTGATAAACATGAAAACTTGATAAACAACATGCCTAGTTGACACAATACTCTTGTATGGATTTAAGTGGACAAACATACTTGCAATCAAAACTAAAATCAGGTATCATTTCATCAAACAAATTAATCAGGAAGATGCTTAGTGTTATAGTATGAACACATTCTATGTGTATATATGCTTGTACATAGTACTAATTTCAATTTTTGTTTATTTTAATTTCTTTCTGTTTGGCATGATTGGACAGACATGTGTCTTTCATGATATTCTTCTTAGAAATTTATAATAAATGCCTACATTCATCATTAATCAAAAATTTAGGGAGAGTAGAATCATGAAAACAAGTTAACAACAAAATTGTCAAATGAATTGTCAATATGAAGGAATTGGAACCTGGGCACTATCTTGGCTTTTGGATACATGAAGCTTTTAAAATATAAACCATCTTGTGCACAATTGTCATGAATACAAAGTCAACAAGGTCCAATAGAAATAAATGGTTCTATCAGTTGATTAGGACCATACAACAGAATAAGTTTCAATCGTGGCATTTTAAACATCAGCAGGAGCTACAGTGCATTGTTAACATTAGCAGAAGCTATATTACAAAACTTATGGGGGAGTAAAATATGACTATTCGTAGACTGGTAACTTACGAATGAGTTAATATTTTACAAGTATAATTCATTTCCATATATAGGTAATCTATGGAAAATCAAGTTATACTTCTATTCAAACTTTAAATTTCAGTTTTTAAGTTAGGCATCCGCAGATGTCCTACGGATGAACTGAAATCTGCGGAACAAATAAATTCCACGAAAGAGTAATAAGAAAAGTAGGACCCGCTTCATTAAATAAAGGAAATTAATGTGTTTTAGAGTTCATAAATGATGTTTTTTTACTTTAATATTCATTATTCACTTTTTCAGTACACTTTTTCAAACCTAGAAATACCCACTCAACAAACCTTTTTCCCTTTTCACAAACATTCAAAATTACCGAATCAAAACATCAAACAAACACATAATCTTGATTCCAGATCATTGGTTTGAAGGTAAAACATGTCATAATCATTAATAATGAACTGTTTGATTCTTGATTATCATTAAAACTGTTCGCATTCTTATGTATGTAATGTTGATTCTAATCTATTCTTCTTAACTCTCATGAACAGATGGCTAATCGATTTGCAAGGGAGCACAATGTGTGTGCGTTTTTAAATCTAGACGACCCTGTGTTGGAAGGATGTAGGGACATCGTAAGATACTTATGACGATCCAGACTCTTCTATGCTTTAACAGCAGAGCTGTGATTCATGAAGATCATATAGTCGATTTTTGGAACTCAGTACAAATTGAGGAAGATGGAGAATCTGAAGTGATTGTGGCTGAGGTTAAGAATGAAAGACTAATGATAGATGAGCAGACCATAAGAAGGGTACTAGAGTTGGGAGAACAAGAAGTTGGTCACCCTGATGTATTCGAGAATGAATACATAAAGAAAGTGTTCTACCTGATGGGGTATGATGGTGACTTTGACAAGGGTGAGATAAAGAAAGGGAGATTATGCAAGCCATATAGATTCTTATGTCACACCTATCTAAAGTGCATCTCTAACAGGAAGTCTGGGCTTGACAGATTCTCAAGGCACATTTCATCTGGCATTATTGGCATTTTTA
Organism: Flaveria ramosissima; assembly: GCA_025215565.1. Classification (NCBI taxonomy): domain Eukaryota; kingdom Viridiplantae; phylum Streptophyta; class Magnoliopsida; order Asterales; family Asteraceae; genus Flaveria; species Flaveria ramosissima. The sequence goes on along the minus strand of CM046044.1, from coordinate 23,941,435 downwards.
AGAGAAGGACATACAACTACTCTAAGTATATTTTTAGTTGTTTGTGTGACCAAATTAGGGTTCAAAAGGCCAACAAGATGTATATGTTTCCAAGGTTCTTACAATTAATCATCAATGCTGATATACTTGGTATTGCTAGAGATGGTGATGTGTTTGTTCAAGCAGACCTAGGGAGATCTGTACTGAATAAGATAAGTGGAAGGATGAAGGAGAAGATATGCCTATGTTTGCGCATGTAGCTGACCCCAATGCCAACATTCCTCAAGAATTGATATGGAAGAATCATAAAGGAGTTCACCTAATAACTTTGTGGAAGCCTCACCTTCACCTCATCAATCACCCATTCACCAACATCATCAATCTCCCCAACCACAATCACCAGCCAGTCAGAACACTCAACCAATCTCTCAAATTCACCTTCCATTACGAAATCAACTCCAAATACAACTTTTTCAACAACCTCCAACTTCAGAAAACCAATCCACTAAGAGCTTTTACACTGGGGAGACAGAGTTAGCTTCACAAGCAAGTACAGTTCTCACTAACCAAGACTGAATCCTCTGTCCATTCAAATGATACTGAACCTGTCTCTCCAGTCACTGACCATCAGCAACAACAACAACCACATCAAGAACATGCAGATCAAGCTGTTGAGTCCAGTTCAAGCTCAGCTAGTGTAGCCCCTGAAGAAGTCAATGATGATGAGATTGTTGTTCAACATTAGGAAGGGGAAGAAGAAGCCAACTATGTTGATGTGATTGCTTACAATTAAGATGATCTCAGTGATGATGATATCCCAGTCAGCAAAAGTTATCTGGTTGCTGAGTACAATAATCTTATCATCAAATCAAACAAACGATTGGAAAGAATTAGAGAATTAAAAAGAATGATGAAAGAAAAGGAAGAGTTGCTCAATCAACAAGAAGCAAGACTAAAGAGATTAAGAGAAGATGCTTAAACAAACAATAAGGTGATTGATGTTACAACAACTGGTGAAAGAACTGAAGGAGTCAATGAGGCTAGAAAATGAAGAAAATGAGAGAAAGCAAGATGATTTGGAGATAGCCAACAACAAACTGACCAATATGTATGAGATGCTGAAGAAGAGAGCTCAAGAAGTTGAGGAGTTAAAGATCAGATTAAGTGTTTTTGAATCAACTGCTCCTGAATCAAAACCAATAAAAGAATCTGTTATAGCTTCAATGCCAATCATTCAATATTCAAGGAAAAGGAAGTACTTGGGTCCTGTTAAGAAGGAACTGATTGAAGTTCAAGATTCACCTAAAAGATCAAGGCTTACATCTCTAGAGCACACTCCTTCAGTGGATGTTTCCACTTTAAAGCCTGTAACTCATGATGAAGATGATAGTGATGTTGAATGGAGAGAACTAACTGAAGAAAAACCTCATGTTGATACATCATGTTTCTAGAAGAAAAACCCCATAAGTCTGAAGGATCTGTCACCTGAGGATGCAAAGAAGGTCAAAGTTGATATTAGAGCATACAGTTTGCTTACTATGGCTTTACCTGAAGACCTCTTAATCAGGTGTGAAAATTACAAAACAACAAACTTCTTGTTGAAGATTCTTCACACTCTTTATGAAGGGAGTGATGAGATAAGAAGCATAAGAAAGGATACACTTCGCTCACAATATGAAACTTTCCATCATATTGAGAGTAAATCTATTCCTCAACAACTTCACATATTCATGAAATTGGTGACTGAGATGAACATCTTGGAGTTGAAATACACCAATGAGGAGTTAAACAAGAAGATGCTCCATACTATACTTGAAAGTTGGACTCAAATAGTATCGAATTTCAAGAATACCCTTTGTGAAGATCAGCGATCACAAGTTTGATGTATTAGAGAGTAATGCAGCGGAATGAAATCAAGAATTAGTCAAATTATAGCAAGAGTTTGTTATTTGTAAACAAATGCGAGAGAATATTTTTCTGTGATAAGGAATGTTTCAATAATGCCTAATTATTGCTAAATCATTCACAGTTACAATAAGGTTGGCACTCCTTATATAGAGTGCAATCACTGCTGTAATCACGGGATGGTGATTACTAGCAGATCTAGTACAAAAATAACTAATACTTAACAAACTACTGAAATGTTCACAACTACTGAGAACATGTCAGAGTGCTAAGTATAAAACATAAAACAACTGAAAAGAAACTACTGAAACTACAACGACTGAAGAACAAGCTCTTCAGTCGTTTTACAAAACTACTGAAAAGAGAAAACATAAAACTACTGAAAGTAAACCATCACAACTACTGAAGAAGTCCTCTTCAGCTGTTATGACAACTTCTGATACTTTGTCTTCAGCACTTGTCTTCAGACTTTGTCTTCAGACTTTGTCTTCAGCACTTGTCTTCAGACTTTGTCTTCAGCACGTGTCTTCAGACTTGTCTTCAGCACTTGTCTTCAGACTTTGTCTTCAGCACTTGTCTTCAGACTTTGTCTTCAGCACTTGTCTTCAGACTTTGTAATCAGTTGTTGTCTTCAGCTGTTGTGGACTTCAGTAGTTGTTGTGACGTCTGTGGGACTTAAAGTTTTTTTCTGATCCGGCTCATTGGTTCTTTTGGTCCAACAAACTCCCCCTGAACCAATGCAGCCAAAACCTTTAACTTTATTGAGGTCCCACTTATTGTTGGCAAAATGGTTGGTCTTTTTCCTTCTTTATCAGTGAGAAGATGACCCATATAAGCACCGGCCTGGAAGTAAGTCTCTGATGATTTGGTTGGCAAAGTATGGATGGGAGCTCTGTATTGGGGAATTGGACACTGAGCTGTTCCCCCATCCATGAAACTCACTTCCCATGTATAAGCCTGTAGGATTCTCTGGTGTATGCTCTGAGAAACATGATTTGTTCTTCCATGGTAAGATTCTCTGGTTCACCATCAAACAATCCTTCACGCCCATGCCAGCTCTGAGATGTATTTGGCCTGTTTGCCATTTTTGAGCTCAACTGTTGTGATCTGTCTGTAAGCAAACTCATCTGGGTGATTACCTTCATGTAACAGACTGAGCTCATTTTGTTTGAAGTTCTCAAGCTTCTTGTAGACTACCCCTTCTTAATTACTCTATTTTCTAACATCTTTTGGGGAGGCTGTTTAGTCTCATAAGCCTTCTTGAAGTCTTCTACAATTTCCCAGGGTGATACTACAAGGACCATTGTGATCTCTTCATCTACGATCCTTTTTATCTGGCCCTTGTATCTTGCAGGAATGTCCTTCTTCACAATTCTGTGAGCCACCCTAGGATCAGGCCATATCCTTACCTTTTCCTTTTGATATTGAAATGTGTTGGCAAGGGTGTACAGTCTCAGAGCTTCTTTCTTCATACTTATTATTGATGAAGAAGCAGCATAAGTTTTGTCTATGCTCTTCAGCATCTCCTCATCATGAAGCCTTTGCTGCTGCTCTTCTTCATCTTTACTCTCACAGTCTCCATCTGTGAGGTGGGAGTGATGGGCATAGATTTTGGCTTTGGGCAAAGTTAGGACTGCAGAAAGAGAACCTATCCTCTTCCTCATCATCCTCTTCATCTTCTTCTTCTTGCCTCAACATCCTCTCTCTTCTTCTTGGATGCATCATCGGCTGTTGGTTTGAGGGTAAAGGAGTTGGTTTAATGGGTTGTGGTAGTGGTGATTTTGAAGTGGTAGGTTTTGCAGGTTGTTCTAGCATTCTTGTAATGAGTGAGGCTTTGGAGTATTTTGCTAGTTCATTTCTGTTCCCAGCACCTGCTTCATTTAGTGCTTCAATCACTAATCCCTTAGTGTATGCTTCAGACGTACAGATCTTGGTGGTTATTGCCAAGATACTGTCCCTGGTCCGTGACTTAATCTCTATCAATGATCTTCCAAGATACTTTGCAATGAATCTGATCATGATCTCCAGTCTTTCTCTTTCTAACACATCATAACTTGCCCATCTTGAGTTAATTTCTTCAACTTCAAGTCTTCTAATCTCTGAGTCAAGCTGTGCAGTATCGAACCCTTGTCTATATAGTTGATCAATAATGGAGCTCCATAGATTTACTATTTGTACATCCGCCATTTTGACCATCTATCAATTGGAGTTCTTTTTGGGGTTTCTTTTTCTTTTCTTTCAATCTTCCTTTTCTTAATATGTGATATGAAGAAGTCTTTGTGACTTTCACTCACTTGATCAGTGTCAGCTCCCTTCACATACTCTTCTTCCTTCTCAGTCTCTTTCACAACCCCTCTTCCTTCTCATCTCCTGTTCTTTCTCTTTCAATATGCTCTTCCCTTTTTCTTTCACTAACTGACTCTCCCCCTTTTTGGTTGCATTGGTTGCAAGGGTTTGAGTAGTAGAAAGCCTTGTGCTCACAATCTCCTCCACCAGGGCTGTATGATTGAGGGAAGTCTCTCATCCAGGTTTTGATCACAATGTCTGTGATCATGGGGTGATGAGAGGTAGGGATTTATGGAAGATAGCAGCTGTTTGCTCAGAGGGGTTCTGTCCCTGAGAAGCAGTGCCAGAGGTAGAGGCTGGTGGATTGTATTTTTGATTGGCTGAGTGTTTAGGAGACCTTCAGGTGAAGGTGCCATCTGTGGGTGTATGGTGGTGTCAGATGGACTTGCTTCTTGAGAGAATTGGTCAAGTAGTCTTTGTAGTCTACTGACTTCTTCCTCAAGAATTGTGTTCTGGGCTAGAACATCATAAAAGAAGCCCAGGTCATCATCAGCAGATGCTGAATCACCTGACCTCCTGCTAGTAGCAAGATGTACATGCCCTGGGTGTAGACCAGTTGTAGCATGTGCCCCTTTTTCTTGGAACTGGGGACTTCCAGCCTCAGGACGATGTCCTTCATCAGCTGTTGCCTCTGATGAGGTCTTAGCCATGTTACCAGCCTCAGTCTGATCATGTGCTGATGCAGAAGAGGTGGCAGCCTCACCAGATATTCTGATCTCCTTATCTACACTAGGAGACAGAACATTTAAACCCCTGTGCTGTGGGTTGTCAGAAGCATGTTGATCCTCTTCCTCAATATCTGTGGTTTTCCCTTTAGGTGGTTGTTGGGGAGGAGGAGAGGCATGCAGCTGAGTCAGCACGTTTGCAATTATAAGTGTTGGACTTTGGGGGGCATTTTCATGAGGAGATAGGGTAAAATCAGTATGCACCTGGGGAGGTGGTGTTTTCAATGGCAATCTCCTCAAATGAGGAAGATTCCAGATTTGTGGGTACCCCTTCTTTGGTTGCTTCAGGCTCCTTTTGAGAGGAATCCTGAGCGGCTGTGGCTGGTTGAGTCTCTGATACTACTGGGGGGTTTACACCAGTAAGTATATCCTGTCTTGGTGGTACAGGAGCATCTTCAGGGGACTCATCTTCCTGAATAGCTGTTTTGGTTCGTTTTGTTTTTGGTTTGGTGGGGACTTTGGATTTTGTGGTGGTGGCTGTGGGTTCCAGCTGCGTGGGTTTGCGCAGCTTGGCAGCCATTTTGAGTGATTGGTCAGAGTTGTGCCGGGAGTATACTTCAGGCAATACAGCCATAGCAGGGACTCCCAGGCCAACAAGTCCCTCAGCTTGAAGCTGGTTTTCAATTATGGCCATTATGAACCGAGGATATAATATCCAACGGTTAGAAAGTTGTTTTTGGGCCATATCCTTGAGCTCTAAATAGTATTTCAGAAAAATTTAAAGGTTGTTGCTCAAGGATGGAGTACAATACCTGTTGCCACCTTGTGGACATTTGATCCCATGATGAAGTCTTGGGGGCCAGGCAGACATTGACCATATGAAAGATAAGCCGTTCAGCATCCTGGAAATGTTTCTTCAATATGGTAGAGGCACTCAGGTTACCTTCGTATCCATGGTGGGCAAATGATAGATCTGTGGTGCCCTTTGGATAACTAGTCGGGAAAGTGGCATCATCCAGATTGAGGGTTTGGCGAAGAATCTCTGGATTGATGACCACTTTTTGGCTATGGACAAACGATTGAAGAGACTCTGTGTCATTCTCCTCAGAGACAAGAGTGACGTTTGTCCAGAATTGGCTAAGGGATTCGGCATATATGGTGGGGTTTTAACAGAAAAGCTGTTTGGTAAGGTGACTGGACCATTAAATCAATGGCGTTGTGAAACTTGGTCCAGTATGGCGATTTGGTAAGGTGAGCGACACAGTTGTGTCGTGGTTTTAGTTGCATGGTCGCCATGGATGAAGAGAGGTACAGAGTTTTTGAACGTTAGGTTTGAGAGGAGAGGTGAGAAAAACTCTGGTGGGATAAGGTATTTATAGGGTAGGGTTATGAAACGACTGAAGGTTTTGGTGTTAGTCATCATTTGTTGAAACTACTGATGACGTGGCATTAACTTTCAGAGGTTTGAAATGACTGACCGTATTGGTGTGATCATCAGTTGTTATAAAACAACTGAAGACTTGGTTTTAACCGTCAGACGTTGAAACAACTGAAGTCTTTGATTTAGTCTTCAGTAGTAAAACTACTGAAGACAATTCTGACTTCAGGTGGTGAAACAACTGAGGACATGGTGTTTGTCATCAGTAGTTGTAAAACTACTGAAGACATAGCTTTGGCTTCAGTTGTTTAGAAACAGCAGTTGTAGAAACACTGAAGAGAAATTACTCATCATCAGCTGTTTTCGTCAATTCATAGCTTTTCAGCTGTTTCAGTTGACCTCCACACTTCATCAGACTTTAATCTGAGTTTCAGAGGTTTCATTGGTCATCAGTACTTATCTGCATTTCTGACATCAGCAGTTGTAGTTACATCAGCTGTTGTGATTTCATCAGCTGTTTAACTACATCAGCTGTTTTAACAAGTGAAGTACTTATATATGACATGGTTACCAATGATCATCAGTATTTATTACTGAGATTATCAGTAGTTGTCACTTATTCTAGCTGCAGCATACCAAGCCTTAACACCAGGTTGTGGAAAGTTGAACTATCCAAAGGCTTAGTAAAAATGTCTGCAAGCTCATCAGCACTAGGAACATTTTGGATCAATCAGACCTTTTTCAAAACAATCTCTAATAAAATGGTGTCTGATTTCAATATGTTTAGTCCTAGAGTGCTGGACAGGATTCTTGACAATACAAAGAGCTGAAGAGCTGTCCATTAACAATGGAGTCTTAGTCTCAGTTATGCCATAATCCAATAATTGGTTTTGAAGCCATAATACCTGAGATGTACAACTTGCAGCAGCAATGTACTCGGCTTCAGCAGTTGATGTAGCAACTGAGGTTTGTTTCTTACTCTGCCAAGAAATCAAACAGTTGCCTAGGAATTGACATCCACCAGAAGTTGATTTCCTGGTCAACTTACACCCTGCATAGTCACTGTCAGAAAAAGCAACTAATTTACCAGAATGTCTAGTAGAATACCATAAACCTAGAGATGGAGTGCCTTGCAAATATCTAAAGATCCTCTTGACTGCAATCAAATGAGACTCCTTAGGTGCAGCCTGAAATCTAGCACAAACACATGTAGCAAACATAATATCTGGTCTAGAAGCTGTTAAGTACATCAAGGACCCAATCATACATCTGTAAAGTGTTTCATCAACCACTTTACCTTTCTGATCTGTATCCAGTTGTGTGGTGTTGCACATGGGAGTAGAACAGGTTTACAATTTTGTAAATCAAATTTTTCCAAAAGATTTTTTGTATATTTGGACTGATGAATGAAAATTCCATCAGCCTTTTGTTTGATTTGCAAACCCAGAAAGAATTGTAATTCCCCCATTGCACTCATTTCAAACTTTTGTTGCATCAACTTTGTAAAGGCATCACACAACTGTGGATCAGAAGATGCAAAAATAATATCATCTACATAAATTTGAACAAGTAGATTATGCTGCCCCTGCTTTCTTAATGAATAAAGTTTTATCTATGGAGCCTCTAGTAAAATTATTTTCAAGAAGAAAGTTTGATAATGTCTCATACCAGGCTCTAGGAGCTTGTTTCAACCCATAAAGAGCCTTATCAAGCTTATACACCCAATTAGGATGTTTGTTGTCCTCAAAACCTGTGGTTGACATACATAAACCTCTTCTTTAATTTTCCCATACAAAAAGCACTTTTGACATCCATTTGGAAAACTTTAAGATTTTGATAAGCAGCATAAGCTAAAAACAATCGAATTGCTTCCAGTCTGGCTACAGGAGCAAAGGTTTCATCATAATCAATACCTTCTTCTTGTGCAAACCCCTGAACAACCAGTCTGGCCTTGTTCTTAACAATAAGCCCATTTTCATCAGTCTTATTCCTAAACACCCATTTAGTGCCTATTGCACACTTACCTGGAGGTAGAGGAACCAGTTCCCACACTTGTTGTTTCTTGAACTGAAGAAGCTCAAGCTGCATGGCATCAACCCATCCATTGTCCTTTAAAGCAATGTGATAATTCTTTGGCTCTTGCTGACTAATGAAGAGAGCATAGAAGCAGAAATTTGACAATTGACTTCTTGTTGATACTCCAGCAGTGATATCACCAATGATTTGAGACATAGGGTGATTCTTCAGATCTTGGTACACAATGAGATCAGTGCAAGTGTTTGTAGCAGGCTCAGCAGCAACAGATGGTGATGGTGAAGTATTTCCTTGAAACCAATCAGTAGATGGTAGTTCAAAGGAAGTTGAAGTTGTAGAAATCTCATCAGCATTTGTTGTGGATTGTGCTGCTGGAGCTACAGGAACATCAGGTCTAGCTGAATCAGGCAGTTGATCACTAAATCTGAAGAGGTGAGTACTACTATCATCATCATCAGCACCAGCAGTACCACCAGGTGGAGAACTGTTGACAGGAGCAACAGCAGGAGTTTGATGAGGAACATATTGCAGTATGTCCAAATCAAATATCTCCACAGGGTTTTGTGGAATCTTGTCCTTTGGAGATTCATTAAACTTAACATGTAGAGTCTCTTCAACCATCTTTGTTCTACAGTTGAAGACTCTGTATGCTTTGCAAGTTGATGAATAACCAACAAAGTATCCTGCATCCACCTTAGAATCAAATTTTTGGAGTTGATCCCGTGTGTTGAGAATGAAACAAGGACATCCAAAAGCTCTGAAGAATGAAATTAGAGGGGCCAAATGATGAAGAACTTCATATGGAGTTTTCATCAACCTCTTATTTACTAGAGCTCTATTTTGTACATAGCAAGCTGTATTGATAGCTTCAGCCCAAAAAGTCATTGGCAATCCAGAGTCAGCCAACATGGACCTTGCAGCTTCAATAAGGGTCCTGTTTTTTCTCTCCTCTACTCCACTACTCCATTTTGTTCAGGAGTTCTTGGAATGCTAAAATGCCTCTTGATTCCCTTTGAGAGGTAGAACTCATCAAGTGTATTGTTTCTAAATTCTGTTCCATTATCACTTCTAATACACTTGACTGAGAGGGAATACTGCTTCTCAACATACAACACAAAGTTGATAATCTTCTGAGCTGCTTCATCCTTTGAATGCAAGAAGAAAGTCCATACAAATCTGGAGTAATCATCCACAATTACCAGACAGTATTTCTTCTTAGCCATACTCATCACTCTCACAGGACCAAAGAGATCCATGTGAAGAAGCTGTAAGCAGGCTGTGGACTTAGGTTCTTCTATGGAGGAAATGAAACTTTGTGCTGTTTTCCTTTTAAACAAGCAGTGCAGTCATCTTCACATTTAAACTCCTTCATAGGCAATCCCCTTACTAAACCATGGTTTATCAGCTGATTTATGTTTTTGAGATTAACATGACCCAGCCTTCTATGCCATAGTGTAGATTCTTGAGGGGAAGCCTTGGAAAATAGGCAAGGATGGCCTTTGAGATCTATTTTCTTAGAAAGATCTAAGGCATACACTCTTCCTGTCCTGTTGGCCTTAAGGAGAGTGTGTTTATCCAACACCTTGTCAATCAAACTTAGAACTTTGGATGACAGAATCCGGCAGTTCTGACTTGTGAAAAGAGCAACATGGCCTTTGTCACACATTTGACTGACACTCAAGAGGTTGTACTTGAGATTTTCCACATGGTTAACATCATCAAACTTTATTTCCCCATTGGAAACAAACCTTTGCCGATGATGTAACCCTTTGCATCATTGCCAAAAGATACAAATCCCTTCCTTCCTTGAGAGTAGTCATTAAGAAGTGATCTGTTTCCTGTCATATGCATGGATCCTCCACTGTCTACATACCAGATGCCTCTGTGGCATGTTGAAGAACCCTGCAGAACAAAGCAAATTAGTTAGATTTTGAGACCCAAACCTTTTTGGTTTTGGGCCTATTCACATCAACAGATGGTGGACTAACAAGTTTGCTGGAAATAACAGCCTGAGAGGAAGAAGATGGTGAAGAAGAGGAATCCTTTGGCTTGGACCTCCTTTTCTGTGGATTCAACATAGGAACATCTAATTGGTTGACTCTTCCCAATAGATGTTGAACCATCATAACCAGCTGTGTCTGATTTTGTGATAAAGCTTTCAGCTCTTCAGACACATTAGCACTGGAGTTTGATAAGTTCTTATGTTGCACCTTCTTCTTTGAGCAATCTCAGCTGTTACCTGTTTAACCCCTTCCTTTTTGGATTTCTTTTTGGACTTAAGGGTTACAGGATTTGATGTTGCTGGTACAAATGTGGCTTTAAACTCATTTTTCATTTTAACCATTTTCTCTTTAATTTCATCTTTATGTTTGAGTTTGGATCCTCTTTTGTACCAACAATCATCAGTAAGATGATTAGACAAACCACATACTTCACATGGTTTCTTTTTCATCTTATGTTGATCATCAACTAAAGAGGATGAAACTACTGAAGACTTGCTCTTCAGTACTTTGGAAGCATTATTTGCTTTCTTGGCTTCCTCTTTAGTAGTCTTCAAACTCTTTCTACTGACAGTTTTCTTCTTTTCAGTGCTGACAGTAGTTGGAGTTTGAACTTCAGGTGTTAGTTCTTGCTCTCCAGTCCTTTCAGGACTTTCAGAAATAACTCCTGAGTTGACCAACTCTTTGATCATGTGAGTGTCAGCAATTGAACCATCAACATCAGCTGATAGGTTCTGAGAGGGCTTAGTGCTGACTTCAACTTTTGATGATGCTTTATCAAAAGTGAATCACATGATGAGGTGGATTGGTTATTGCTTTCTCCATCAGATTTCACTTCTACTCTTGGAGCAAAATCTGTAGGAGGAGCAGTGTGATTATAACCAATGCCAAACTTCACATTGGAAGCTGATTGCTTACTAAGAAGCATTTCAAAACCTTTGCATGATTGTACCCATCGATCACACTCTACTTGGGTGACTGCAAGGGTTTCTTTGAGACTTCTCTGGTCTTCCAGAATAACCTCTAGCTTAGCCTTTTCATCATTTAATTGGCATTTAAGCTTATAAATCTCATCATTTTTACTATTAAGAGCAGACTCATACTCAGCTTGTCTTTTGGAAATTGTTTTCTCAAACTCAAGTTTTTCATTTATTAATGCTACATTTGCCTCTCTAATAGAGACAAAGGCAGCAATGCATGATTCAGAACATAACTTGGCTTTAGCCTCTGAAGATACCTGAGTTACCTGTGAAGATGATGCAGTTGAGCAGGAACCCTCAGTTGACTCCAGAGCCATAAGTGCCAGATTCCCAAAAGGACTATCACCACCATGTTGATCAGCACTTGTGAACAGTTGTTCATGACCAGACATGTCATCTGGCAAGCTGCTCCAGTCAACAACTTCTGGGGTGAAGAAGCTATGTTGTTGAGGTTGAGGGGGTTGATGAGATGGTTGAGGTTCTGGAAGTGCATGAGGTTGTGGTACCATAGGAGCTTGAACTTGACTGGTTTGTGGCATGTAATAACACGGGTAAGGGTAAGGCATTTGACCCTGAGGAACAAAATATGCAGGAGATTGTAGTTGAGACTGATGACTAGAATTGACAGGATGTTGCCCTTTGTTTTGTTGACTATTGCTAGGAAAAGTCACAAAAGGTGCAGAGGAATTAGATCCAGATGATCTACATTCTCTAGCAAAGTGTCCAAGCCTTTGGCATTTGTGACACCTCAACTTACTCTTGTCAAAACCAACTTTGGTTTTGCCAGAGAGTCCTGGGAACTTTCTTCCAGTTCTTTTGTAGAACTTCTGAGATCTGATATTTATCAAGGCCATTTGGCTCAAAATATCCATCTCTTCTAAGTCATCATCAGCAATCCCCTTGAGATCATCCATGATGAAGCATAGATTGTCATTATTACACCCATAAATTGACTATCAACACTCACAAATGCTGAATCAGAAATGTTTGAAGAGAAATCAATATGCTCATCATACTGGCATTCAGATGAAGCATATTCTGACTCATGACTAACCAGAGCAGTGTTGCCTGGTACAAAGTCTTCAGTGAGCTTACCAGATGAAGACAGTTTTCTCTTTTGTTCTATCTCTCTCTCAAATGTGAGCAATTTCCCATGAAGTTGGGTGAGAGATAGTTTGTCCAAATTTGCACTGGAGCGTAGGACAATGGTATATGTATCCCATCTCTCAGGCAGTGATCTGAGAAATCTGTTATTCATCTGGATATTAGTATACTCATGTTTGACCATTTTCAATTCAGAGATCAAACAAGAGAACCGCTCAAACTGTTGAGTCAGTGTCTCACCCTTCCTATGAGAGAATGTCTCATATTGTTGGGCAAGGATCTCTCTATTATTTGCCAAGACCTCATCTGTTCCTCCAAATTGTTCTTTCAAGGCATTCCAGAGGTCATGGGCAGATTCATAATGCATTAGCCCAGAATAGATTTCATTGGGTAGTGCCATGGCCAGAATTCCATGGGCTTTTGCATCAATCTCAAACAATTTCTTATCCTCATCTGAGTATTGATCCTTCCTCTTCGGAACCATTTGATTGGTTTCCGGGTTATTCACCATAGGCTTGTGTGGACCATGTACCACTGATGTCCAACAACCTGAGCTGTTAACAGACAGGTGATGGAGCATACGTCGTTGCCATATGTTATACTCATTCCTAACCAGCATTGGAGGCTTGGTTGAGGAACCAGTATTGTGAGGATCATTGGAAGGAGTAGTCATTTTGGTCCAAAAACATTTTATTCAAGCTTTTAAAAAATTTAGACACACCACACACAACAAACTCAATGAAAACAAGAATAAATCTCAGGATGAATGATTAAAAGCACAGAAAATTCAATCTCTATAACAGTTTCTTGCAAAAATGCTAATTCATCAAACTTGGATCTTGAAGAGCAGTTTCAATGATCAATTATTAGATCGATCAATGATTAACCTGCTCTGATACCATTTGTGGATCAGCGATCACAAGTTTGATGTATTAGAGAGTAATGCAGCGGAATGAAATCAAGAATTAGTCAAATTATAGCAAGAGTTTGTTATTTGTAAACAAATGCGAGAGAATATTTTTCTGTGATAGGAATGTTTCAATAATGCCCAATATTATTGCTAAATCATTCACAGTTACAATAAGGTTGGCACTCCTTATATAGAGTGCAATCACTGCTGTAATCACGGGATGGTGATTACTAGCAGATCTAGTACAAAAATAACTAATACTTAACAACTACTGAAATGTTCACAACTACTGAGAACATGTCAGAGTGCTAAGTATAAAACATAAAACAACTGAAAAGAAACTACTGAAACTACAACGACTGAAGAACAAGCTCTTCAGTCGTTTTACAAAACTACTGAAAAGAGAAAACATAAAACTACTGAAAGTAAACCATCACAACTACTGAAGAAGTCCTCTTCAGCTGTTATGACAACTTCTGATACTTTGTCTTCAGCACTTGTCTTCAGACTTTGTCTTCAGACTTTGTCTTCAGCACTTGTCTTCAGACTTTGTCTTCAGCACTTGTCTTCAGACTTTGTCTTCAGCACTTGTCTTCAGACTTTGTCTTCAGCACTTGTCTTCAGACTTTGTCTCAGCACTTGTCTTCAGACTTGTAATCAGTTTGTTGTCTTCAGCTGTGTGGACTTCAGTAGTTGTTGTGACGTCTGTGGGACTTAAAGGTTTTTTTCTGATCCGGCTCATTGGTTCTTTTGGTCCAACACCCTTGATCTTAAGCCATCGAGTAGATACATTGGTAGCTAGGTGGAAGCACATGAACTGGATGAGAAACAAGAACAGAGTTGCAAGCACCCATTGCACCATACCAGTTCAAAGAACTAAAGATGTTGGAAGTGATTTTATTTCCAATCATGATGATGGAAGCTCATGTGCCTTGATGATATGAAGAAGAAGTTGGTTTTTATGCTTCAAGCCGTCAAGATCCAACTCTCAAAGTAATTCAACAATGAAAGAGAGAGGAGACATGATGAGGGAAAAAGCTCATCTGCTGCATCACCAAAGGCATCCTCATCCAATAAAAACCATCAAACAGAACCAATTACTATTACTGTGGTTCTAGACTCGGAAGAACAGAATGCAGCTTTCAGCATTTAGTTCAAGCTTTCAAGCTTATCTAGGTAGCATATTGACACTTGCACATATTTGCCAGCAAGATCTTGAGAACTACATCCAGATGAAGTTGAAGAGATGGATCTGCAATGACAAATGCCCATGATGCTTATAGAGCCAAAATGTATCTGAGAAGAAACAAAGGATTGGCAGCTGCAAGTAGAGCAACAAAGATTTGTGTTGATAAGTCAAAATGGGAACTTTTTAAGGGAATGTAATCAGGCAATCAACACCTGATATGAGACAAAATCAACAACATCAGACTCACCAACAATCAGCAAGTCAAAGAACCTTCAAATAGCCTCAACTTACAAATTCATCTCCACCAGCGACAAGTTCATCAGCAGGACCAAGCAAAACCAAAGAAATTGGGTTGATCATTCTGCAAGATGGAACATGGGATTGGAGCATATATGAGAAGGAGGTGTTGGAAGAAAATCAAGCTTTGATGGCCAACATGGAGAACAAAGTCCCACCTATGGCTAGGGAGGTAAGGGATAGATTGTGTTCATCAATTTGTGTGAAAGAGGTTGAGAGATATAGAATCCATGCTCAACAATTGGCTAACAAGTAAAAGAAACAATGGTTTTGAATGAATCTCATGTAAGAGAGCATAAATTATATCAGATCAAAATCACCTCTTTCAAGAAGATTTAGATAAACTTGTTTCTGAAAATTACAATTTAAAAGCCCAAGTTGAGCATCTTGACCACCTCTTTAACAAAATCCATGACTGATCATGCATCAACTGAAGTGAATTTCAGAAGTTTCAATTATCATCTCAGCAATATGAGAAATAGTTAATTTCTCATATTGAATCAAAGAAAAGGTTCCGGTTGGGATTTATTGTTGTTGCACCCCCATTGAATGATAACTATACCCCTTTACCTGAGTCTATGACTAACAGTTTATCAAATCATTTTATGCCAAGCACCAAAATTGAACCAAAATCTGAAATTAATCAATTGGTAAATGATTATGATAGTAAGGTGACTGAAACTTGTGAAGTCGCTGGATCGGTAGACATCCGAGCATGTTCTTGACGGAAGGAAACAAAATCAAAACCAAGAGACAAACAATAAACATGATCTATAATAAAATGGTTTCATTGATAAAACCTAATGATTACAAGATCGTTACAACATAATATTCACGACTCTTGCCAGGGAGATCGAGCATGATCTCCCCTCTCATCCAGCAGCCCTAGGCCCCCGGGCAGACTCCTTCCAAACCCTTAATCTCTCTACACATTGAAACTGGTGTATATAGGTCCGACCCATATTAGATGCGACTGGGCCGATTCGTGCGATTGGACCATGCGTATGGTTCAATCGTACGACTGGACCATGCGTATGATTCAATTGTACAACTGGACCATACTTATGGTTCAGTCTTACGAATGTCCCAATCGCATCTCTCAGTCGCACGATTGGTCCATTAGCATGGCTCAGTCGTACGACTGAGTCTCATTCGCATATGCTCCTAAGAATGACCCAGTTTCATGTGTTATAACATATCAGGTGTATTACATTAAGCCTAGACTATTCGTCAAGTGACGGACACACTATATATGACAATATATGCTCGAACAAAACTGAGTCTTCTGAATTAGAAGTTTTAAGACAAAATAACTCAGAATTTGACTTGGATGAGTGTGATGACTTGGGTGATTCTAATAAACATGATGAGAAAAATGTTGATGGTTTGGGTAAGGGAAAGAATGTTTCATTTGAACCCATCATGCCCAAAGTTCTTGAAGAGATCAAGCTACCTTATCCTCCAAAGCAAAGCAACATGCTGAAGACAATTTACAAGAGGATAGCTCAGCTGACTGAAGGATTTCATGAGCTAAGGAAATAGCAAAAATCCCCATCAACAGCAGCTATAGCTGGTGTTAAGGTCAAATCTACGGAAGAAGTAAAAAACACTTCCATAGAAAAGACAAAGAAAACTCCATCATTAGAACCTCTACGGAAGAAGAAACATGTTGATCTATCAATAACATCAGTAGAAGATCTATAAAAGCAAAAATCAGTTGCATCAATTAACATCAAGAAGAAAGCCAAGCAACAAAAAGTTGTGAATCTTAAGCAACAGAAATCATCTGCTGCTAAACAAGAACCCTTTGACATCATGTCAAGGAATGACAAAGATTCATTAGTTGCAAAATTTGAAAAGGAGTTTGCTCAAATTCATTTAAAGAAAAAGAAAGTGATTGAATCTGCAAGTGAAGCAGAGAAGAAATATTGCAAGGGGTGTGATATGCATAATCACAACACTGATGAATGTTATTTCAGCAATTATTGCTCCATATGCAATATGAACAATCACATGACTTCTGATTGTTATTTTAACAAACATTGCGCTATTTGTAACAAGAATAGCCATTCTAGTCAGGAATGTTATTTCAACAAAAAGAACAAAAAAAAGCACAAAGAAGCAACAATCTGAGAAGGTTGAATCAGACTCACAATCAAGTGATAGTCAAAACGATTTAAGCCCAACAAGCAGCAGCAAAAGCAAAAGATGCCCAAAGCAAATAAGCAACCATCTGCTGATGGTAAACCAATGAAGAAGAAGGTGAAACAACATACTCAACTCAAAACACCTCATAAGAAGGTAGAGTTGAAGGAGAAGACAGCCAATGCTAATGAAACCTTCTTTAATCATTTTGAAAAAGGTACTCAAATACCACAATCAAAATCAAAGGATGATGACACTTACTTCAATCAAGGTTCGTCATCAAATTCTAAGCAGAAGAGAAGCAAAGAGAATGTGAAAGAAGATGTACTAGTGAAACAAGAACAAAGTATTTCAAGCCCATCATTAACAGAATCATCCTCACTACAAACAAAACATAATGAATCAATTGAGTCTAAAATCAACCTTGAAACATCAAGACTCATTCATGAGGGAGTAACAATTTTAGACACAAGTGGTAAGCCCAAGATCATTAAGGCCTTGGTTTGTTAGATCTAGGAACAATAGATCAAGATCATTTTGTATAGGCTTAGAACTTTAATCAATACTTGTAATAAATGAATATAATTCATTATTTTGATGTATGCATTATGTATATAGGTTAACCCATATGTGTGTTGATTTGTGTATGTTTGCAGGTACAAACATAATACTTGGCCAATTACTGAAATTGACTAAGTGTAAGAAACATCTACGGATGAACATTTTGTTCTTCCGTAGATATGTTTCTTACAAGTAACAAACATCAGAAGATCCCTTGCGGATGAACAATCAGCTGTAGAGTTCAAGTGAAGTCAATCAAAGAGTTCAAGTGAAGACTCATGCCGATGAGCAAATACCTTCGGAAGACAATGTACCTTCGGAAGACAAAGTACCTTCGGAAGAATAAAATACCTCCGAAAGACCTATTAAGCTCCGGAGTCCAAACACTTGTATGAAATAATACAAGTGTTACAAGTCAACAAGACAACTTCAAATCCCAAGAGATCTAGTTTTCCTTAACTGAAACATGTGGGCCTATATATATGGATCCTAGGTTTCACATCAAAGGACGAACACGAACACACGAGCAACCAAACGGCAAACCCAAACATCACATCAATTTACACAAACATAAACCCTAGCAGACGTCACATCAATATCAACACTTTCGAAGCATTTATTGTTTATGTCATTCATTATTTATTCATCTGTAATCATTAATCAATTTTAATGAAATACGTTTGAACCAAATCTTGTTTGCTTATTAATTGTGTTCATATCATTGTGTTCGTCATAATCATTTTTCATTATATTTGATATTTATTTATTAAACAATTAAATAAGGTTAATGTTAATTCCGCAAACATTAACTTGATTTCCTTTAACATTGATAATTCTGATTGTGATCCTTGGATTCATAGGTGGTATCAGAGCCAAGTGCTCATTGATATAGATCGATTAATCTACCAGTGTTAATAGTGTTTAATTGTTTGCTTCTTTCACTAGATTTGTCAGTTTTTGCTGATTAGATCTACTTTTTTTAAGCAAATCGTTTTTGTGTGAATCAATTAAAACAGTGTATTGTCTTTCAGCGAGTACTGTCTCATTGCTCGATTTACTTGGATCAATATTCAAATCAATTAAATAGTAGATTTGGGTTATTGATTGACATTTATTAATTGTTCAAGTTTATTTGAACAAATACATTAATAAAATCCTTGATTTGATATTAATATCATTAAAACGATTGACTGATTCGTGACCACAATTGCTTAATTTTTGTTGATTAAGTTTCGTAACTAATTAGTTCATTACCTAAAAAATATTCCGCAATAGTTAAATCATAGACTTTAACTAAACATGAGTAACTTTGGTGATCATACCAACCTCCGAAATTGAAAACAAAAGCAGACTTTAAATCCTAGAAATCAAGTTCAGGAATCTTGTTAATTATACTGATTCTGACTTATGGGTTTCAATAACTAAAGGTCCTTATATTCCACCCACTCTTGGGCCAGATTATAATGACAATAATCAACCCATAAGTACAAAGGATCTATCACCTGAAGATATTAAGAAGGTCAAAGTTGATATTAAAGCATACAACTTGCTTAGTATGGCTTTACCTGAAGAAAATACTAATCAGATGTGAGAATTATAAAACAGCAAATTCCTTGTTGAAGATTCTTCATACACTCTATGAAGGGAGTGATGAAATTAGAAGCATTAGGAAGGACACCCTTCGTTCACAATATGAAACCTTTCATCATATTGAGGGTGAATCAATTCCTCAACAACTCCATAGATTTATGCAACTTGTAACAGAGATGAATATCTTGAAGTTGAAATATACAAATGAGGAATTAAACAAAAAGATGCTCCAAACTTTGCCTGAAAGTTGGAAGCACACTGTGTCTATGTTCAAGAACACCATTGACCTCAAAGCAACTGGTTTAGATACATTGGTAGCTAAAGTTGAGGCTCTTGAAATGGATGAAAAATCAAGAAACAAGAGTGTGAGATTACATGTCTCATCCTGTCACTTTAAAGAAACAAAAAGTGCTGGAAGTGCCTTCATCTCCAACAATGATGTGATAACTCTTGTACTTTGAGTGAAGATGAAGAGGAAGTAAGTTTCTATGCATCAAAGCCTTCAAAGAAATGATCTCAAAGTAAGTCAAGAAAAGAAAAAGGAAGAACTGATGATAGAAGAGACATATCTACATCATCAGCAAAGTGTTCATCGAATAACAACCAAACAGAGCCCATCATTGTCATACTGGACTCTGAAGAACAAAAAGCAGCCTTTGCAGCTTTCAGTTCAAGTTTTCAAGCTTACCTATCTGCCAACATTTGCCAGCAAGACTTGGAAGAACTACATCCAGATGTAGTAGAGGAGATGGATCTACAATGGCAAATGGCAATGATTGCTTATAGAGCCAAACAATACCTTAAGAAGAAATAAAAATTTGGTTGCAGCAAGTAAATCATCAAAGGTTGGTGTTGAGAAGTCAAAGGTAAGATGTTTCAAGTGCAATCTCTATGGACATTTCTCTAGAGAATGTAATCAACAATCAAATCGTGACTTGACACAACATCAGCAACATCAGTCTCACCAACCATCATCATCTCAAAGATCTTTCAGACAACCACAACTGACCAACTCATCCCCACCAGCCACAAATACATCAGCACGAACAAGTAACTCTAAAGAAACTGGGCTTATCATACTTCAAGATGGAACTTGTGACTGGAGTATGTATGAGAAGGAAGTCTTGAAAGAAAATCAAGCTTTAATGGCTCAAATGGAGAACA
This sequence comes from Flaveria ramosissima, assembly GCA_025215565.1. Classification (NCBI taxonomy): domain Eukaryota; kingdom Viridiplantae; phylum Streptophyta; class Magnoliopsida; order Asterales; family Asteraceae; genus Flaveria; species Flaveria ramosissima. Next base: position 23,921,188 of record CM046044.1, on the reverse strand, counting down.
AAGTTCCACCCATGGGTAGAGAGGTAAGAGATAGGTTATGTTCATCAATATGTGTTGAGGAAGTTGAAAGATAGAGAGTCTATGATCAACTATTGGCTGATAAAGTTAAAGAAACAATGATTTTGAATGAATCTCATGTAAGAGAACATAAATTATATCAAATCAAAATTAACTCTTTACAAAATGATTTATATAAACTTGTTTCAGAAAATTATAGTTTAAAAGCACAAGTTGAGCATCTAACCACTTCCTTAACTAAATCCATGGCTGATCATGCATCAACTAAAGTGAAACTTTAGAAGTTTCAACTTTCATCTCAGCAATATGAGAAATTATTAAATTCTCATATTGAATCAAAGAACAGGTATGGGTTGGGATATAATGTTGTTGCACCTCCTATAAACAATAATTACTCACCTTTACCTGAATCAATGATAAGTAACTTATCAAATCATTTTGTGCCAAGAACCAAGTTTGAAACAAACTCTAATCAACAAGTTAATCACAATGAAATTGAGGTGAATGAAACTGAGTCTTCTAAATCTGAAAATATTATACAAAATGACTCAGAATTTGACTTTGATGAGTGTGATAACTTGGATGATTCTGATGAACATGATGATGATCAACTGGACATTGGTAAGAATGTTGCTTTTGAAACAATCATTCCCAAAGTTCTTAAAGAAACAAAGTTACCATATCCTCAAAAACAAAGAAACATGCTGAAGAGTATTTGCAAGAGAATAGCTCAGCTAAATGAAGGTCTTCAAGAACTTCATCAGCAACAAAAACCTTCAAATGAAGAAACTGAAAAGTGTGCATCTACTTAGGAAGTACACACATCTTCCGTAGAAAAAGTAAAGAAGAAACAATCAGCAGATCTTCAACAGCAGAAGAAACCTTCTTCAGTAGGAGATCTGCGGAAAACCAAATCTACTGATTCAATAGATGATCTGTGGAAGGCAAAATCAGCAGCAAACAAATCAAAGCCTTAAAAGCTGAAAAAGGATAAATCAACTACAAAATTGGAGAAGGATGCAAAGCCTCAAAAGTTGACAAAGAAGAAGAAAATAGCTGATTCTAACAAAGAAACAGAGGAAATGTATTGCAAATGGTGTGACATGAAAAACCACAATACTGAAGATTGTTACTTCAGTAGTTATTGTTCTATTTGCAATATGAACAATCCCATGAAATCTGACTGCTACTTCAACAAACATTATGCTATTTGTAACAAAAATAACCATTCAACTCAGGAATGTTATTTCAACAAAAAAACAAGACAAAGAGCACAAAGAAGAAACAATCTGATAAAGCTGAATCAGACACTCAATTTACTGATTGTGAAATAAATTCAGAAACTAAGAAGCAGCAACAAAAACAAAAGCCAAAACCAAAGGAGAAACATCCACTGATGTTCAACCTTTGAAGAAAAGAACAGCATTTCAGAAATCAAAAACACCTCACAAAAGGGTGGATTTGACTGAAAAAGAAACAAATGCTGATGATGCTTTCTTTAATAATTTTAAAAAGAGAACTAATGTACTTCATTCAAAATCAAAATATAATGAAACTTTCAATAATCAATATTCATTATCAAAACCAAAGCATCAAACCAACAAAAATAAGATGAATGAAGAAGAGATTGAGAAACCAGAACCTAGTTCAACAACCTCATCTTCAATAAAATCATCCTCACCTAAACAACTCAGAATGAATCAATTAAAACTAAAATTAATACTGAAACTTCAAGACTTATTCATGAAGGAGTAACAATTTTAGACACTGCTGGCAAACCCAAGATCATTAAGGCTTGGGTTGTCAATTCTAATTGATTTCTTTCTGTGTGCAGGAACAATCTTGGAGAGCTGACAACAAGTGGTATGTTGACACTGGTTGTTCCAGGCATATGACAGGAAACTATTCACTTGTCCATGACTTCAAACATAAAAATGCCTCATATATGGCATTTGGTGGGGATAAGAAGGGAGGTAAAACAGTTGGTGAAGGAACGGTAACTAATGGTGTACTCAAGTTTGAGAAAGTAAATTATTGTGAAAATTTACCGTATAATCTATTGAGTGTATCTCAACTTTGTGATCAAAATTTTACCACATTGTTTCATAACACTAATTGTTACATTCTTAAGCCAGGTTTTTCAATTCCAGAAGAATGGATATTTCTTAAAGCATCAAGAAAAGGAAACACATATGTTTTGGATATGAACAACACTTCACTCACAAGACATGAAACATGCCTCCTATCTAAGTCATCAGAAAATGAATCTTAATTGTGGCATAGAAGGCTTGTTCATTCTAACATGAAGAACATAAAAAATTGATGAAAAATGACCTAGTCATTCGATTGCCAAAGAAAGAGTTTTATTGTTCAAACCATTGTCCTTCATGTTATAAAGAAAAACAACATAGAGTGTCTCATAAATCCAAAATTATCAATACAAATACTACACACACTCAAATTGCTTCACATGGATTTGTTTTGTCCAACCAATGTGATGAGCATTAGAAAGAGGCAATATTGTTTGGTAATAGTGGATGATTTCACTAGATTCACATGGGTCTTCTTCTTAAAACAAAAGAGTGAAACATCAGAAACATTAATGGACTTTGTCATCAAGATTGAAAATCAACTTGATTTAAAAGTTAAAATTTTCAGGAGTGACAATGGGACTGAATTTATTAATACTGACTTAGATTCGTTTTGCAGGAATAAAGGTATTGCAAGACAATTCAGTGCCCCAAGAACTCCACAACAGGATGGAGTTACTGAAAGAAGAAACAGAACACTTATTGAAGTAGCAAGAATAATGCTAGCTGATTCACAATAGCCAATCACCTTTTGAGCTGAAGTAGTGAATACAGCATGCAATGTTCAAAATAGGTCATTGATTGTCAAAGAACATAATAAAACAGTTTATGAGATTTTATTTAAAAGAAAACCTTACATAGGATATCTTAGAGCTTTTGGGTGTCATGTATCTGTTTTAAACATAAAAGAACAATTAGGAAAATTTTCAGAAAATGCCTATGATGGTTTCTTTATTGGATATTCCTCAACATCTAAATCTTATAGGATCTACATTCCACAACATAACATTGTTGATGAATCCTTATTTCCTAAATCAGTTACAGGATCATCATGGTTGTTTGATATAGATGCACTCACAGATTCATTTAGTTCTGGTTATTTGAACAATGCAGGTCCTGCGGATACATGTTATCCATTTGTTCCTCCAAACACGAATGAAGTGTTGTTGTCTGCTGATCCTCCAAGAATACAAACTTCAAGTATCTTGGAACAAGGAACTACAACTAATCTCCATAATCCAGTTGATGCAGCATAAGAGCAACATAATGGATCTACATCCTCAGATGAAAATACTTCATCAGCAGCTGCTACCTCTGCATCCGCAGATGAGTGTTCTACATCCGGATATATGAGTAATGTCTTAACAGATGTTCCATCCACCTCTGTAGATATTCAAAACATTGGAGATGCTTATCATATCCCATTCGTGGATGTTCCTGTAACTCCTACGAAAAAACAAAATGCTTCCGGAGAAGTTCCTACGGAAGATATTAATGATGCACCTGATGTTCAATCTCAGGAAGATCACTCCATACCCAATGATGAACAGGAGGAACACATTGATTACTTCCTAAATTCATCAGCTGGATTGGATCCATCTGCATCAATGAATATGACTAACTTGGAATCATCTATTCCAGTTGAATCTACTCCAACAACAAGAATTCATAAGACTCATCCAATAAACAACATTATTGGTGATCTTGATAAAAGAACAACAAGAAGCCAAGGTAGAGCTGTAAACATCTGTCTTTTCACTTTTTTTCTTTCACAAGTGGTTCCTCCAAACATCACAGCTGCCCTAAAGGACAATAGCTGGATTGAAGCTATGCAAGAAGAGCTTCAACAATTCAGAAAGCAGAAAGTCTGAAATCTAGTTGATTTACCTGAAGGCCAACATCCAATTGGAACAAGATGGCTCTTCAGAAATAAACTAGATGATAGAGGTACAATTGTGAGAAACAAATCAAGGTTTATTGCACAAGGTTACACACAAGAAGAAGGGATAGACTATGATGAAGTTTTTGCACCAGTTGCAAGAATTGAAGCCCTAAGAGTATTCCTAGCATATGCATCATATAAGAAGTTCACTGTCTATCAAATGGATGTCAAATGTGCTTTCTTGTATGGGAAAATTGATAAAGAAGTCTATGTAGCACAACCTCCTGGATTTGAAGATCCTCATTACACACACAGGGTATACAAGCTTGACAAAGCTTTGTATGTCTTCATCAAGCACCAAGAAAGTGGTATGAAACATTATCATTTTCTTGCTCAAGCATGGATACAAAAGGCGAACCATTGATCAGACTCTCTTTCTCAAACAAGAACATCAAGATCTCTTAGTTGTTTAAATTTATGTTGATGACATTATATTTGGATCAACTAACAAGAGATTATGTGTAAGCTTTGAAGAGTTGATGAAATTTGAGTTTCAGATGAGTTCAATGGGAGAATTAACTTTCTTCCTTGGTCTACAAGTTCATTAGAAGAAAGATGGCATTTTCATCAATCAAGAGAAGTACATACATTAAATATTGAAGAAGTACAACCTTGCTCATACATCTTCATGCAGAACACCAGCCTCAACAATTGATAAGATTGTACCTGATCCTACAGGAAAAATTGTTGATCAAAGATTATATAGATCAATGATAGGATCACTTATATATTTAACTTCCAGTAGACCTGACATTATGTTTGTTGTGTGTGTTTGTTCTAGGTACCAATCAGATCCAAAAGAGTCTCATCTGAATGCTATGAAGAGAATTTTCAGATATCATAAAGGAAAACCATCCTTCGGACTTTGGTATCCAAAGGATGGTGACTTCACTCTCTACTCATATTCAGATAGTGACTTTGGAGGATGCAACAACACCAGAAAATCCACAACTGGTGGATGTCAATTCATAGGAGCATGACTAGTTTTATAGCAGTGCAAGAAGCAAACAAATGTATCTGTATCTAGAGCTGAGGCTGAGTACATAGCTGCTTCAGTTGGTTGCTCTCAAGTCCTTTGGTTGCAAAACCAATTGCTTGATTATGGTTACAATTTCCTTCAGACTCCAATTTACATTGACAATTCAGCAGCTACGTTTATCACTGCTAATCCAGTGCATTGTAGTAAAACAAAACATATTGAAATAAGATACCATTTTCTGAGAGATTGCTCAGAAAGGTTTGATCAAGTTAGTTAAAGTGGATACAAAAAATCAGCTTGTTGATTTATTCACTATAGCCTTTGATTCAGTTAGATTAAATTTTCTAATTGAGTCCCTGGGCATGATTAACTTAGATTAATCATTATGAACAAACAAAGAAAAGCATGTGTCTGTCCTTGTAAATATTAATAATAATAAAAATTATCCTTCGAAAGATTTATAATTACCTACGAAAGAAACTTATGTCTTAGAACAATTATCTTCCGAAAGCAATTTACCTTCGGAAGAAACTTCTGAAACATCTTCCGAAGCTTAGAATGTAAAAAAATATTATCTTTCTTTCTGTATCTTTTAATTCAGCATGACATATATTTGCGAAATGATAGTACACTATGCCTTTGCTTCTTCCTGAATTCTTAAATATCATTAAAATCTGATCAATTGATATATGAGTAGGTTCATCTTGAGTGGAAACTATACTAAGAGCATGCCAAACATAATGCAAAGTGACTGTTTGTTGGAAACTTCCTTTTGAGGAGACAACAAGTGAGTCTTATTCTGATGTGACTATATCACTCATCTAAGCACACTATGTACCAACACTTTATAATATCTATCTTTGCAAATCATATTCCCTCTGTTTTGTGTACACAAAGACCTGGGTTAAAGGCACCTCTGTTTTACGGAAGTAAAGACCTGGTGACCTGATGATGATCATATCTAAGCTCTCAAAAGAATCCTTTGTGATCAACTGTATATTAACTTTAGAGCTATTACATCAATGCATTAATAAGATGTCAAATGCATCTCAATATAGAACTTATATTTAAAGTACATAGTTTATAAGTGTGAAAAAGTGATGATTTGACTCACAAAGGGAGGACAAACTCTAAGTGACTTGAATGTGAAGCCCATAACAGTTACTCACTAATAAACATGAAAACATGATAAACAACATGCCTAGTTGACACAATACTGTTGTATGGATTTAAGTGGACAAACATACTTGCAATCAAAACTAAAATCAGGTATCATTTCATCAAACAAATTAATCAGGAAGATGCTTAGTGTTATAGTATGATCACATTCTATGTGTATATATGCTTGTACATAGTACTAATTTCAATTTTTGTTTATTTTAATTTCTTTCTGTTTGGCATGTTTGGACAGACATGTGTCTTTCATGATATTCTTCTTAGAAATTTATGATAAATGCCTACATTCATCATTAATAAAAATTTAGGGGGAGTAGAATCATGAAAACAAGTTAACAACAAAATTGTCAAATGAATTGTCAATATGAAGAAATTGGAACCTGGGCACTATCTTGGCTTTTGGATACATGAAGCTTTTAAAATATAAGCCTTCTTGTGCACAATTGTCATGAATACAAAGTCAACAAGGTCCAATAGAAATAAATGGTTCTATCAGTTGATTAGGACCATACAACAGAATAAGTTTCAATCGTGGCATTTTAAACATCAGCAGAAGCTACAGTGCATTATAAACATTAGCAGAAGCTATAGTACGAAACTTATGGGGGAGTAAAATATGACTATTCGTAGATTGGTAACTTACGAATGAGTTAATATTTTACAAGTATAATTCATTTGAATAGATAGGTAATCTATGGAAAATCAAGTTATACTTATATTCAAACTTTAAATTTCAGTTTTTAAGGTAGGCATCCGCAGATGTCCTACGGATGAACTGAAATCTGCGGAACAAATAAATTCCTCAAAAGAGTAATAAGAAAAGTGGGACCCACTTCATTAAATAAAGGAAATTAATGTGTTCGAGAGTTCATAAATGATGTTTTTTACTTTAATATTGATTATTCACTTTTCAGTACACTTTTTCAAACCTTGAAATACCCACTCAACAAACCTTTTTCCCTTTTCACAAACATTCAAAATTACCGAATCAAAACATCAAACAAACACATAATCTTAATTCCAGATCATTGGTTTGAAGGTAAAACATGTCATAATCATTAATAATGAACTGTTTGATTCTTGATTATCATTAAAACTGTTCGCATTCTTATGTCTGTAATGTTGATTCTAATCTATTCTTCTTAACTCTCATGAACACATGGCTAATCGATTTGCAAGGGAGCACAATGTGTGTGCGTTCTTAAATCTAGACGACCCTGTGTTGGAAGGATGCAGGGACATCATATACTTATGACAATCCAGACTCTTCTATGCTTTAACAACAGAGCTGTGATTCATCAAGATCATATAGTTGATTTTTGGAACTCAGTACAAATTGAGGAAGATGGAGAATCTGAAGTGATTGTGGCTGAGGTTAAGAATGAAAGACTAAGGATAGATGAACAGACCATAAGAAGGGTACTAGAGTTGGGAGAACAAGAAGTTGGTCACCCTGATGTATTCGAGAATGAATACATAAAGAAAGTGTTCTACCTGATGGGGTATGATGGTGACTTTGACAAGGGTGAGATAAAGAAAGGGAGATTATGCAAGCCATATAGATTCTTATGTCACACCTATGTAAAGTGCATCTCCAACAGAAAGTCTGGGCTTGATAGATTCTCAAGGCACATTTCATCTGGCATTATTGGCATTTTTAGAGAAGGACATACAACTACTTAAAGTATATTTTTAGTTGTTTGTGTGACCAAATTAGGGTTCAAAAGGCCAACAAGATGTATATGTTTCTAAGGTTCTTACAATTAATCATCAATGCTGATCTACTTGGTATTGCTAGAGATGGTGATGTGTTTGTTCAAGCAGACCTAGGGAGATCTGTACTGAATAAGATAAGTGGAAGGTATGAAGGAGAAGATATGCCTATGTTTGCGCATGTAGTTGACCCCAATGCCAACATTCCTCAAGAATTGATGTGGGAAGAATCATAAAGGAGTTCACCTACTAGCTTTGTGGAAGCCTCACCTTCACCTCATCAATCACCCATTCACCAACATCATCAATCTCCCCAACCACAATCACCAGCCAGTCAGAACACTCAACCAATCTCTCCAATTCACCCTCCATTATGAAATCAATTCCAAATACAACTTTTTCAACAACCTCCAACTTCAGAAAACCAATCCACTAAGAGCTTTTACACTGGGGAGACAGAGTTAGCTTCACAAGCAAGAGTTCAACTGTCACTAACCAAGACTGAATCCTCTGTCCATTCAAATGATATTGAACCTGTCTCTCCAGTCACTGACCATCAGCAACAACAATAACCACATCAAGAACAGGCAGATCAAGCTGTTGAGTCCAGTTCAAGCTCAGCTAGTGTAGCCCCTGAAGAAGTGAATGATGATGAGATTGTTGTTCAACATTAGGAAGGGGAAGAAGAAGCCAACTATGTTGATGTGATTGCTTACAATGAAGATGATCTCAGTGATGATGATATCCCAGTCAGCAAAAGTTATCAGGTTGCTGAGTACAATAATCTTATCATCAATCAAACAAAAGATTGGAAAGAATTAGAGAATAAAAAGAATGATGAAAGAAAAGGAAGAGTTGCTCAATCAACAAGAAGCAAGACTAAAGAGATTAAGAGAAGATACTTAAACAAACAATAAGGTGATTAATGCATTACAACAACTAGTGAAAGAACTGAAGGAGTTAATGAGGCTAGAAAATGAAGAAAATGAGAGAAAGCAAGTTGATTTGGAGATAGCCAACAACAAACTGACCAATATGTATGAGATGCTGAAGAAGAGAGCTCAAGAGGTTGAGGAGTTAAAGATCAGATTAAGTGTTTTTGAATCAACTGCTCCTGAATCAAAACCAACAAAAGAATCTGTTGTAGCTTTAATGCCAATCATTCAATATTCAAGGAAAAAGAAGTACTTGGGTCCTGTTAAGAAGGAACTGATTGAAGTTCAAGATTCACCTAAAAGATCAAGGCTTACATCTCTAGAGCACACTCCTTCAGTGGATGTTTCCACTTCAAAGCCTGTAACTTATGATGAAGATGATAGTGATGTTGAATGGAGAGAACTAACTGAAGAAAAACCTCATGTTGATACATCATGTTTCTAGTTTATGTTCTTAATGTAAAAGTCTTTTATTTCTTACACATGTGTAATGTAACTACTTAATGAAATATAATATGCTTTTGATGTTTATTTGTCTTTAAATATTTTATATTATTGGTGGTTATTAATGCTAATGGACCATAGTTATGGGTCATATGCATGAATGAATCATACTTATGAACCAGTCGCACGACTGAACCAGGAGACGGGATCATTCGTATGACTGAGACATGAGATTGAGTTAGTTGCACGACTGAACCTTCAGTCGTGCGTATGAAACAATCGCATGAGTCAATCGCACGATTGAACCATGCCAATGGTTCAGTCGTATGAATGAAAACTACAAACCTATAAATACCACATAATTCGTGGAAAAATAGAGACTTCGAAGATTTACAAACCCTAGCCGTTCAGAGCGTCCTAAACAGTCTATCCAACTTCATAGTTTGTTCCTGAACGATTTCTAATCAATTCTTAACGTTTGTTTCATTGTCAGATCGATCAGGTTGTCGTTCTCACTGATTGGATCGCCAATCAAATAGGATTCCGCACTATTTGATCTGGTCTCACGCAGAATCCATTAGTACTCCGTACGAAAACGGTCCTAACAAGTGGTATCAGAGCTTTGGCTCGTGATTTTGGGTGGATTCAATTGGTTTTGGTGTTAAAACCTACGTTTTCAATCATAAGAGTCACCTTTTTTGCTCCAAAAAGTGTTTTTGACGTTTGCATGTGTTAAAGTTTCGATTGTTCATCTAATGGCAGATTAGGGTTTCTGGAAAATTCGTATATTGTGTCAAAGTATTCAAAATATTCGATTTTTCAAACACAGCATCCTTGAGTCGCACGATTAGACCATTCGTACGACTGAACCCATACGTATACCTCTTATTTGTATGACTGAACTCAGTCGTATAACTTATTCGCACGGTTAAGAAACTCCAGTCGCTTGACTTCAATCGTCCTGCTCATTCACACAACTGAATCCAATCGCACGATTTAATTCATTCGCATCTTTCATTCGCACGAGTTCGCATAGCTCATTCGCACGAGTGAATCCGTCCTGTTCTAAGTTTACCAAGTCTATAGCAATGGAAGACAAGTTTGCTGCATTCACTGTTGGAAAAGACTCGCGTATCCAGAACCTTCTACTTTTGGAGAATGAGATTGGAAACCACAACAAACCGCCAAAGCTGTTATCTTTGGATGAATACCCACAGTGGAAACAACGGTTTGAAATCTACTTGAATGGAGTTGACCCAAACCTTTGGACATCCATTGAGACTAGTTACACAGTACCAGTCAGTGCAAATGGAGTTAAATTGACTTTGGGGGGAATGAGTGAATCCCAAAAGACTCTGCATAATACTGAAAAGAAAGCATATGCCTTGTTGACTCAGTCTATACCTAAGGACATACTTCATCAGTTCTTTGAGAACAAGCAGTCTAAGAAATTATGGGATGCCTTTTAAAAGAGATACGAAGGTAATACAGCTCTGAAAGCACTAAAGGCAAAAGCTCTTAAGAAGGAATTTGACAATTTCTCTCCGATTAGGAATGAGAGCTTGGATGATATCATTGATCGATTCTATCATATGATGAGTGAGTTGCACACTCATGGCGTGACTACATCCATGGAAGATAAAGTCTCTAGTTTTGCTGATGGTCTGCCAGACAAATGGGATGTATTTATGTCTAATCTGAGACAAAACGACACTCTTGCTACTTTAGACATAAATGATTTCATTTTGAAGTTAAGGGAGGAAGAACTACTTATAAAACAAGTCAAAGAAAGGATCCTTTGTTCAGAATCCTGCACTATACAATTCAGTTCCAACTCCAGATGCTTTAGGTGCACCACTACAAACGGTGTTTGTGTCTAGCTCTTCTGCTTCCCAAAGCAGTGCATCAGGAACCGTAATGTCAGGGTCATCTGGAACCCAATACATAGTTCCTGAGGCTAATACTACCAAGTTGAAGACCGAGAATCTCAAAAATGTCACTATGGAAGCTGCTAAAGAGCACATGGACCTACTAGCTATTGTTGTTCACTCTTATGATGGATTAGTTGCTGGTAAGATTGGAAACTGTCATCTTGCTGACGAGGACTACGAGCAAGTTGATAAAACTGAGCTAGAATGCATGGATATTATGTGGGCCTTAGCTGGTGCTGTTAGAAGAGCCAAGAAGTTTGTTATAAGGACGGGGTATAATTTGGTAGCCAATAAAGATACGACTTTTGGATTTGACAAAACCAAAGTCACGTGTTTCAACTGTGGTGAAAAGGGGCACTTTAAACGTGAGTGCGTAAAGCCAAAGAAGACTAGAAATGGAAATCCTTTTCCTACATTCAACCGACAAGACAACGATAAGATTGGAGCTTCATCTTCAAGTCAAGAGTCTAAAGCTTTGGCTGCTCAAGGTGATGAAGGACAAGACTGGTCCTTCCGATTTATTTCTCAGGGTGAATCAAACATTGCTTTAGTTGATACATTGGATGATGGATCTGCAAGTGAAGGGGACATCATAGCTGAGCATTCACTTTCAGATATCGAAGAAGCTATGAGTTGTTGATCATTGGTTGAAGAAGAGCTAAGTGCTACAAACTCAAATCTCCATTCACTGAAGAGTTTGACACTGCTTTGATGGCTGATTCGTCTAGTTCTACACAGGTATTTTCTAAAGACGAATTATTTGAATGCATGTACTGAATGTGATAAATTTAGGGAAAGCATGGCTTTAATTTAATAGGTTATTAAAACATAATGATAATCTAGTAAATGATTTACAACTCTACACTGAAGCAAATCGTATTTTAAAACAAAATGAGTGCAACTTCAAAGAAAAGATAGAACTCTTGGGGAAACAACTAAGGGAAACCAAGGTTGTTGCCTTAAATCAATCAAATGACATCAAGTTCTATTTAAATTCCTTGGAGGAAACTTAAGAAAGAAAAAGCAGTTTTGCAAGTCGAAGTTGACTCATTAAAAACAAAAAACTGCACAGTTTTGCAATTTCTTCTCACATTGTTCAAAACCTAGTGAAAGAACGGAATGCAAGGAAGGTCTGGGTTATAAGGTATTACCTCCACCACATGAAATCCTTTTGAACACTAATTGTAGATCAATTAATAATAACCCTTTAAAGGATCATGTGGTGTCTACTCCTCTGGTCAGTGATCCAGATTCTACGGGTAAACCTGTAAAATCTGTCACTAAACGAAGGATTCTTCTTTAAAATCAACAGATAAGATACCTGTTGAGGATTTGGGTGATAAAATTGAAAAGGTTAAATTTGGGTCAGACACACAAACGTCTATTTCAGAACCTAAAAGGTCTAATCCAATGAACCTTAAACGTGTTAATCATCAAAATCCTAATAAATTGAAAGTGAAAGATGTTCAAAATGTTAAAAAATTAAGTTTGTTAAAGAAGGTGAAACATCTAAAAGGGAAGAGTCGTCACCCAACCGGACATATCTCAAACCACGACCAAACTCAACCCCACATCAAACTGTCGAAGGGAGATCATGCTACAGTTGTGGAAAACGAGGACATATCTCTAGAGATTGTCCTTATTATCAGACACCTAAAAAGAAAATTGAACTTTTTGATGAAAAACCAAGATTTTCTGAAATTAGATCTAGTGTGTCACCTAAGGTTACACCTAAGATTATTAGTGAACCAAAAGTTCAAACCATAAGCCAGTCGTCTGTTTATCACAAACAGGCCTTACACAACACTGGTTTATGGAAGATCAAAACAAGTAATGTGTCTGATAGTGAGAATAAGAAGAACAGAGATATGCCCTCATCCTCTGAAGGATAGTGGGTTGAGTTCATGATGTGTGATACCTCTAGGACACCCAAGCCAGTTAAGGCTTGGGACCCAAGCCTAAACTAATCAATTACTTTCTATGTGCAGGGTGTCCGCTACAACGTCAAGCAAATTAAAGGGGGACACGTGTCGTTTGCTGGGAATAAAGGAGGTTACATCACCATTCAAGGCGAAGTGGGAAATGAGAAAGTGAAGTTTGACAAGGTCAACTACGTTCAACAACTGCAAAACAACTTGCTTTCTGTCTCCCAAATATGTGATAAGGGATTCAAATTTATGTTTGACAACAAGAAGTGCTGCATGTTAAAGAAGGAGTATGTTGTTGAAGAGGATAAAATTCTAATGTCAGCATCAAGATACAACGATCTGTATGTCTTGGATCTATCAAAAGCCTCCACAACTGAGTCTACTGCCTAGTGCTTCTTGTCAAAGGCAACAGAGCGGGATTCAATCTCCTGGCATAGGACAATGGGATACATTAATCCCATGAAGATGAATCATCTGGTTCAGAATGATTTGGTGAATGGAGTTACAGTCAAGATTTTCCAACTCCCAGATTTCTGCATAGCATGTAAGAAAGGGAAACAGACGAAGAAGTCTCACAAAGCAAAGAAAGTCAATTCTATCGATATTCCTCTTGAGCTTCTACACATGGATCTATTTGGCCCAGTCAGTACGAAGAGCATTGCTGGTGATTGGTACTGCTTTGTAGTAACTGATGATTACTCAAGATTCTCTTTGGTGATGTTTCTGAAAGCAAAGTCAGAGACATTTGAATCATTCAAGCATCTAGTCATTACATTGGAATCACTCTACAAGTTGAAAGTAAGAAAGATTCGATCAGACAACGGAACAGAGTTCAAGAATCAGTGAATGGAGGCATTCTGTCGAGAGAAAGGAATTGTTCATCAATTTACTTCTGCTTACACTCCACAGATGAATGGGGTTGCTGAAAGAAAGAATCGGAGCTTGATAGAGACAGCAAGGACAATGTTAGCCGACTCTAAGCTGTCCATTCAATTCTGGTACGAGGCAGTGGCTAATGCATGCTACACTTTCAATCGAGTCTTAGTGGTCAAACGTCATAGAAAAACGTGTTATGAATTGCTCCAGCGATATAAACCCAACTTGGAGTATATAGAACCATTTGGAGCACGGTGCATGTTGTTAAAGAAAACTCAGACTAGGAAGTTTTGTGAGAAGGAAGAAGAAGGTATCTTTGTCGGATATAGTATACCAGGCAATAGAGTTTATAACAACTCAACGGGTCAGGTAGAAGTGTGGTGCAATGTTGATGTCCAAAGATACACCACCCCCTTGCTGGAAAAGGACCTTCCTTCTTCCTTTACTATGATGGATTTTTCAAGTCCTTCAATCTACCTCCTTCTCATCCTGATGATGAGTTACCTGCTCGAATGATGTACGATGTTCTGAATACTCCTCCACTAGACCCGACATCATCGAATCCATTAGACGATACTTCTAGCCCTTCAGGGGGATAGCTTGACGTAAGTGAGTCTTCCTCTGATGATGAAGCAGTTGAGACTGCAAATGTTGATTAGGAGGAACAGGTTCCCACTACCGAAAGTACACAAGCAACTGGTCTTGATGCCACTGGAACTTCTGAACCCCATACTCCAACAGCCACAGAAACTGAGCCTGGGATTCAAAATCTGGATAATGAGGTAGTTGTTCCCACCACTCTCGGAACTCGAGTTAATGTGCATCATCCCCTGTACAACATCATCGGGGATATTTTGTCGGGAGTTCAGACACGAAATCAGCTATACTCAGCTGATTATGCCGCAGTCATGGAAAAAGGTTATCTACACGATGGTACTTATAGATGTTGTACGTCTCAATTTGAGCCAAAATATGTAAGTGAAGCTTTAAATGATGAGGCATGGGTTAGTGCTATGCATGACAAACTCCTTCAGTTTAAGAAGTTAGGAGTATGGACCCTTGTGGACAGACCAAAAGGTGCTAAGGTGACTTGCACTAAATGGGTTCTTAAGTGTAAGAAAGATGACTAAGGGGTTATAATCAGAAACAAGGCTCGGCTTGTTGTTCAAGGGTTTAGACAAGTCGAAGGCATTGACTACAATGAAGTGTTTGCACCTGTGGCAAGGATGGAAGCAATTTGTATCTTCTTAGCCTATGCATCCTACACGAAGATCAAAGTTTATCAATAGGATGTGAAAAGTGCATTCCTTCATGGTGAAATCTGTGAAACGGTGTACGTCAGTCAACCCGAAGGATTTGAGGATCCTTATCATCGGGATAGAGTTTATAAACTGGACAAGGCTCTTTATGGACTTCATCAAGCCCCTCGCATCTGGTATGAGAAACTCTCTACTCATCTGCTGAAACACGGTTTTCGCAGAGGGGTTATTGACTGCACGTTATTCATCAAAGAGAAAGATGATGATTTACTAGTGGTACAGATATATGTGGATGACATAATCTTTGGTTCCAAAAATGAAAAATTGTGTAAAGAATTCGAATCTGTGATGAAAGCTGAGTTTGAGATGAGTGCCATGGGAGAGATAAAGTTCTTTCTTGGGTTATAGGTGGATCAGACACCAAATGGAATCTTCCTGCATCAGTCCAAATATGTAGGAGATATCCTTAGTCGGTTCGACATGGAGAATGCAATGGTTGCTGGGACTCCACTTGCCACGAACCACGATGTAGCACCCGACGAAAATGGTGATCTGGTAGATGCCACTATGTACCGAGGAATGATCGGATCTCTGATGTACCTCACAGCCTCTCGTCCTGATATTATGTACGCCACGTGTCTTTGTTCCAGATATCAGGCTAAACCAAAAGTGAATCATCTCATTGGGGTAAAAAGGATATTTCGTTATCTGAAGGGTACTCCAACACTCAGGTTGTGGTATCCTCATGATGATGACTTTGAGCTTACAGCGTATAGTGACTCGGACTATGGTGGTTGCAAGATGAATTACAAGTCAACATCAGTGGGATGTCAGTTCTTTGGAAGACGCTTAGTCACCTGGCAGTGTAAGAAGCAGACATTTGTTGCTCTGTCAACATGTGAAGCTGAATATGTTGCTGTTCACAAATCATTTGGATTCAACAGTGAATGCGAGACTATGGTTTGTAATTTTCTAACACCCCTATCTTTGTTGATAATTCTACTGCACTAGCAGTCACCAAAAATCCGGTCCAACACCCAAAAACTAAACACATCGGTATTAAATATCACTTTATACATGACTGTTTTGAAAAGCAATTAATCGATGTTGTTAAAATTAATATGGATCTTCAACGCGCCGACCTCTACACAAAAGCTTTTGACAAACCTTGGTTTTTATATCTTTTGGAGGTCAATGGCATGAAAAAGAGTCGAGTTCGTAGTCTGCCAAATTTTTCTTATTTTTTAATTTTATTTTCCTGTCTTTAAAAAATCCAAAAACACAAAAATATTTTCGGTTTTAGAATTTAAGGGGGAGAATAGTTTAGTTTCAGTATTTAATTACTTAAAAAAGTAGGGGCGGGCAGATTAGCTGAAAGTAATGAAATCAAATCTGTGAGATTGATTCAACAATTCTGGAAAATGATAGTACACAGGGAACTAATTGTTTGGGACATCAAAAGGATTTAAATGATCAAAATGCTATATTCAAATTACAAGTCTGAGAAGTCTAAGTAAAATAAAGGAAATATATTAGTAAACTAGTCTGCTACTGAGGTAACATAGAGAAAGTAGGCCTAGAGGTTGCTAGTTCATTATATGATGTGTCGGTAGATTCAACACAATAGACGAGTAGACTTCATTGGTGAATAAAATTCAAACTAATTTGTTCAACTCGCTGTGGGTTCTCATCTTATCCCTGGTTAACACAATCAACGCATTTCCAATAAAGGGTGACGAGCAAAATAAATGCCACAAATATGTGTGGATGACCATAAAAATGAGCAAAGCACATGGAAAATTGTTAAGCGCAATCAAGCTAATGACTGATGTTGTTGGTGTGTTATTGCAAAAAGAAAAAATAAAAATGCTCTAACAAGAATATAGGTTGTGTGCCTCTCTGTTGTGCGATGGCACTGACCTGAGGATAAGCATAACCTAAATATTCTAGAATTCATTGTTGTTTGCACCTCTCTGCTGTGCGATGGCACTGACCTGAGGCTTGACATCTCTTTGAAAGCTCTTAGAATATTTTCTTATTGTCAAATACCCGTAGACCGCTCAAAAATCTCCTGAGGAATGTTGATTACCATATAAGTGTGGGATTCACAAATGCGTGTTGAAATAATATAACCTAACTAATCACCAATGTGAGTCAAAAATCTGTGTATGGATTTAAGTGGACAAACATACTGACAATCATCGTGGCTGCAACTCTCGACAGTCAAAATCATTGTGTGCATCTTATAGCTCTAGTATGATTTCCTGAAAGTGCTATTGACTCTCAAACAAATAAGGATCTAGTATCCAAATACATATCATAGAGGTCCCAAATGATTATGATATACCTGTATGATTCCATATGAATCTTTCCAGAAATGATAAAATTAAATGGAAGCTGTTCTGCTCAGGAAGTAAAATCAGTTAGAAGATTTCTAAAAGGTTTTAATTCACCTCAAACCAAAAACACAAAAATATGTCTTGTTTTCTTTTAATTCAAGTTGTTTTCTGTTTTCGTTATCTTTTTTGCATCAATGTCGGACTATATAACTAGATGAACTCTGTGAATCACAAATTAAAAGGGTCACGTCTGAGGTGACCAATCAGTTCTAAATTAAAAAGATCACGTCTGAGGTGATCATATGATTTTCTGTGAAAAGGGTCATGTCTGAGATGATCATTGGTCATAATGTCATAAATCAAAAGTTAGATTTTGAGTGTATGGAAATATTTGAGGTCAAACTCATAAGTATGAGCCAATCGCACGATTGAATCATAAGTATGAGCCAATCGCACGATTGAACCATAAGTATGAGCCAATCACACGATTGGACCATGAGTATGGGTCAACTATGCGATTGGATCACAAGAATGAACCAATCGTACGACTGGATGAAGGAGTCTGAGTCAGCCGCACGACTGAACCCCAGTCGCACGAATGAATCATGCGTATGGGTCCAGTCGCACGACTGAAACTTAAAACAGTATAAAGAGTAAATTACGAATTGAGTCCTTTATTAATACACGAAATTACATGGTATGTCCTTCAGTTTTAATAATTACATCCAATGTCCTTTTTTTAAAATATGTGCACACCTATTGTCCTTTATACTAACATTCAGTTAAATGTACAGTTAACTCATTTATGTATCTCTCACATGAGGTGTATTTTTGTCATTTTCTTTTCACATCTAATATATTAAATAAATAAAAAATTAATTATTTTATATGAAAAATAAAATTAAAAGATATCAGACCGTTGGGTAAGTCAGTGAACTCGCGTTCCTCTTACGTTCAATACCATTAAATCAATCATCTCCCTCTATTTGATAGCTCAATACCGGTCATCTTTACCACCTTCAACATCTCACACACCATTGAAACCCCTTGTTGATATTTCATTAGTTGTTGGTGTGAGTAGTTTATAAAGTATTTACGCGTATTTTTTTGTGTTTATTGTTGATTTTCCGACCTTGTAAATGATTTGTGACTTAGACTTCTTACTTTAGTAAATGTTATTGGAGGTTGTTGACAATTAAAGTTTTGACGATTAGTCGGATGAACACACACCAAGAGTGATTGGTTTCACATCCAATATCTTTTAATTTTATTTTTCATATAAAATAATTAAATTTTTATTTGTTTAATATATTAGATGCCGAAAGAAAATGACAAAAACGCACCTCATGTGAGAGATACATAATTGAGTTAACTGTACATTTAACTGAAAGTTAGTGTAAAGGGCAATAGGTGTGCACATATTTTAAAAAAAGGACATTAGATGTAATTATTAAAACTAAAGAACATACCATGTAATATTGTGTATTATTAAAGGACACAATTTGTAATTTACTCCAGTATAAATAAAGGGGTTAGTCTGTCGTATACTCTACCACCCTTCAAAACTCTCAAAAACTGCCCATACCCAGACACTCTGCCAAATTTTTGATTGTTGTGATTACTCTCCGATTGTTACACTGACTTATTTCCTACTCATCTACATGTACTTTGCAACTGTAATCGGTTCAAATGAATGGATTAATCGAACCCTAAATGACCGAAAGTGTTAATATCAATAACTAGGATAATACTCTAAAATAGACCACTTAAATGGACATAAAAGTTGATTTAAAAGACACTAAGTGCTATTTCGAGTCCCTGTGAACCTAATGAATCTAAACACGAAATGTAATATAACGTTTTGACAAAGATTCTGAATTAGAGTGACTAACAGAGCAAGATGCGAATGGACACTCCATATGAACCTCAGTCGCACGATTGAGCTAGGCTCATGATTCAATCGCACGAGTGAATCAATCGGTGACTCAGTCGCACGGCTGACTCAACCGCATGGCATAGCTTACGACTAAGTTTAGTCACAGGCTCAATCGTACGACTGAACTCAATCGCATGCTCAATGATACGACTGGACTCAGTCGTATGGTTCAATCGCACGATTGAACCAGTTGATCAAAATCAGCTAAAATTCAACTGTTATCTCTTATGCACAAATCTAATGTATATGTTTCTTGTGTTGCAGCAATATGGCTGAGAGATGGACTATGAGCACTAAGCACAACATCTGTGCTCATCTGGATGCCACATCCCGGAACGCTTCTGAGTTCGCTGGGATCATAGCCTTCCTACGTAGATCGAGGATCTACAAGGCTATCTCTACTCCATGCACACCCTACAGATCTATTCAGCTGGCCTTCTGGGAAAGTGCCTCAGTTGACCGGTCGGTTGAGCCATACTGTATCAGGAGCTCTATCTTCGACAGGAGATTGAGATCACTGAAGACGACCTGAGGAGGGTCTTGGATCTGGGTGAGGACGGAGCCTACCCAACCAAGCTACATCCACTGACTGTTCGTGGTTGCTTTCTGAGGATCAAGTACGGCGGAGATATCAATGCCGACGTACTGAACAAGAGCAACATGTGCCCCCAGTTCAAGTACTTGGCACATGTGATCCTCAAGTGCATAGCCTCCAGGCGGGGAGGATTTGATAAGATGTCTGACCAAATCCAGAATGCATACATTGCACTGGTACTGAACCACCCGTTCAGTTTCTCCCGCATGATGTTCTCCTACTTGATAGAGAACATCGAGGCCAAAGGCAAGGAAGGCTTCTGCATGTATCCTTGTTTCTTGCAGATGATCATTGATGAGAAGCTTCCTTTGCTGTCGAAGGAGAAGGATGATGTTGTTATGTTAGAGGTGATGGATGACACCACACTGGGAAGGATGAAGGTGTACCAGGGGAAGCAGGTGAAGCCCCCGGTCAGGAGACTGTTTGGCCATCTGGAATATGAGGATTATGTGGCGCCCTCTCATAAGAAGTGGCGTCACGATGACAGTGACTCTGATGTTGAGCCTATTGTGGTTCCCACTGATGAAGAGGACGATGATTATGATGACCTTGATGACGGTCAAGGTGGTGGAGATGCTGGTCCCAGACAATCAAGTGCCACCGACACGTCTACTATATCTCCACCATCTCCACACGGTACTTCTGATGCACCTGGTGGATCTAAGCAGGTTGCTTTCCTCCATGACTTCTTGTTAGATGAAGAAGAAGGGTCTGATGACGAGCCTCTCGCCAGGCAAGTCGGTAGCCGGGTTGTGGCTACCGAGAAGGGGAAAGAGGCGGTTGGTGGACGCCAAGCTGGTTCTAAGGGTGGTGATACTGATGTCAGTGATCCAACATACACACCCGACCAGCCGATCAGCTTAGGGGGAGCCTCTATGGCAAGAAGGCTAAGAGGCAGAAGATTATCTTGATTAGTTCTTCTACCACCACAGCCACTACCACCACCACAGCCACAGCCACTACCACAGCTACCACCACTACCACAGCTACCACCACAGCCACTACCACAGCCACTGATACCCCCACCACCACTCTTACATTCACATCCACCTCACCCACAATACCCAACACAGCTCCACCACAATTCACTTCCATTCCTACTCCCATCTACACCACATCCACCACTACACCCACTACTCACCAAGCCGGCATATCCACCCAATTCCCACCTACACCGAGCTCTACTCTACCCACTGTCGGGTTAGAGGAACAGCTGGCGAGCCTCAACAGACTGGTGCTAAAGCTGCTAGCCACAGATGAACTTGGAGAAAAGCATGTTAGACAAGGGGGAGTTTGTTGATACATCATGTTCCTAGTTTATGTTCTTAATGTAAAAGTCTTTCATTTCTTACACATGTGTAATGTAACTACTTAATGAAATATAATATGCTTTTGATGTTTATTTGTCTTTAAATATTTCATATTATTGGTGGTTATTCATGCTAATGGACCATACTTATGGGTCATATGCATGAATGAATCATACTTATGAACCAGTCGCACGACTGAACCAGGAGACTGGATCAGTCGTATGATTGAGACATAAGATTGAGTCAGTCGCACGACTGAACCTTCAGTCGTGCGTATGAATCAATCGCATGAGTCAGTCGCACGACTGAACCATGCCAATGGTTCAGTCGTACGAATGAAAACTACAAACCTATAAATACCATATAATTTGTGGAAAAAAAGAGACTTTGAAGATTTACAAACCCTAGTTGTTCAGAGAGTCCTAAACAGCCTATCCAACTTCATAGTTTGTTCCTGATCAATTTCTAATTAATTCTTAACGTTTGGTTCATTGTTAGATCGATCAGGTTGTCGTTCTCACTGATTGGATCGCCAATCAAATAGGATTCCGCACTATTTGATTTGGTCTCACGCAGAATCCGTTAGTACTCCGTACAAAAACAGTCCTAACACCTCATAAAGAACAAGAAGAATCAAAGGCTGATGATCTACTTACAACAAAAGACATTCTGGAAGAGAGGCCTGAGTCAGCTATGTTCTTGACCCTTATCAACCATGGGTTTCCATACGACCTGGTTGAGAGGATGAATGTGACTAAAATGAAGGATCTACTGAAAGAGTTTGAGCTTGCTAGATTCATGATGCCTAATTGTGACTATGGAGCATTCACAACATTTCAAGCCATTCAGAAAATCAAGAAAGATCTAGGTCACTGTGATACATCAAAGCTCAAAAATACAATATGACCTGTTGGCTACAGGGTCACAATTACAAATTGCATGAGCTTAAGGGAAGAAAAGTGGGTGAGCTAAGAAGAATGATGGAACATGTTATGAAGGTGGAGTTAAAAACTGGAGTAAGATTCAGGACTGAAGCCCCTAATCCCATTCATGAACATCAAATGAAGATCCCTACTGATCCTATAATTGTAGAATCTAAAGATCAGCACAAAGGGAAGGATAAGCTAATTAGAGAGCCTAGGGCAGTTATCCCTGGCAAAGTATGGCCACTGGGAACAACAAATAGAGAAATCACTGAACACAAGTCAACCCTGATAGAGCTTTATGAGCATATCACAACTCCCAATTCTGTGGAAGAAAACAGGATTATAGCCTGGAAATATGATCAAGACTGGGATTGTGCAATCATCAAGAGGACATCTGGAAGAATTGAATACTTCCATGATGTAGAAGCATTACTAAGTCTTCCTGAGAGAGACATAAAGACTTGCAAAGCCTAATCATCTCCAACTATCCAATTCATCCAAGGAGAAAAGATTTCTCTGCGTCTGTGGGTAGGCTGAAAACAAGGTTTATAGATGATGTGCTGAAGGAGGCTAAGAGAGAAGATGCTGAACATAAGAAAAGACTTCAAAAGGAAAGAAGATCAAACACCAACTCCTCTACATTAGTTGATGATGAATTCTCAAGGAGGGTTGGTTACACTAGCAGGAAAACAGCAGCCATAAAAGTCATAGCAGGAAATCAATACACTATTCCCATAACTGAGTGGGGATATGTTGAGAAAACAAAAGAAATAGTGCTACTGAGGAATGCTGAAGGAAAGAAAGGTGACATGATAAGAATTTTTGACCCAGTAGAGATCAAACTACTCCACCCCAGCTACACATCATACTTGCATGACAAATTCTTCCCAAAGATGTCTGATGAAAGAGCACAGAATGATCTATGCTTATATGTTCACATGATACAAGTGGTGGATAAACTGCATGCAAAAGCATACAAGAGAAGAAGATATGATGATGGGCTGTTGAAAGGAGCTAACATTGAAGAAGTATCAGAACTAAGAATCACAAAAGAAGATGAGCTTGAAATAGTTCACAATCAAAGTGTTGTGGAAATTCTAACAACTGAAGAAGACATCTTGGGACTAAGTTTTGAGACACTTCAAAAGATATGCAGAATGGAGATCAAGTACAAATACGATGATCAAAAGGATGCAGTATCTTATTTCAACAAGAAGATGGTGTCAAGAATGAAGGAGCTTTCAATTTTGAAGAACTGATTAGAAGTGTCTAAGCATAAGGGGGAGTCTTGTTAGATCTAGGAACAATAGATCTAGATGATTTTGTATAGGCTTAGAACTTTAATCAATACTTGTAATGAATGATTATAATTCACTATTTTGATGAATGCATTATGTATATAGGTTAACCCATATGTGTGTTGATTTGTGTATGATTGCAGGTACAAACATAATACTTTGTCAATTACTGAAATTGAGTAAGTGTAAGAAACATCTACGGATGAACATTTTGTTCTTCCGTAGATATGTTTCTTACAAGTAACAAACATCCGAAGATCCTTTGCGGATGAACAATCAGCTCTAGAGTTCAAGTGAAGTCAATCAAAATGTTCAAGTGATGACTCCTGCGGATGAGCAAATACCTTCAGAAGACAATGTACCTTTGGAAGACAAAGTACCTTCGGAAGAATAAATTACCTCCGCAAGACCTATTAAGCTGCGGAGTCCAAACACTTGTATTTAAAAAATACAACTGTTACAAGTCAACAAGACAATTTCAAATCCCAAGAGATCTGGTGTTTCCTTAACTGAAACACGTGTGACTATAAATATGGATCCTAGGTTTCACATCAAAGGACGAACACGAACACACGAGCAACCAAACGGCAAACCCAAACATCACATCAATTCACACAAACATAAACCCTAGTAGCCGTCACATCAACATCAACACGTTCAAAGCATTTATTGTTTATGTCATTCATTATTTATTCATCTGTAATCATTACGTTTGAATCAAATCCTGTTTGCTTATTAATTGTGTTCATATCATTGTGTTCGTCATAATCATTATTCATTATATTTGATATTTATTTATTAAACAATTAAACAAGGTTATGTTGATTCCGCAAACATTAACTTGATTTCCTTTAACACTGATAATTCCTGATTGTGATCCTTGGATTCATAGGGTTCCATATTCTAATTGATTTTATTATGTGTGCAGGAACAAACATAGAGGACTGACAACAAGTGGTATGTTGACAGTGGTTGTTTAAGGCATATGACAGGAAACTGTTCTCTACTCCATGATTTCAAACATAAAAATGCCTCATATGTGCCATTTGGTGGGGATAAGAAGGGAGGTAAAATTATTGGTGAATGAATTGTAACAAATTGTGTACTCAAGTTTGAGAAAGTAAATTATTGTGAAAATTTACAATACAATTTACTGAGTTTTTCTCAAATTTGTGATCAAAACTATACCACTTTATTTGATAACACTTACTATTACATTCTTAAGCGAGGTTTTCACATTCCAGAAGATTGGATCCTTCTTAAAGCATCAAGAAAAGGAAACACATATGTTTTGGATATGAATAACACCTCTATCACAAGCAATGAAACCTGCCTGATTTCTAAGTCTTCAGAAGATGAATCTCAACTGTGGCATAGAAGGCTGGTTCATTCAAACATGAAGAACATGAACAAGCTGGTGTAAAATGACTTAGTCATTGGTCTACCAAAGAAAGAAATTTATTTTTCTAATTATTGTTCATCATGTTATAAAGGAAAACAACATAGGGTGTCTCACAAATCCAAAACAATCAACACAAACACAACACCACTCAAAATGCTCATGGATCTTTATGGTTCAACCAATGTGATAAGCATTGGCAAGAGGAAATATTGTTTGGTGATTGTTGATGATTTCACTAGATTCACATGGGTCCTTTTCTTAAAATAAAGTGAAACATCAAAAACATTAATGGAGTTTATCACTAAGATTGAAAATCAACTTGATTTAAAAGTCAAAATCTTAAGAAGTGATAATGGGTCTGAATTTTTTAATCATGTTTTAGATTCCTTTTGCAGGAACAAAGGCATAGCAAGGAAATTTAGTGCAACAAGAACTCCACAACAAAATAGAGTTGCTGAAAGAAGAAACAAAACTCTCATTATAGCAGCAAGAACAATGCTAGCTGACTCACATCTGCCAATCACCTTTTAGGCTGAAGCAGTGAACACATCATGCAATGTTCAAAACAGGACATTGATTGTCAAAGAACATAACAAAACATCATATGAGCTCTTATTTAAAAGAAAACCTTTTAATAGGATATCTTAGAGCTTTTGGATGTCATATGTCTATCTTAAACATAAAAGATCAATTAGAAAAGTTTTCTGAAAAAGCCTATGATGGTTTCTTTGTTGGTTACTCATCAACATCTAAATCATATAGGGTTTACATTCTACATCAAAACATTATGGAGGAAACACCAAATGTATCCTTTGATGAATCCTTATTTCCAAAATCTATAAAAGGATCATCATGGTTGTTTGATATAGATGCTCTAACAAATTCATTTAACATTGACTATTTGAATGTTGTAGGTTCTACGGATACATGCTATCCATATGTACCTTCAAGTATGAGTGAAGTGCCATTATCTGTGATCCTCCAAGACTACAACCACACACTTCAGGTGTTGCTGATCATGGCCCTCTAAGACTACAAGCAATGTAGAGCCTGATGGAAATAATATTTCCACTTCAAAAGAAGTAAACTAAGTATCATCAGTAGTTAACTCTGGATCAGCAGAAGTTTCAGAAGCATCCGAAGAAATGAACACTGCATCCACAGATGTTCCTTCTACATCAATAGATATTATATCTGTCGGAGATGCTCCATTAATTTCAAAGGAATACATCACATCAGCAGGTCAACAAACAACATCCGTAGGTGTTCCTGTACCTCCTACGAAAGTTATTCATACATCTGCTAAGACACAAACTCATGAAGATGGTTTTCACTCAGCTTTAGAAGATCAACATGATGCAGATCTTGACTACTTTGTTGATTCTTCATCTCAGCTGGATCCATCTCCATCAACAAATATGACCAATTTGGATTCATCTATTCAAGTTGCATCCATTCCAACATCAAGAATTCATAAGAATCAACCAATAGACAACTATCATTAGCGATATTAATGAAAGAACCACAAGAATCCAAAGGGGAGCTGCCAACATTTGTCTTTTCTCTTCTTTTCTTTCATATGTGGTTCCTCCCAACATCACTACAGCATTAAAAGACAACAGCTGGATTGAAGCTATACAAGAAGAACTTCAGCAATTTAGAAAGCAAAAAGTTTGGAATCTTGTTGATCTACCTGAAGGCCAATATCCAATTGGTATAAGGTGGCTTTTCAAGAACAAGCTAGATGAAAAAGGTATCATAATAAGAAAAAAAAAAAGCAAGGCTGATATACACAAGAAGAAGGGATAAACTATGATAAAGTCTTTGCACCAGTTGCAAGGATTGAAGCCATCATAGTCTTCCTAGCCTATGCTTCACATAAGAAGTTTATAGTTTACCAAATGGATGTAAAATATGCCTTCTTATATGTTAAAATTGATGAAGAAGTCTATGTTGCTCAACCTCCAGGCTTTGAGGATCATGATTACCCACACATGGTATACAAGCTTGATAAATCTTTGCATGGTCTTCATCAGGCACCAAGAAAGTGGTATGAAACATTATCATCCTTCTTGCTTAAGCATGGATACAAAAGGGGAACAATTGATCAGACTCTCTTCCTCAAGCAAGATCATCAAGACCTCTTGGTTGTCCAAATCTATGTGGATGACATTATTTTGGCACAACAAACAAGAGCTTGTGTGAAAACTTTGAAAGCTTGATGAAATCTGAATTTCAGATGAGTTCCATGGGAGAATTAACCTTCTTTCTTGGTTTACAAGTTCATCACTTATTCATCAATCAGAAGAAGTATGTTCATCAAATATTGAAGAAGTACAACCTTGTTGACACTTCTTCATGCAAAACACCAGCATCAATAATAGATAAGATTGTACCTGATCCTAATGGGAAACCAGTTGATCAAAGATTGTATAGATCTATGATAGGATCTTTAATATATTTAACTGCCAACAGACCTGTTATAATGTTTGTTTTGTGTGTTTGTACTAGGTACCAATCAGACCCCAAAGAGTCACATTTGAATGCAATCAAGGGGATTTTCAGATACCTCAAAGGGAAGCCAGCTCTTGGACATTGGTATCCCAAAGAAGGAGACTTCAACCTCTACTCATATTCTGATAGTGATTTTGGAGGGTGTAACAACAACAAAAAATCCACAACTGGTAGATGTCAATTCATAGGACAAAGACTTGTTTCTTGGCAGTACAAAAAGAAAACAAATGTATTAGTATCCACAGCTAAGGCTGAGTACATAGCTGCTTCAGCTGGTTGCTCTCAAGTATTATGATTGCACAACAAATTACTAGATTATGGTTACAAATTTCTTCAAACATCAATTCATATAGATAACTCAGTTGCTATGTTTATCACTGCTAATCTAGTGCAACATAGTAAAACAAAACACATAGAAATCAGATGCCATTTTCTGAGAGACTGCTCAGAAAAAGGTTTGATTAAGTTGATCAAAGTGGATACAAAAGATCAACTTGCTTATTTATTCACTAAAGCCTGTGACTCAGTGAGATTTAATTTCTTAATTGAATCATTAGGCATGATTAACTTAGATTAGCAATCTTTCTACCAAATAAAAGCATGATCTGTATGTCCATATATTTAATATGAAAAAGTCAAAAACATTTACAAAACATATAAAAATATAAAAAGATTGTCTTGTTAATATGTTTTTCAGTTTATAGCATTTCATATCATGGGAAATGATAGTACACTATGCCTTTGCTTCCTTTCCTGAATTTAAATTATACTAAAGACTGATCATATGTGATTTGATATGTGAGTAGGTTCAGCTTGAGTAGAAAATAAACAAAAAAATCAGACATAACATAATGACAAGGTTAATAATTATGGGCATTCCATTTTGAGGAGCAAGCAAGTAAGTCTTATCCTGCTGTGATCAAATTACTCACCCAAACACACTATGTTCTGACATCTTATAACTTATATCTTTGGAAATCATATTCCCTTTGTTTTGCGTAAGCAAAGACCAGGGTTTATGAACACCTTTGGTTTACAACAGTAAACACCTGGTGATCAGATTATGACCATCATCCCTCTGTTTTGTGTAAACAAAGACCTGGGTTAAAGGCACCTCTTTTTTATGAAAGTAAAGACCCGGTGACCTGATGATGAACATATCTAAGCTCTAAAAGAATCTAATGTGATCAACTGTATATTATATTAAAGAGCTTATATATCAATCAGCATTCATAAGATTTCATAGAAATCTTAAGATAGAGCTTATGATATAAGGCACATAGTTTTTCAGGTGTGAGAAAGTGATAAGTTGACTCATTAACGGAGGACAAACTTCAATGTGACTTGAATGTCGAGTCCATTTTTGTCCATCTTTAATCAACATCACAACATGATAATCAGCATGACATGTTGACCATATACTTTTGTTTGAATTTAAGTGGACCAAAATACTTGCAATCAACACTAGATCTATGTCTACAAACATAAGAAAAAATGTATCAGGAGGTTGTTTAGTGTCATAGTATGATCCCATGTTATGTTTTAAATGCTTCTATATATATTTAAGTTACGTTTAATTTTTGTTTCTTCAAATAAAATGGATGGATCATTGCATTGCATGCTATTCTCTACATATATTTCTAATAAATTCATAAGTTAATGATTATTCATAAATTTAGGGGGAGTAGTTAATTGGCATGAAATTTGAGTTTTTTACTTTTGATTGAAGAAAATTGGACTTGAGCACTAACTTGGCTGCAGGATGTCTGAAGGATTAATCAAATCAATTTCTTGCACATTTGTCATTGAAACAAAGTCAACAATGTCCAGCAATAACAAATTATCCTAACAATTTGTTAGAATCATACAAACAAATAAGTTTCAAACTTTGTCTTTCAACAACAGTGTAAAATTGGCATTTCAACAGAAGTTATAGTGTGAATTTAACATTTCAGCAGAAGCTACAGTGTTAAACTTAAAACAATGTTAAAATTTGACCATCCGTAGATTGGTAGCCTGCGGATGTGTTGATATCTTAACAAATTATACTTTCGTAGATTGTACGGAAAAACAAATTATACTTCTGTAGTTTAGTTTGGAAAAATTAATGTTAGTCATTCGTAGATGATCTACAGAAGAATTAACTTCCTACGGAAGAATTAATATCTGCGGAATCAATAAATTACCATGGAAGGGTAATAAGAGTTGATGGTACCATAGCATTAAAAAGGTTTTAAATATTCTGAGAACTTATAAATGACAATTTTTACTTTTCATTTTCATTCACTTTTCAGAACACTTTTCAAACCTAAAAAACACTCACAAAAACCTTAAACCCCTCTTTCCGCCAACATTCAAATTACCATCTCCGAACAACAAATCATACATAAAACTTGACTTCTATTCATCAAACGAACAACATTATCAAGGTAAATCATATTATAAACATCAAAATCAACTGTTTGATCCTTGAGTATAACCGAAACTCTTCAAATTCTTATGTCTGAATTTTCAATGTGCCCTAATTTTCTTATATTCTGTGCAGATGGTAACCAGATTTGACAAGGAACACAACATATGTGCATTCCTTAATCCTGATGACCCAGTAGCTGAAGGATGTAGAGACATCATCAACTATTTACAGAGGTCAAGGCTGTTCTATACATTATCAGCTGATCCAATCATTTATCAATCGCACATCATAGACTTTTGGAATACAGCAAGAATAGAAGAAAATGGATATAATTTGGTGATTCAAGCAACTATTAAAAATGAAGGATTGAGGATTGATGAAAGAACAATCAGGAGGGTACTTGAGTTGAGTGAAAAGAAGAAGGACACCCTGACGTATTTGAGCATGAGTACATAGAGAGAATTTTTGATCTGATGGGATACGATGGTGATTATCAACGTGGAGAAATCAAGAAGAGAAGATTGTGCAAACCCTACAGATTCCTATGTCACACTTACTTAAAGTGCATATCCAATAGGAAGTCTGGGTTAGATAGATTTTCTAGGCATATATCCTCCGGGATTATTGGGATTTTTGAAGGGAGAACATACAATTATTCCAAATACATCTTTGGATGTTTATGTGATCAAATCAGAGTACAGAAAGCTGACAAGATGTTTATGTTCCCTAGATTCATACAGCTGATCATCAATGATGTCTTGCCAAGTATAGAAAGAGAAGGAGATGTCTTTGTGCAAGCTCATTTGGGGATGTCAGTTCTAAACAAGATCAGTGGAAAATATGAAGGGGAAGAGATGCAAATGTTTACACATGTAGTTGATGAGAATGTAGAGATCCCACAGGAACTTATTTTTATGATTAACAACATGAAGAAGAACATGTTGATTCCCCTGCACCAACAGAACAAGCGTCACACTCTCCACCACCATCACTTATTCATCATTAACCTTTATCACCACCAGTACAATCTCCACCAAGTGAACACACACAACCCATTTCTCCTACCCAATCCCAAACATCACTAAACACTGCTACTACTGAACTAATCTCACCAGCTAGTGAACATACCCAGCCTCTCTAAATTTCCCAATCACAATCATCTCTTAATACTACTACCACAGAACCTTTTCACCTAATCTCAATCAACCATCACCTCAGCAAAAACCACTTCAAATCCCAATTTCCCCAGTTGTTGAATCCAATTCAAGCACTAAAAGCTTTGCACCCACTAAAGTGATCAACTCTGAAGATGATGATGATGATGAAGAAATATGTTTAGAAGTTGAGAAGGAACAAGAAAAGGAGGTTGAAGAGACCATAACTCATTCTAAACAAGAAACTGTGGGTGGAGATGAGTTTGTTGATGTGATAGCATATCATGAGGATGATTTAAAAGAAGAAGAGATTGACGTCAGCAAAAGCTTCCTTGTGACTAAGTACAATAATCTGATCATCAAAACAAACAAAATATTAGAGAGGCTGAGGGAATTGAAGGGGGTGTTAAAAGAAAAAGATGTTAAATTGACCCAACAAGAAGCTTCAATCAAAAGGTTGAGAAAAGATGCTCAAACAGATCATGAAGTGATTGATGCACTACATCGGTTGGTAGTTGAGCTAAGAGAATCTGCTGAAAAAGAAAAGATAGAAAAAGAGCAGCTTGTTTTAGAGATAAACAAAGCCAAAAATACTATCTCTGAACAAGCTGATCTCCTGAAAACAAAAGATGAGGATATTGATGCTTTGAAGATAAAGATATCTGATCTTGAATCATCTGCTCAGCAAAAATCAACAAAAGGGACTGCTAAAAGTTCTAAGTCAATAATTTAGTATAGCAAGAAAAGACAATACTTCGGGAAGATTCAAAGGGAGGTCATAGAAGTTAAAGACTCCCCCAAGAAAGCCAAAATTATATCTCCTGAGCACACTCCTTCAGTAGATATATCTACTTTGAAGCCAATCAAACATGAAGAGTCTGAGACTGATGTTGAATAGGAAGATTTAACAAATATTGAATCTCCCAAGGATAAACAAGTATCAAAAGCCGATGAACTATTGTCTACTGATGATATTCCGGAAGAAAGGCCTCGATCTTTAATGTTCATGACCTTGATCAATAATGGATTTCCTTATGACATGGTTGAAAAGATGAACATGTCTGAAATGCAGAATCAACTGAAAGAATTCGAAATAGCAAGATTCATGCTCCCTGTATACAACTATGAAACCTTCACCAAATTCCAAGCTATTTAGAAGATTAAACAAGATCTAGGACACTATGACATAGCTAAGCTCACCAAGTACAACATGACTTGCTCGTTACAAAGCCACAACTACAAACTGCATGAATAAAGGGAAAGGTATGTGGATGAACTCAGAAAGATGATGAAGTATGTAATGAAGGTGGAGTTAGAAACAGGAGTAGAATTTAGAACAGAAGCACCAAACCCTGCCTATGCTGGTCAAGCTAAGTCTACTCCTGCTGAGCCAGTTGTAGTAGAAAGTAAAGATAGACACAAAGGAAAAGAAAAATTAATAAAAAAGCCAAGGGATGTGATTCCAGACAAAATATGGCCACTTGGTACAACAGTCTGGAAATCACAAAAGAAAAATCAACCTTGATTCAACTGTTTGACCATCTCACAACTCCCAGTTCTACTGAAGAAAACAGGATAATTGCCTAGAAATATGATCCAGACTGGGATTGTGCAGTCATTAAGTGGGCTTCTGGAATGATCCAGTATTTTTCTTTGATTGAAACAACATATCTCTCCCAAATGCTGATATATCTGACCTACAAAGCTTACCTATCACCAACTATCCAGTCAATCTAAGAAGACGAGATTTCTCTATGATTGTTGGTAATTTGAAGATAAAATTTAAAGATGATTTGATGAAGGAAGCCAGAAGGGAAGATAATTAACAAAAAAGAAGAAAACAAAGACAAAGGAGGTCATAATCCAGCTCTTCCACTCTTGTTGATGATGAATTTCTAAGAAGAGTTGGATATGCAAACAAGAGCTCAGCAACAATAAAGAATATTGATGGAAATTAATATACATATCCTATCACTGAATGGTGATATGTAGAAAGAACCAAAGAGCTGGTGCTATTCAGAAATGATCCAAATAAGAAAGCTCAAAGTATAAGACTATTTGACCTAATGGAGATCAAACTGCGCCATCCAAGTTACACTTCTTATCTCCATGACAAATATTTCCCAAAGCTCAAAGATGAACATGCTCAGAGTGACATATGCTTATATGTGCACATTATTCAATTGATAGATAAATTGCATGCCAAGGCCTACAAAAGAAGAAAATTTGAGGCTGGTCAATTGCTGGGAACAGATATCCCATCTATTACTGAACTAAGAATTACAGAACAAGATGAGTTGGAAATTGTCAACAACAATAGTGTGATGGCCACACTCAGAACTGAAGAAGATGTGCTTGGTCTCAGTTTTGACACTTTAAAGAAAATTAGTAGAATAGAGATCAAGTACAAATATGATGATCAAAAAGAATCAATCTCCTACTTCAACAAGAAGATTGTGTCAAGAGTGATGGAGCTGTCAAGCTTAAAGAATTGATTACAAGTTGCTAAGCCTAATGGGGAGTATTGTTAGATCTAATTTCAATAGGTCTAGATTTTGTAAATTGACTAAGTGTAAGAACTATAACGGATGAACATTCTGTACTTCCGTAGATAGTCTACTGAAACAACAAGAAATTATGCATCCGAGGATCTTCTACGGAAGAACAGTTTGTTGTAGATGAAGTCCCAAGTGATAGACTTCTACTGAAGACCAAAGTCCTTCGGAAGGCTAAACTCCTACTGAAGAACAAAGTCCTATGGAAGACTCAAGTCATACGGAAGACCCAAAACACTTGCATGTATTTCACCAAGTACATCAAGTCAACAAGTCAAACACTAAAGTGATGTCATAAAGTCAACTTCTGCGGACGACTTTACTTTAGTCAGAGAACATCACAATCAAGATATTCTCTGAGTAATGTAAGACCCCGTTCCCGGGACGCCTACAGTTGGTCATTCATCGCACATAAAACATATAATTACATTTCACTTTCATAAAACGTTGCAGCGGAAACATTAAAAACAACATTTTCATTTCATCAAAATACTTTTGCAAAATGATACAACCGTTCATTTCACAATATCATTTTACATTTTATTACAAAAGCATTATAACATTGGATGCCATCCAAAATAAGCTGAGTAGCCGCCCCGTGCCATCCTCAGCAACATACCTGCCAACTGGAAACACATCAAAGTCAGTGTTGCTGAGTGAGTTCTAGTTTTATATAAAACATACTTTACTTCCTTTATATAACCATCGTTAACTTCGTACGCGATCACAAAACATACATACATACAGATAATATAAATATTATCTTCCATTACGTTCATTACATTATTCATTCATTAATCATCGCACGGTACATTATCATTCACTTCATTCGTTATAACATCTTTTCTTACGTTCGCTCATTTCATACATTTCGCACAAATCGCACCTTCGCATCATCGTACCCGAAGTACATATCGCACGGATCGCACACATAAGGTAGCCAAAATCGCACGCTATCTCATGGGTTAGCCAAGATCGCACGCTACATAGTCCACATGAGTTAGCCAAAATCGCACGCTACCCTTATGCTGTCCATCGCACCTATCGCACAAATCGCACCATCGGAGTGGTCACCAAGACCGACTCCCCCTGTGTGTGTGAGAACTCTCGGGGTTTAGCCAGAATCGCACGCCATCTCATGGGTTAGCCAAGATCGCACGCTACATAAACCACATGAGGCAGCCAAAATCGCACGCTACATAGCACATAGTAAATACCACATCGCACGTATCGGAGCAGTTACCAAAACTGAACTCCCTACTGTGTCTATGTCCCCTTATGAGTAAGCCAAGATCGCACGCTATGATACACACAGTTGAGCTAACAACTCTCAATGAGTCGTGAACCTCCTTTCTTCATTCGCAAGCCATCCTTACTCTCATTTATTCGTTCATGATTGCATTCGTTCATTACGTTCCTCTTTTCATTATCTTCCACTTTACATTACTTAATACTTTCATTACATTCATTAACATACATCGCACATCCAAGGGAAGATTATCACACATAACAATAAGGAACATAACAACATATAACATCAATCACACAAGGCAACATCGCACACCCATAACATACATCATGCATAACATACAACATCACACAATCACACGACATCAAACATCACACGAATCACGCGCATCGCATCATACATAACCATACGGCATCACACATCACCATGCATCGCATCATCATCATCATAAATCATCTTACATCATCCACGCCCATCACATCATTTACAATCCCAAAGGTCCAAGCCTACGTCTGCACTTCCCGAAAATTAGACAATACTATTGTCATTTGGGCGTATGGACCCTATTCGGTCGCATGGTCTCTCATGCGTATGAAAACACTCAGGCGAATGGACCTCCAGTCGCATAGCCTCCAATCGCATGCTTCCCATGCGAATGAAGCTCAGTCGCATGACATTTGGGCGTATGGACCTCAGTCTCATGACCTTCATGCGAATGGCCCTTAGTCGCACACCTTTCGTGCGTATGGACCTCAATCGCACGACTCACAGGCGTATGGACTCCAGTCGCATGACCCTCATTCGCATTTCATTCAGTCGCATGACCCTCATTCGCATTTCCTCCAGTCGCATAGCCCTCATACGTATGACCCTCAGTCACACTACTCACATACGAATGAACCTCAATCACACTCCTATCTAGCATCTGGACCCAGTCAATGCCATTCGGTCGCATGGGCCTCCAGTCGCATAGCCCTATCTGTGCGCATAATGCAGTTCATCCCTAACTGCAGCCGACGATTTCGGCCTCCAAACTCTTTCAAACTCGATTTTAGCCCAAATCAACCATCCTAAACCTTAGGGAAGCATACCACGACATCATTCAAGCATAACCAAGCATGAAATCAAGCCCTAAACGAATCATACACATACACATACATACAAAAATGGGTTTACACCCAAAACTCGAAAAAGGGTTTTCAGATGTGTTCCATCCCCAAAATCATTCAAAAACGTATAAAAGAAGGGTCCTAGAACTCATACAAACAATCCCGTCGAGTAGAGCTTCGATTTGTCCCGCTACACGACGATTTCCATGCTCGAATCCACCCGAACCAAGCTTTTCTCCTCTTTTTCTCCTTCTCTTCTTCCTCTCTTGGCTGAAAATGGGAAGAATGGGGTGTCTTCCCCCTTTTATACTCCCATTCGTTGAAATTTTTCTCGTTGGCGAGTTTCATCCCTCGACTTTGGACTTTATTTCTTTTTTTCTTCTTTCGTCGGTGTTGGATCTAGAAAGGCTGGTGCAACCAAAACCAAGTCACTTTGAAGATATTGGTACAACAAACAAAGGACTTCCGAAGCTAAGTATGGAACTTCCGAAGGAAGAAGGTGCTCTTCCGAAGACAAAGTGTAAAACTCACTTCCGAAGGAAAACTCAACTTCCGAAGACAAAGAACCTACTTCCAAAGATCAAGACTTAGAAAGAAAGATCTGAAGTCAACTTCCGAAGTACAGAAGTCCTCAAAGCCTCGGAAGCATAGAAGCCTCTTCCAAAGTATAAGTGGCTTCGGAAGAACTTATTCTTCCGAAGCCAATTAACCTTCGGAAGACACTCCTATTATCCAGTGGACATAAGTATGGTTTCTCTGACATTCCGCTGCAAATCTCTGAGATACTGCATGGCGTTTTCTCAAAAGCCATGTAGTTGACCATACTTTAATCCACTGTTTACCTTTTTATGTTAGTACAGTTGCCATCTTTAGTTGGTGACAAAAGGTAAGTCATGGACATGTCATGACTACCATATCTTAGATAATACTTTATCTAAGATACCTTAACTTTAGCATTGTAGTATATGCTTTAGTCGTAGGTTTCCAGCTAGTATCAAAGTATATCCGGCTGTAGGATCTAGTATATATAGTTTCTCATTGTAACTCTTGTTTCATGCTTGCAAGAGTCTTGTAATATCTTGAGTTGAGAAGTAATATATACAAGTGCCTTGAAAATTTATTTCTGCTTGTTCTTTTGCTTCTTATTATATTATTATCAACTCTTGTAAAAGACATTACTTCATCTGATTTGAGTGTTTCTATAAGTGAGTTTGAGAGAAATACAAGTGTTTAAGTGACAAACCCGATCCTGCAGTCGGCTTAAAAGAAAATTTCTGGGTGTTACAAGTCCACCCCCTTATATAGGTTTCGTCCCCGAAACCTGTTATTCCTTAAACCATCGCGGGCAATACTGTCTCATCTCTTTTTCCAGTCTCCCACCTGGAGTTCAATCGGTCTACGTCCTTTATCCACACACGACTTCTTATCTATCTTTGGCTACCTTCATCAATGCTTTGATCCTTTCGAGCTTCTCGGTCGTGGCCACGATCACCTCAATACTTTCCACACGACATTTGGTGCTCGGTCTTCACTTGTAAACAAGTAAGGCATTTAATCTCGTACTCCACCATATCACGCTTCATACACTCTCCCGCCACTGCCATCGAAATCACATTCGGAATCGTCGTGACTCAATCACCTTAAACCATCACCGTGATCCTGTCAGGCGCTGTCAACCGTATCATCTTTTTGCGACACACAATGTTCGCACTGTAGTTCGCCAAACAATCCACCCCTAGGACTACATCGAAGGGTGTATCTATATACTTACCACTAACATGCAATTCAGCACAGAAAGCAACATGAATAAAACTTTTACTAGCGCCAGCATCGAATAACACAAGGCTAAGGATTTATTTACTAGATACGTACCTGACACAACATCGGGGTCTGCACTAGCCTCCTCCTGCCTCATCGTGTAGGCGCTGCGTTCGCCCTTTGTCCTTCTCCTCCGGTCCTCTTCACTCCCGAACCTTCCACCCTTGGCTTCTTACAGTCCCTGCTCATGTGGCCAATTTCTCCATAATTATAACATCTCACAGTTCCACATTCCCTAGCCACATGACCAGGCTTCCCACACTTGAAGCAAGTGTTTGGTCCCCTTTTGCATTCTCCCGAATGCTCCATCCCGCATTTACCACATCTATCCGACCCCGCACCAGGTGTGACCACACGACGGTCATCCCCCCGTGCGTGCTTATTATTCATCGGAACACCACCCCGTCCAGTCCTCTTCCCACTCCAGTTCCGGTCTCCATCATCCTTCTCACTCACCTCCGCCATCATAGTCCTTTCATCGTACAACCTTCCCGCCAAATCAACTGCCGACCTAAACGTGCTCAGTCGGGCAGCGATCATGTGCCTACGGATATCCGCCAGCAAGCCCTGAATATACCTCTTGATCTTTCGCGAAAGAGGTGTCACCTGATCCGGCACCAGCCGTGCCATTTCGTTGAATTTGGTGGTGTACTGCTGATGCGTCATTGTTCCCGCCTCCAGCTGCAGGAACTCCCTCTCAACTTTATCCATCTCACGGTGAGGACAGAACTCCTCAATCACCAGCCTTTTCAACTCTGACCATCTCATCCTTCCAATAGCCCGACTGCCCTCAACTTGGACTATGTTGTCCTACCAGCACAAAGCTGAGTCCATGAAAGATTGGGTAGCAAATTTTACTTTCTGATCTTCTCGGCACTCGCTGATATTTAAAACAGCTTCCATTTCCCTCACCCATCAGTGAGCAGCAGCAGCAGTGCCATTGCCATCAAATGTAGGGGGCTTGCATCGTTGAAACGCCCCGTAATTACAGCCTCGTGCCGCCTCCGGCGCAGGCTCTTCTTCCTCCTCTTCTTCATCATCAGAGAGAACCGTTTCAGGCTCCGGTTGTTCCCGTCCTCCCGAGGACCTGTTCATCTCTTTCCTCTCTCCTTCCTTTACAGCCTTAATTACTTCGGTCACCACAGACGATAGGATCGTCTGTATGACCTGATGCACTTCTTCCACGACCGCCTCTCTCATCGAGGCCCTCAGATTCGCCTTCTCATCACCGCCCTCCGGATGAGGGGTCTCGGGTTCTTCATGAGCCGCCTCTTCGGGCCTAGGCCTTCCTCTTCTGACCCGTGGTTCAGCACCACGTCCACCACCACCTCCACCACGAGAAGCTTTCGAAGATCTACCACCAGTCATTCTCTAAACACACTGAAAGATTCAAACACTAACACGGTCATTCAAGGAACAGCTCAGTTTATGTCAAGTATAGAAAGTCCCTAATTACAGTGGCCAGTTGTGATTAGCCACTTACTTTACTCTTCATACCCCAAGCATTACCTGTCCTGACTACATCAGTATCTAAATCTACCAGTAACACATAAACCATATAACATGCGTACATAATACCAGTTAACATTACGAAAATACCTTGATGGCACACAGCTACTCAGATTGGCATCCCATTATCTTTTCGTCCCATTTTTAGTTTAAGTTAAGGTTTATTTTGAAAATTTACCCATTTCACTTAAACTTTGGCTCTGATACCAACTTGTAAGGCCCCGTTCCCGGGACGCCTACAGTTAGTCATTCATCGCACATAAAACATATAATTACATTTCACTTTCATAAAACGTTGCAGCGGAAACATTAAAAACAACATTTTCATTTCATCAAAATACTTTTGCAAAATAATACAACCGTTCATTTCACAATATCATTTTACATTTTATTAGAAAAGCATTATAACATTGGATGCCATCCAAAATAAGCTGAGTAGCCGCCCCGTGCCATCCTCAGCAACATACCGGCCAACTGGAAACACATCAAAGTCAGCGTTACTGAGTGAGTTCTAGTTTTAAATAAAACATACTTTACTTCCTTTATAAAACCATCGTTAACTTCGTACGCGATCACACAACATACATACATACAGATAATATAATTATTATCTTCCATTACGTTCGTTACATTATTCATTCATTAATCATCCCACGGTACATTATCATTCACTTCATTCGTTATAACATCTTTTCTTACGTTCACTCATTTCATACATTTCGCACTTTTTGCACAAATCGCACATTCGCATCATCGTACCCGAAGTACATATCGCACGGATCGCACACATAAGGTAGCCAATATCGCATGCTATTTCATGGGTTAGCCAAGATCGCACGCTACATAGTCCACATGAGTTAGCCAAAATCGCACGCTACCCTTATGTTGTCCATCGCACGTATCGCACAAATCGCACCATCGGAGTGGTCACCAAGACCGACTCCCCCTGTGTGTGTGAGAACTCTCGGGGTTTAGCCAGAATCGCATGCCATCTCATGGGTTAGCCAAGATCGCACGCTACATAAACCACATGA
Source organism: Flaveria ramosissima (assembly GCA_025215565.1). Classification (NCBI taxonomy): domain Eukaryota; kingdom Viridiplantae; phylum Streptophyta; class Magnoliopsida; order Asterales; family Asteraceae; genus Flaveria; species Flaveria ramosissima. The sequence goes on along the minus strand of CM046044.1, from coordinate 23,880,736 downwards.
GGCAGCCAAAATCGCACGCTACATAGCACACAGTAAATACTACATCGCACGTATCAGAGCAGTTACCAAAACTGAACTCCCTACTGTGTCTATGTCCCCTTATGAGTAAGCCAAGATCGCACGCTATAATACACACACAGTTGAGCTAACAACTCTCAATGACTCATGAACCTCCTTTCTTCTTTCGCAAGTCATCCTTACTCTCATTTGTTCGTTCATGATTGCATTCATTCATTACATTCCCCTTTTCATTATCTTCCACTTTACATTACTTAATACTTTCATTACATTCATTAACATACATCGCACAACCACGGGAAGATAATCACACATAACAATAAGGAACATAACAACATATAACATCAATCACACAAGGCAACATCGCACACCCATAACATACATCATGCATAACATTCAACATCACACAATCATACGACATCAAACATCACACGAATCACGCGCATCACATCATACATAACCATACGGCATCACACATCACCATGCATCGCATCATCATCATCGTAAATCATCTTACATCATCCACGCCCATCACATCATCTACAATCCCAAAGGTCCGAGCCTACGTCTGCACTAATCGAAAATCAGACAATACTATGGTCATTTGGGCGTATGGACCCTATTCGGTCGCATGGTCTGTCTTGCGTATGAAAACACTCAGGCGAATGGACCTCCAGTCGCATAGCCTCCAATCGCATGCTTCCCATGCGAATGAAGCTCAGTCGCATGACATCTGGCCGTATAGACCTCAGTCGCATGACCGTCATGCGAATGGCCCTTAGTTGCACACCTTTCGTGCGTATGGACCTCAATCGCACAACTCACAGGCGTATGGACTCCAGTCGCATGACCTTCAGTCGCATGACCCTCATTCGCATTTCATTCAGACGCATGACCCTCATTCGCATTTCCTCCAATCGTATAACCCCCATACGTATGACCCTCAGTCGCACTACTCACATATGAATGAACCTCAATCGCACTCCTGTTGTGCGTATGGAGCCAGTCGCATGCCATTCGGTCGCATGGGCCTCCAAACGCATAGCCCTAGCTGTGCACAGAATGCAGTTCATCCCGAACTGCAGCCGACGATTTCGGCCTCCAAACTCTTCCAAACTCGATTTTAGCCCAAATCAACCATCATAAACCTTAGGGAAGCATACCATGATATCATTCAAGCATAACCAAGCATGAAATCAAGCCCCAAACGAATCATACACATACACATACATACAAAAATGGGTTTACACCCAAAACTCGAAAAAGGGTTTTCAGATGTGTTCCAGCCCTAATATCATTCAAAAACGTGTGAAAGAGGGGTCCTAGAACTCACACAAATGATCCCGTCGAGTAGAGCTTCGATTTGACCCGCTACACGATGATTTCTACGCTCGAATCCACCCGAACCAAGCTTTTCTGCTTTTTTTCTCCTTCTCTTCTTCCTCTCTTGGCTGAAAATGGGAAGAATGGGGTGTCTTCCCCCTTTTATACTCACATTCATCGAAGTTTCTCTCGTTGGCGAGTTTGGTCCCTCGACTTTGGACTTTATTTCTTTTTTTCTTCTTTCGTCGGCTTAAAAGAAAATTTCCAGGTGTTACAAGTAACTTTCTTACCACGATAAGAAAGTTATTGTTACCCTAACAGTAAAACCCTAAGCATATAAATACGAGGCATATGTGCACACTTTTAGGTACGGATTGCAAAAGGATTGCTACCGATCATAACCTAAAATAACAACCACTATAACAATACACACCAAAATCATTATAGAACCTTAGCAATCAACAATAGCAATCATTCAATCATTATTTGTTCAATTTAATCATTAATCAGTATTAATGGAAAAAATTTTGAATCAAACATGTTATGTTCATATGTTGTACATTTAATTAATTGTTCTTCGTTGATTCATATTATAATTGTTATTTCATCATCAATCAATTAAACAACGAGTAGTGATAATTCCGCGATCATTATTCGTGCAATCTAACCTGATAATTCCTGTTTTCGATCCTTGGATTCACATTAATCCATGATGGTTGTTGGCGTCGGTTGTGGTTTGATGGTCGTTGGCGTCGACTATGGTCAGGGACGTGGTGTTGACTTTGGTCCGATCACCGGTGGTTGCTATTAAAGGATGAAACTCATATCTGAGAATGAGATTTAACCTTTTTGTAAGGATTCCTTTAAGTCTGATGCAAACCAAAACATCCAAAGTCTCTCTGCAAGTAATGCACTAAGTACTGAAGAAGAATTGCTTCGGAAGTTTTACACCATACACTAGAAATATTCTAAGTGTAAAATCTTCCGAAGCCAAGACCAATATCTTCCGAAGCCTAATATGAAGTCTTCCGAAGCCTCAGAGACAAAGTCTTCTGAAGCTTCATCCTATGAAGACAGATTTCTTCCGAAGACTTTTAGTAACATGCTTTATCTGATGTACTGTTCCATAAAGCTGGACACCTTTCCACTGCATCTCTGTAAAGTCACCAACTTACATGAGTTGGTGAAAAGGTCCATGCTTTTGGTAACTGTACATTGAGGTCTTGAGTCTGTAACTTTCTACTTTATGTACTTTATCCTTTTTGTAATAGATAAGGATGTGAGCTATGGCTTGTCATAGTCACAAGGTCAAAAGGCAGATATGCCTTTTGATTTTACAATTGATTTTGTTTGTGTCTAGTCAATTGTATCCAGCTGGCTTTCAAAGTATAGCCAGCTGTAGGTTGTAGTATAAGTATTCCAAGTTCTAGTATCTTTCTTCATGCTTTGTAACACTTGTAATAGAACTTGAGAAAGCAATATACTGCCTCCTTGAAACCCAAATCTCTTGTTCTGTCTCTTTATCATTACTTGTGTTCTTTGTATCATTATCTTGGTTAATCCAGTTTACTGTTTGATCAAGTTTAGTTAATCTCCTCTTTGTGTTGTTGTGTTGTAATTGTTAAGCCCTTAACTGGTCCTGCAATTGGTATCAGAGCTTTTCAGGCTCTTGATATAAGATCTCACCATCTTAAGATCCCTCACACACACAAATACTAAACTTTCAAAATGGCATCCATTTCAAAGACTGATATGGAGACTGAAACCATGAACAAGTCCCCACTGATCACTCTTGATGACTTTGATACCTGGTGTATGAGAATGGAAGGTTTAATCAGGTCTTTAGACTTAAGAATGTGGGAATCTGTTGAAAATGGACCTTTCATACCCAGCACTCCTTCTGCTACTGGTGCTGGTATGATCCCTAAAGATGTGGCTAACTACTCTGATGAAGATAGGAAGAGAGTAGAGATTGATAGAAAAGCCATGACTGCTCTTCGAACTGCCCTTCCAAACTCTGTGTACAGAGGTTTCAAGAAGTGCAAAACAGCTAAACAGCTGTGGGATGCACTAAAATTGATGTATGAAGGCTCCTCTGAAGCCAAGGAGAACAAGAAGGATCTCCTAAAACAGCAGTTTGAAAACTTCACCTTCAAATCAGGTGAAACCATGACTCAGCAATACTTTAGGTATGTTGAGATAGTGGATACCCTTATGGATGGAGGAGTTCCTCTTGAAAACAGAGACATTGTAAGTAAGTTCATGTCCTCACTTCCTAGGCAATGGACACACTACTGTGTGGTGATCAAGAGGACTGAAAATCTCAAAACTCTTACTTTGACAGAGTTATATGGGATTCTCAGTGGCTACCAGATGGAGATGAACATGCAAGGTTCATCTGGCAACTCCAACAATCAAATGGGTTCAGCCCTGCATGTGGTTGAAAGGGATAGCATAGAACCCCAACATCATCTCATATGCTACCCTGACAACTCACCAAAGGGTCCTTTCATCACCTTCCTAGAGACACCTAGGGAGAACTACACTCAAGGGAGCCCATTCCAAGAGACAAGCTCTTCTCAAGCCTTTGTGTCTTCTGATGAAAGTTATGGCAACTCTCTTTTCACTCTTGAAGACCTGGATTGTATCCATCCAGATGACATGGAATATATGGAAATAGTCCAGCAGATGGCTCTTCTCACTCATAGAGCCAAGAAGTTTTACAAGAGAACTGGAAGGAGGTTTCCAATCAATGCAACCAGTGGAAAGTTTGGCTTGGATAAAAGCAAAGTCAAGTGTTACAACTGTAACTTGATGGGCCACTTTGCTAGAAGTGTAAGGCACCTAAAACAAATGGTGGCCAAGCACAAACCAGACCAAACTACACTGACAAAGCCCCTCAGAATGAGAAGCCAAAGCAACAAGCTGTTGTTGCTGTTGAAGAAGGAGGCTTTGACTGGAGCTTTCAGGTGGAAGATGCTTCTCCAAACCAAGCACTAATGGCAGATCATGATAAAGCCAAGGTATTGGAACATCTCTGTACTCCTGAATGCATTGCTAAAGTTAACAGATATAGGTCCTATAACTTGGAGATGAGATCTGATCTTGAGTCCTTAAACATTTTAAAATCTGATTTTAGAAAGTCTGAAAATGATTATAAGCTAAAGATAGAGGACTTAGAGAAAACCATTTCAGTACTAAAACATGAACATACAGATTTTAGGACTCAAATCCAAGATCTCATAACCAAGCTGACTGAGTGCCAGGCTGAGCTTGTGATCAGCAAAGCCAGGGCAGAAAAGAGTGTTCTTGAAGAAGAGACCTTCAAGAACATGATATCCTCATCCCTGCACAACAAAGTGTGTTATCAAAATAGACAGGGACTGGGATCAAATGAGATAGCTCCTCCACACACAATCTTGTCTGTAAGATCTCCTAGGTGTGGAACTTGTGAAGATGAGCTTCCTCTCATAGATCCTATAAATGAAGAGGATGAAGAAGAGATAGTGAAGAATTCCTCTGAGAAGAGTGAAGAGGAGGATTCTACTAAGGGCCACTATCCTTCTGAGGAGAAGAAGACTACTGTGATGACCAAGTCAAAGAGAAAGAACTTGATCAGAAAGAGCAAAAGAAAGGCAAAGAAGGCTCAAGAGATCAAGGCTACTTTTGACTCTAAGCAGAAACAAGTTTTTATCTCTGCAGGGTTTGAAGTAGTAAAGACTGAAGACATCAACCAAAACTCTTCAGCTAAGAGTTTTGGTTCTTGTCCAAATCATCTCAGTACCAAGAAGAAGACTGATCTGCTGTGTACCACTGCTGCACAGCCTGGACCATCAAACTCCAAGAACAGTTCACAGCCCAAAAGAACTGTCTAAGCATCTACAAAGATGAAGGTGGAGAAGGGATGTGACCAAAGACTGTCTTGCTCTCATAAGGAGACTCTTGTGAAGAATCAAATGTTGTGTGTCATGTGTGAAAGTACCTCTCACATTGCTAAGGATTGTCCATATAATCCTAAAAGTACTGTCCATATGACCAATACAAAGACTTCAAAGAGTTTCAAGAAGATTCAAGCTTTGGAAGGAAAATCTGTTTCCTTGGAAGCTCCAAATCAAAGAAGAAGGTAAATGGAAAATTACCTTCGGAAGAAAAATTGGTCTCGGAAGAAAAAAATTCTTCCGAAGCACTGAAGTCTGCTGCAGTGACTGCAGAATCTTTCGAAGGTTCAGTCATCAAAACTTGTGAAGTCCCAAAAGCTTCCAAGGTTTTGAAGGTCAAGTCCAAGACTCCAAAGGTGGTGTGGAAGTCTAAGAAAGACCAAGTGACAGAAGTTTCTCCATCTAAAACAGCTAAAGATCCCTCTAGCACAACCATAGGATCTATTACTATTGCATTACCTTCTATTATACTTAATGAGCCCAAGACAAGTAAGGCTTGGGTTTCCAAATGTAACTAATCATTTTCTTTGTGCAGGAACAGCTCAAGACAAACAGGAATGTCTGGATCATTGATAGTGGCTGTTCCAGGCACATGACAGGCAATAGGTCACTACTCCATAACTTTGAGAGAATTGATGGAGGACCAGTTGCTTTTGGAGGAGATGAAGGTGGTTACATTTCAGGAAGGGGCAAGGTCACAAATGGTAAGCTCAGCATTGAAAAGGTAAACTTTGTCAAGGAGCTTGGGTACAATCTTCTGAGTGTATCCCAATTTTGTGATCAGAGTCATAACATGCTCTTTACTGAGCATGAGTGCATTGTTCTCAAGCCTGGAGTGGTCATTCCTCATGAGCATATCCTGCTTAGAGCCCCCAGGAAAGGGAACATGTACAAGATGGATTTGCAAGAAACATCTCCTCTGGAGAAGTTTCATGCTTTCTATCTAAAGCAAATAGTGATGAGTCTTTCCTATGGCATAAAAGAATGTGCCATGTAAACTTTAAGAACATGAATAAACTAATTAAACATGATTTGGTAACTGGAATGCCAAAGAAAGAGTTTACAAGTGATGATCATTGTGTTGCATGCCTGAAAGGGAAGCAACATAAGGTATCTCACAAGCCTAAGGAAAAGAACTCTATCACTACTCCCCTACATTTGTTACATATGGATCTCTTTGGCCCCACCAGTGTAATGAGTCTAGGAAGGACCTCTTATTGTTTGGTGATCACAGATGATTTTACAAGATTCACTTGGGTTTTCTTTCTTAGAACTAAGGATGAAACCCCTGAGATTCTGAAGAATTTCATCTTAAAAATTGAGAATCAAAGTGATCACAAGGTCAAAACCATAAGATGTGATCAAGGAACTGAATTCAAGAATCAAATCCTTGATACATTTTGTGATGAAAAAGGTATTACAAGACAATATAGTGCTCCCAGGACTCCTCAGCAAAATGGAGTTGCTGAGAGGAGAAACAGGACACTAATTGAAGCTGCAAGAACTATGTTGTCTGACTCTAAACTGCCCATCACCTTCTGGGCAGAGGCAGTAAATACTGCTTGCTATGTGCAAAACAGAGTTTTAGTAGTTAAGACACATGGTAAGACTCCTTATGAACTTTGGCACAAGAGAAAACCTTTCATTGGTTTTCTCAGGTCATTTGGATGTCCTTGCACCATCTTGAATACCAAGGATCAAATTGCCAAGTTTGCTGAGAAATCAGATGATGGACACTTCATTGGATACTCTTCCCAAGCTAAGGCCTATAGAGTATACAATCTCAGAACTAGAATTGTTGAGGAGTCAGCCAATGTGACTTTCAATGAACACACACCCTGTGTGGCTGGTTCTGGTCCTGATTGGCTATTTGATCTTGATTTAGTTACCAACTGTTTTAACAAATCTTGTGAGAATGTTTCAGGATCTGCAGAAAATTTAAATACAGGTGATCCTGATCCAAGATTTGAGCTAGGAAGACCCTCAACTCATACATCTTCAGCTCCAGTTGGAACTACTTCAGCAAATGAGGTTTCTATCAGCACTACAATGACAAATTCAGCTGATACATCTGGTGTGCCTTCAAATTCCAGCTCAGAGGCTCCACAACCAGATAAAGATACCTCAATTGTGGAAGACAACAATGGTGATGGTGAAAGTGATCAGGAATTCCTTGATGCTAATAACCACACCATAGATGACAACATCAATGATGTCACACACTCATTGGATCAAGTTAATCTTGATAAGTGTGGTGATGTGGAGGGTGAATCATCTATGCCAGATCTAAATTTCTCAAATTTGGATCTTTCTCAGCAACTTGCTGTGATCCCTCAGCTAAGGATCCACAAGTCTCACCCCACCACAAACATCATTGGAGATGTTGTCACAGGGGTAAGAACAAGAGGACAAAACCATGAAGCAAATGTTTGTCTTCACTCTTGTTTCTTATCCCAGATAGAGCCAAAGAAAGTTGATGAAGCTCTAAAGGATGGAAGTTGGGTTGAAGCTATGCAACAAGAGTTGCTTCAATTCAAAAGGCAAAAGTTTGGAACCTTTGTCCTCTTCCTCATGGGAAGACTACCATTGGAACCAAATGGGTTTTTAGGAATAAGAAGGATGATAGAGGCATTATCATCAAGAACAAGGCAAGACTAGTTGTTCAAGGATACACACAAGAAGAAGGGATTGACTACACTGATGTCTTTGCTCCTGTAGCAAGATTAGAAGCTGTTAGGATATTCCTGGCATTTGCTGCATCCAAGAACTTCAAGGTCTTTCAACTTGATGTAAAGTGTGCTTTTCTGTATGGAGTGATTGATGAAGAGGTTTATGTCAAACAGCCACCTGGTTTTGTAGACCCTGATCATCCTGATTATGTCTGCAAGCTTGACAAAGCTCTTTATGGGCTGCATCAGGCACCCAGGAAGTGGTATGAGACATTGTCTGAGTATCTTTGTAAACATGGATACAGGAGAGGTACTATAGATGGAACTCTCTTCATCAAAGGACAGGGAAATGACTTATTGCTAGTTCAAGTATATGTAGATGACATCATCTTTGGTTCAACTAATCCAAAGCTCTGCAAAGACTTTGAGAAGCTGATGAAAGACAGATTTGAAATGAGTGCAATGGGAGAACTCAATTTCTTTCTGGGAATTCAAGTGAAGCAAGTTGAAGATGGCATCTTCATAAGTCAGTCAAAGTATGTTCAGGACATACTCAAGAGGTTCAACATGACTGATTGTAAGATTGCTAAGACACCCATAGCCAGAAACCACTCCCTTGGACCTGATCTTGAGGGGGAGTGTGTAGATGAACATTTATACAGGGCTATGATTGGGTCTCTTATGTATCTTACAGCTAGCAGGCCTGATATCATGTTTGCTACATGTATTTGTGCAAGATATCAAGCCAACCCTAAGATGTCTCACCTCATCACTGTCAAAAGGATTTTAAGATACCTCAAAGGTGCTTCAACACTTGGTTTATGGTATCCAAAGAATCCTGACTTCAATCTGTATGCTTATACAGATAGTGATTATGGTGGTTGCAACATGACTGCAAAGTCTACATCTGGGGGATGTCAATTCCTTGGTGGAAGGGTTGTCTCATGGCAATGCAAGAAACAATCCTGTGTGTCTGCATCAACTGCTGAGGCTGAATACATTGCTGCTGCAAGCTGCTGTGCTCAAGTGCTTTGGATTCAAAATCAAAATGCTGGACTATGGATTTAACTTCAAGGAGACTCCTATCCACATAGAAACAATAGTGCTATCTCTATCACTGAGAACCCTGTGCAGCACTCAAGGACCAAACACATCAATATCAGGTATCATTTAATAAGAGATAACTATGAAAAGGGATTAATTAAACTAGTCAAAGTTCATACAGATGAACAATATGCTGATCTGTTTACAAAAGCTTTTGATGAACAGAGATTTAAATATCTAATATCAGCTATTGGGATGATTAACTTTGAGTAGGTCTTTTCTTAAAACTAATTCTAATTATTTCTTAAAATATGTGTGTCCTAAGTTGTCTAGTTCATCACTTTCATAAGCTCATGTTTTCTTTGGATATAAAATCCTTTTTGAAGACTTTCCTTAGATTCTTGAAAATTTTCTGATCCTTCGGAAGATATACTTTTACCTTCGGAAGAAAATCATGTCTTCAAAATAAATAACTGTCTAAGAAATTTTACCTTCGGAAGAAGTCTAAATCTATCTTCCGAAGCTTAAATTCTTGTCTCAGACACTTATTTGTTTTTAAGGACTTTTTCCTTCCGAAGCAAAATTAACTCTCGGAAGCTTTGTTGTTTCATATACAAAGCATTCAAGTGTTTATTTCTCTTCCGAAGCAAAATTTTCAAGACTCTCAGGAAAATCTTCCGAAGTCATTTTAGCTTCGGAAGCTTTTTCATTAAAACTTCCGAAGATAATTTACCTTCGGAAGCTTTTCGAATTCCAAGAAAACTACTTTTTGAGCAAAAGTAAACTACTTTTTCAGAGGTGGGACCGACTTTCGGATTTCAAAGTTTATCCTCTTTCATTAACTTTGGTTCAAATCCCTTTTCACATAAATACCCAACGGTTCCCCCTCTTCCTCACTATCTTCTTCAATTCTACTATTCCTCAAACCTAATTCCCAAAACCGCCTTTGCTTTTTACCTTTCTTCAACCTTAAGCTTCTCAAATGGCCAACCTTAACCGCAGAAACAACCCAGATTTCTCCATGCAACTTCACAGGCAACACAACCAGGTTGCTCTGTTAAGCTCTGAGAAAGATGAAAGTTTCTCAGAGATTTCCAATTCTTAACTCTATCAAATTACTTCACCTCCCTAACCATTGATCCTACTCTGTATGAGGATCATCTGCTTGAATTCTGGAAGACCTGCCAAGAGGTCATTATGGATGGGGAGAAGGCACTGTCTGCCACAGTGCAAGGGAGGACAATCTTCATCACTCCGGCCATCATCAACTCTCATTTGCAGCTGGATGATGAAGAAGGTGAGTTGTCCTTCCCAAAGGAAGCTGTCAATCATTCCTTTGAGCAGATGGGCTATGAGGGAGATTTCTCTGTAAAGACCTTCAGGAAAGGGAAGGTCTCATCCCAGTGGAAATACCTACTCCATGTGGTTATCCACAGCTTGTCAAACAAGCATGGAGGGTGGGACCAGATTCCTGAGGATCTCTCCTTCATAGTGCATGGAATGGTTCAAGGGGTCAAGTTCAGGTACTCTCAATTTGTTTATACCAATTTACTTGCAAACTTGGACTCCTTAGAGTATTACATGTTTCCTAGATATGTTCAACACATTCTCAACTGTGAACTGGGCTCACAGTTGAGGGAAACAGGTAATATTCTTAAATTGGGACAGATGAAGCCCGGCATCTTTAAAATCATGAAGAAGCCAACTGTAGGCTTCTCAGGGGTAGAAACAGCCCTTGTCCCCAAAATGTTAGAGCTCATTGCTCAAGGTGACAACCTAGCAACACAAGCTAGTGTTGAACCCACACCTTCTACTTCTTTACCACTAAAAAGGCCTCAAATAACCCTCACCTACCAAAGAAAATCCAAACGAACCCCTGCTCAAGCTATTGAGTCTGTGCAGGTCCCCATATACTCACCTTTACAGGAGGAAGTGGACACTAGAGCTCCCACTTCCCCTGAGGAGCAAACCACTCCCATCTCTTCAACTATCAGGGCTGAGGTTCCTCATGCTCACCCTGATGAGCTCACAAGCCCAATAGCCTTAAGCCTTCACTCTGAGTCTCAACACTCAAGTGAACAACCTTCAGGGGACAGTTACCATCCCCAGCCTTTAGATCTAAATCAACCCATTCCCAACCTATCCTTCTATATTGATGAAGACTTAGGATTCAGTGAGTACCATGAGTCTCTCTTCTCTTCCCCTACTCAAAGAGAGATGAGTACCTCTGAGTCTCCTCAGTCTAGCCCACATCAGTCACCTATTACTGAGGTGGACACTTCTGAACCTGTTCAGGATGTCCATATGGAAGAGGCTCTCACTTCTGCAAGTGATTACATCATTAAGACCTCAACCATGGCAACTCAGCCCACTGACATCTCAACTGAGATTGCTAGTGAGCAGAGGAAAACCAGCAGCCAAGAACCTCAAGCTGGTGGTGAGAGAGAGGACTTTGGTCCAATCATCTCATCCCCCAATGATTCTTCTGATGAAGAAGAGGGAATTTGAGACTAAAGGGCAAAAACTGTCAAAAACATGCTCCTATTTAGTCTCTAAGGTCATATCTTAAGGAAAAACTAGCTGGGAGACCTTTAAGAAGAGCTCAACCAGGAACACAAGAACCTATGGATGTGATTGATTTATCCTCCAGCTCACCTATGCAAGTGGGTGATGCTACCAAAAGGGGGAGAAAGTTATTGCAGCCACAGAACCTGGGAGTTCTTCACAGAGAATGGACATAGAGGACTCACCATCCTCACTTGCAATTGTGCATTCTCAGCAACTTCCTCAAGTTCACATTAATGTGGACTCTATAGACTCTATCATCAGGAGTCTCTTTGAGGAAGGTATACCAAGGGCTGTGTCATCCCCACCTCAAGGAACTTCAAACTACATCATAAGGTGGAGGTATGATGCTGATAGAAGAGCCCTTATACTTCACAGAGTTCAAGGGCAACAAGAAGTATTTGACTTTCAAAGCTTGAACTTCTATGAAAGTTGGATCTAGTCAATATGCCACTTGTCAATCCAAGCAACTCAAGACAGCTGACAGATTGGCTCAAAGAATCCAAGACAGGATCATTGCAGAGTTTAGCTTAAGAAGGAGACTTAGGCAATCAGGCAATGTCATCGGTCAACTGGATGTTGAGGTGGACCCTAAGATTAGTTTCATAGGGGAAACCTTGACTGAAGGCCCAGTGGCAGAACCTGAGACCCCTGTCTCATCATCATCAACTGCTGTAGAGATTCACACTCCCTCTGAGACACCTGCTGGTGAAGGTGTTTCTCAGCCTCTCTCTTGGCCAGAGCATGGATGCTACACCAAGAATGAAGGCCAAACCTCTATCCACCCTGAGTCACAAAGGTCTGTGGGTGACAAAGGGAAAAGGATTTTGACTCTTGAGGAAATTGAGGAGGAAGAGAGAGAGGAAAAGGAAGCTAAGGGGAGAAAGTTCCTCTAAGTCTTCAGGCGTTATGCAAGCTGCAATCAGGGCTGCCCCCAAACCAAATACTCAAGATGATGAGTTGAGGGCAGTCAGGATTACTTATCTGCAGACCAGGAACTATGACATTAATGAAATCATTTCTCTCCCCTTAGAACAACTAAATGAACTGGCTGACATGGAAGTGTCAAGAGAGATGAAAGAAAAAGAGGATGCAAGGTTACTTCTCCAATTCAAAGAGGAGAAGAGACAGAAAAGACTCTACAAAATGCTCCCACTCTCTCCCTAGTTCAAGAAAGCACTGTACAAGAAGATGTGGTTCAACAAGAACCTCAGGTAGACAAAGAAGAAGATAGGATCAAAATGATCAACTACCTGAGTGCCACAGGCTTCTATCAGGCAGATGCACTTCTTCCCTTGTCCTATGACTTTGTTGAGTTTGAGTACTTAAAACAACTTGAGCTTGAGTTAGTCAAGGAGAGAAAGACAACTAAGAAGAAGCTAAGCGAAGAAGCTGCAAAGTCAAGAGCCATCATCCAAAAGAGTATGAAGAAGTCTGCTGACAGACAAAGGATGATGAGCTTCTTGAAGCTATATGGATTCTCCGGAAGGAGACTTGGCCCTATGTCTCTATCCACAATGGATGAGCATATAAGGGTAATCAAGCAGAAGATTAAGAGTGGTGAACTGATTGACTTACACTCTCTTCCAAGTCAAGTCCCACCTGAAGTGGAGGTTAAGGTTGAACAACCTTAGACAACAAAACCCGGACCTCCTGCTGAGCCTCAGCAAGCTTCATCTTCTAATCCACAACAGGGTCAAACTCCCTCTACTTCTGAACCTGTGAGGGAGGAACACCCAACTGAGAAAGACAAGGATGATCAACAAGGTGCTGCAGACCAGTCTTCTCAGTTAAAGTCATCTAAGAGGAAGAAGAGGATGGCTTCTAAACCAAAGTCTAAGAAGAAGAAGCCTAAATCATCTACCTCTACACCTCAGGCTAATTCAGATCAACATGAGGAAGTGCATGAAGAGGCAGCCCAATCAACTCCAATGCAAGTGGCTTCTCTGGCAGCTGAGACACCCATCTTATCCAGGACCTTCTCTACCAATCCAGAAAGTTGGCATGTAATCAGAGATCAAGGTGTTGAGAATGTCTATACATGGCAAGACATAATCAACTTACCTCTGCATGATCTCTTTGAGATGAGAAGATACTATGAAAGTCTGAATGATCCAAACCATCTAATGAAGAAGGGTATGGTCATGATTGTGCTGAAGACTACTAACATCTGAAGATCTTCTAAATTTTTTGGTAGCATCAGCCTAGGGGGAGTTTGTAAGGATTCCTTTAAGTCTGATGCAAACCAAATCATCCAAAGCCTCTCTGCAAGTAATGCACTAAGTACTGAAGAAGAATTGCTTTGGAAGTTTTACACCATACACTAGAAATATTCTAAGTGTAAAATCTTCCGAAGCCAAGACCAATATCTTCCGAAGCCAAATATGAAGTCTTCCGAAGACTCAGAGACAAAGTCTTCCGAAGCTTCATCCTATGAAGACAGATTTCTTCCGAAGACTTTTAGTAACATGCTTTTATCTGATGTACTGTTCCATAAAGCTGGACACCTTTCCGCTACATCTCTGTAAAGTCACCAACTTACATGAGTTGGTGAAAAGGTCCATGCTTTTGGTAACTGTACATTGAGGTCTTGAGTCTGTAAATTTCTACTTTATGTACGTTATCCTTTTTGTAATAGATAAGGATGTGAGCTATGGCATGTCATAGTCACAAGGTCAAAAGGCAGATATGCCTTTTGATTCTACAATTGATTTTGTTTGTGTCTAGTCAATTGTATCCAGTTGGCTTTCAAAGTATAGTCGGTTGTTGTGTTGTAATTGTTAAGCCCTTAACCGGTCCTGCACTTTTGTGTTGTTGTGTTGTAATTGTTAAGCCCTTAACCGGTCCTGCACTTTTGTATAGGAGAAAAAGATGAATATATATAAATTAAATTTAAAAAGAAACTATAATAGATATATATATACATATATATATATATATATATATATATTATATATATATATATATGTATATTATATATGTATATATATATATAATGTTCTTCTAACCTGTATATCTCTCTCTCTATCTCTCTGTTATCTATCTCCTGTCTCTCTCTCTCTCTCTATCTATCTCTCTATCTCTGTCTATATATATCTATCTAAATATCTCTCTCTCTCTATATCTCTCTATGTCTCTCTCTCTCTTCTCTCTCTCTCTGTCTATATATATATATATGTAAATCTATTATCTATAGATAAGAGATAGTTATAAGAGAGAATAGATCAGAGATATATATCTATTCTATATTTATATAGATATCTTATATATATATATATATATATATATATATACATATATATATATATATATATATATATATATATATATATATATATATATATGAGGGATCAAATGAAAACCACATTTATAATTGAAAACCATGAAAACCAGTTTCAACCAATCAAAAATTTTCTTTTAAACTTTTTTATTTTTTATTTAAAAGGCTAGTGAGGTAATTTGACACCCCTTTAATTTTGGTAATTATCTAATCTTTAGAATTCATTTATTATCTCCACAATTAAATTTTTGAATTCCATATTTCTATCATCTTTAAAAAATTCTACCACCATGATTTTAATTAGAGCACTACCATCATCACCATCAACATATCATCACCACCATCTCATACCATCATCGCTATCACATGTCACCACTGTTTTCCATCTTCGTACGCCACCATACAAGCCCATATCTCGTCGTCTACCACTCCCGACCGCCTTCGAACACCGTCGACACCACCCACTTTCTTCCGTCAATGGTTTTTCTACTTTAAACATCACCTTTGAACGCCACAATCGCCTTTAAACACCACAGCAACACCATTAATAGTTTGATTAAACTTGTTAATCATTCAAAACCAACAATCAAGAGGAAGATAATAAAGATGTATCTTAAAAGCGGGTAGCGGGTAGGGTTACATATGGATGGAACTGGACATCAAGATGAAGAAGATGATGATAATGAACTCTGTTACGTATACGTAACCCTAATAAAGATGGTGATGAACTAGATGGAAAATGGATTTCCGGATAAGATACATATATGTACCCACTCATGACGTACGTATGTGTAAGTTTGATAGCTATGAAGATGACGACCAATAGGATGAAAAAATGTTATCTAGGACATTAAGAAAAAACTGAACAAATGAATACTTAGTATTGGTGTTATATATACGTAACACAACTGTTACATACACATAACACTATTGTTACATACACGTAACATTGCTGTGACATGCACGTACCACTGTTGTTACATATACGTATCACTGCTGTTACATATGTGAATTGTGTAGTTATTGTATTGTATTGTATTGTATTATTTTATTTTATGTATATGAAGAAAGTCTTGTCTTTTTATTTTGATAGATGTTTTTAACAATTTTTGGTAGGGGTACGGTTACAACTCATATGTTGCTAGCCTTTCTTGCAACAAACTCACATATACGTAAATGTGACTTAAATATACGTAAATGGAACTTATATAAACATACGTCAACTAAAAAATAAACTAATCATTCATAGTAAAACCAAAAATGAATTTAATTTGATTTTGTATTTTTTTAAATAGAAGAGATGAGAGAGGTGAGAGGAAAGAGAAAATATTTGAGTGAATTTAAGAATAATTTAATTATATGTGGTGATTAGAAGCATTACATGGTAAATCACTCATGAATAGTATAATTAATGTTGGTTTGTATATGTTTAACAAATGTAACGCCCGGAATAAAGTCGAAACGAGCCAATTTATAATAAAGGGCTTAGCCGGGATTATTTAAAGAAAATACGCGGAAATGGAGTATGGACCGAGTAGACCTCGCGGGTTATGTGTTCGGCGAGTTTAAGGTCCCAGGAACGCCCGGTATATATAAACGTATCAGCTTGAGCCACTCTCATTTGCACTCAACACCCAACTTCTAGAGAGAGAGTGTAAAGAGAGAAAGTGGAGAGAAAGTGATGATTCAAGGATCGGTTGATCAAGAGATTGAAGATCGGTGTTCGTGGGCATCCAAACAACAAGAAAAGACCAAGAATCCAGGTAAGAAACATTGTTTAATCGTTCCTTTTGATGTAAACCCGAATTCTAGGGCTTGGGGTTTTTGAAAGTGACAAAGAATCGCCCAAAACTCACGTTTTTGTGTAAGAAAACATGTAAGAAGTTTAGATATAGCTTATTGGGTGATAAACCAAGGATTTGGGTGTAAAAGATTGAAGTTTTGGGTCAAAAATGGGTTGGTTTGTAATTTCAGCCCATTCTGCGAAACTGGGTGTTCATCCAGCGAAATTGTGTAGTCGTCCAGCGAAACTATGGATCTTCCTGCGAAACTATAGTTTCGCAGGTAGTTTCGCAGACATGGTTTTCCAACGAAAGTTGGGCGAAACTGGTAGCGAAACTGGCAGAGAAGATGCCAGCGAAACTGCTGGTGAAACTAGCAGCGAAACTGCTTGCGAAACTAGCAGCGAAACTGCTGATTTTGCAGCGAAATTAGCAGCAAAATTAGGCAGAAATTAACCCCTTTGAGTGTTAACTTATCTGCAGGCTGTGTAGTGTGACCCTTGCTTAGAAAGCTTGATTGAGAAGCTACTCACGGAGTCTAGGTGAGTTCTAGATCCCCTATTTTAAAGATTTTTAACTTGTTTGGGGCTGGAAATACATACCAAATATACGTTTTAAATGACTTAGATTTTAAGGGGTTTTAACAGGAAGATCGATTTTTCTATAACAAAATATGATATACAAAAGTGTTAAGATAAAAAATTTTCACGCTGACCTGACAGCGCGACCCCAGCCAGGGGCGTTGCCCCTTGGACCCCACTAGGGGCTGCTGCCCCTTGGACCCCACTAGGGGCTGCTGCCCCTAGGACCTCGCTGTCAAGGGTTGCCACCCCCGAACCACCGTTGTCCCGTGGAGGGTCGGTTATGTTCTATGATGATTTGTGTTTGTTGTGCATGTGCTTGTGTATGTGTATGTGAATGGATGATGCATGATGTATGTTATGTTATGATGATTTGTGACGATGCTATGCTTATGTATGATATGTTTCCTTATGTTCCTTATTACGTATTATGATGTGACTTTACGTGGTGTGATTAAGATAATGAACTTATAGTATTATCTTAACAAAGCGAAAGATTTAAGATAATGAAAGTGGAACATAATGAATGAGCGAATGAAAGTCTTGCAAGCAAATGAACAGAGGTTCACAACTCATTGAGAGTTGTTAGCTCAACTATGTGTTTACAGCGTGCGATCTTGGCTAACCTTTAAGTGTTCACACACAGGGGGAGTTAGTCTACATGACTACTCCATACGTGCGAAATGTGCGATATGGGATCCTTGTCGCTTAACCCTAGATGATATGGTTTTGTGCTCAAGAGGGGGGTTAAGCATACGACAGGATCTAGATAGAAGTGAAAAAATAATAGATGTACGAAAAGTGCGATAAGTACGAAACGTGCGATATGTACGAAATGAACGATGATGGAAGATAATAATTATTACCTTGATGTACGTATGATGTGTGACCATGTGCGATAGTAAAGAATAGTTTTAACGAACGAAAGGTAATATAATGTTTTTGTAAAACTAGAACTCACTCAGCAACGATGACTTTTATGTGTTTCCAGTTGGCAGGTAGATGTTGCTGAGGATGGCACGGGGCAGCTACTTGGCGTTTTTTGGGATGGCATCCATTGTTTAAATTATGACGTTTTTGCATTGTAATGCGAACAAACAATATTGTCAGGACCGTGTACGTACAGAATACTAAATGATAATATGTGAAACCAGATCAAATAGTGCGGAATCCTATTTGATTGGTGATCCAATCAGTGAGAACGCAATCCCAATCAATCAAACGATTAAAGAAACGTTAAGAACGAGTAGAAAACGATCAGATGTGAACTATGAACTTGGAATAGGCTTTCTGGATGCTCTGGACGGCTAGGTTATGAGTATGTGTCAAAAGTTTTGTTTTTCCACGAATTAAGTGGTATTTATAGGTTTGCAGTCTTCATTCGTGCGACTGAACCATTAGCATGGTTCAGTCGTGCAACTGACCCATGCGACTGATTCATACGCACGACTGAAAGTTTAGTCGTGCGACTGATTCAATCTCATGTGTCACTCGTACGACTGATCCAGCCATCTAGTTCAGTCATGCGACTAGGTCATTAGCATGATGTATTCATGCGTATGGTCCATAAGTATGGTCCATTAGCATGAATCATCATATAACAACTTCAAACCTATATAATAAGTTTATATATATGAATCAGATATAAGTAAACATCAAATCACAAATCATATATTATTACATTGTTTCATTACACATATGTAAGCCATGATAGATTTTTACATTAAGCACATAAACTAGGGACATATGTATCAACAAACTCCCCCTTGGACCTAGTTTACTCTAACATCTGACATTCTTCATATGCTCTTCAAACCTCTTGTACTTCTCCTCTGTTGTGACTCCTGCGTGTATTTCATACGCAAAGCCGAGCCATATCACATTCTTGAATTGGAGAGCTTGTACAATATCTTGCACGTCATAGAACAGTGGCCACTTGTATAAAGTGTAGACATCTTCAGCTGACAAGTTGGTAAGCCACATTGGGTCAAATACCCTGATAGTTTCCATTTTGCCCTCTCTGTTTAGAACTATGACCTCTTCACCCGTCCTCCAGTCATAATACCATCATTTGAAATGTGGAGTGAAGTCCTTAGGCATTTCCCGTAAGGGAATCTTCGACATCGTGCGCGGGGAACTCCACTTCAACACTACTTTAGGCTTTCCAGATATGGGATCAACCTCAGACTTGCGAATAAACCTCTTCGGTTGTTGAGGTCTGAAGTTTACCCACCTGGTGTGGTATTCCTTCTTTAATGCAGATTCAAACCAACCTGACATCTTCCTAGGATCAGCATACAGTAGATTTAAGCATGCCAGTCGGTTGAGCTCAAAGCCTAGTAGAGTCTTCAGATCATGAGGATACCTGAAGTACTCTATTCCCTTCTCCCTTTTTACACCATAAACGTTTAAGTCCTCAAAATACGCCCATGCTATGATCTTGCCAGACACCTTCTGATGTTTCTTGACTTTGTAGAGTTTGGTGTAGGCATTTTGCTTTGGAGTTGTGCGCTGGGCTCTTATTTTAGCAAAACAAGCTGCCCATTCAGCCTTCTTTATATCAACATCTGCATCCGAGGCTTGGGCTTGGCTTTCATCCTTATCTTTTTCTTTCTCCATTTCATCCAGTTTTTCAAATGTAGCACTGCCGAGAGTGTCACCCAAGTTGGGGATCACATTTCCCTCTTGGTCACTGTACTCTGGATAGTGATCAGACGTGACATCCCCTATCTCTATTTCATCAACATCGTTCTGCTCATCATCACTTATAACATCGACATTTGGAGCGTCTTTGACGAGCTCGTCAGGATTCAGTCTGAACATCTCAGCAAGTTGCTCGTCGGTCAGATCGTGTATAATTTCTCCTTCTTCGGGAGTGTAGCTCACTGACCTTCTCACGATTCCTTGCAAATCAAGAATCATGGTGAATTTGAGACTTGATTTGTTGAAGGGGAGTAATATCGTATTCATCTTACTTTGAAGTTTTATCTGCTTGATTTAAACATTTAACACAACAATCATTAGTAGTTAATCAAGACATTTAAACATAGATAAACATAGATAATCATAAGTTACATTAATGTAATATACAAATCAAGTACAAAATTTTTAAAATACAACACATCTAATCAGTACTTTTATCTTGATCGGTCAATTCTTCAGCTGGAGGAGCTGAGGATGAGTCTCCTTGATCTTGAGCTCTCTTAGAACGCCTCTCTTTAGCCTGAGTAGAGGCTGATGCAGCAGCATCACCTTCTTCGTCATCATCGTCCTCTTTTTCCTTTCCACTCTGTCCTTCATCATCACCCTCATCTTCTTCATACGAATCATCATCCTCTTCATCATCATAATCATCATCATCATCTCCTTCTCTGATCTTTAAAGGCTCATCTTTGGATCCTTTAAGCCTTAGCATAATCTTCTTGTTCTTTTTCTCTAGCTCCTCTATCCTCTGAACATAATGTGCATTCTGTTCCTGGAGCTGTGTAATATGCTCAGCTTGAGCAGCATTGAGCTCCATAAGCTGGTTGAGTTGTGCAGCTCTTTGCTTATATGTGGCAAGCAGCTTTAGCACAATCCGGTTGAGGTTGGCTAGTTGTTCCCCTAACCCGATCGAGGGTAGAGTAGATCCATGGCTCATTGGGACTTGAGCAGATGTCCCGGCTCATTGGGTGGTGGTAGTGGTGGTTGATGTGGTGAATATGGGGGGTGGAATAGGAGTGGATGGTGAAGGGGTGGTTGTAGTAGTGGTGGTAGGAGGTGTGGTAGTGATGGTGGGAGGTGTGGTAGTAGTGGTAGGAGGTGTGGTAGTGGTGGTGGTAGCTGTGGTAGAGGTGGTGGATGTGGTGGTAATTGTTGGACCAAAAGAACCAATGAGCCGGATCAGAAAAAACCTTTAAGTCCCACAGACGTCACAACAACTACTGAAGTCCACAACAGCTGAAGACAACAACTGATTACAAAGTCTGAAGACAAGTGCTGAAGACAAAGTCTGAAGACAAGTGCTGAAGACAAAGTCTGAAGACAAGTGCTGAAGACAAAGTCTGAAGACAAGTGCTGAAGACAAAGTCTGAAGACAAGTGCTGAAGACAAAGTCTGAAGACAAAGTCTGAAGACAAGTGCTGAAGACAAAGTATCAGAAGTTGTCATAACAGCTGAAGAGGACTTCTTCAGTAGTTGTGATGGTTTACTTTCAGTAGTTTTATGTTTTCTCTTTTCAGTAGTTTTGTAAAACAACTGAAAAGCTTGTTCTTCAGTCGTTGTAGTTTCAGTAGTGCCTTTTCAGTTGTTTTATGTTTTATACTTAGCACTCTAACATGTTCTCAGTAGTTGTGAACATTTCAGTAGTTCGTTAAGTATTAGTTATTTTTGTACTAGATCTGCTAGTAATCACCATCTCGTGATTACAGCAGTGATTGCACTCTATATAAAGAGTGCCAATCTTATTGTAACTGTGAATGATTTAGCAATAATATTGGGCATTATTGAAACATTCTTATCACAGAAAAATATTCTCTCGCATTTGTTTACAAATAACAAACTCTTGCTATAATTTGACTAATTCTTGATTTCATTCCGCTGCATTACTCTCTAATACATCAAACTTGTGATCGCTGATCTTGACAAATGGTATCAGAGCAGGTTAATCATTGATCGATCTAATAATTGATCATTGAAACTACTCTTCAAGATCCAAGTTTGATCGAATTAGCATTTTTGCAAGAAACTGTTATAGAGATTGAATTTTCTGTGCTTTTAATCATTCATCCTGAGATTTATTCTTGGTTTTCATTGAGTTTGTTGTGGTGTGTCTAAATTTTTTTAAAAGCTTGAATAAAATTGTTTTTGGACCCAAAATGACTACTCCTTCCAATGATCCTCACAATACTGGTTCCTCAACCAAGCCTCCAATGCTGGTTAGGAATGAGTATAACATATGGCAACGACGTATGCTCCATCACCTGTCTGTTAACAGCTCAGGTTGTTGGACATCAGTGGTACATGGTCCACACAAGCCTATGGTGAATAACCCGGAAACCAATCAAATGGTTCCGAAGAGGAAGGATCAATACTCAGATGAGGATAAGAAATTGTTTGAGATTGATGCAAAAGCCCATGGAATTCTGGCCATGGCACTACCCAATGAAATCTATTCTGGGCTAATGCATTATGAATCTGCCCATGACCTCTGGAATGCCTTGAAAGAACAATTTGGAGGAACAGATGAGGTCTTGGCAAATAATAGAGAGATCCTTGCCCAACAATATGAGACATTCTCTCATAGGAAGGGTGAGACACTGACTCAACAGTTTGAGCGGTTCTCTTGTTTGATCTCTGAATTGAAAATGGTCAAACATGAGTATACTAATATCCAGATGAATAACAGATTTCTCAGATCACTGCCTGAGAGATGGGATACATATACTATTGTCCTACGCTCCAGTGCAAATTTGGACAAACTATCTCTCACCCAACTTCATGGGAAATTGCTCACATTTGAGAGAGAGATAGAACAAAAGAGAAAACTGTCTTCATCTGGTAAGCTCACTGAAGACTTTGTACCAGGCAACACTGCTCTGGTTAGTCATGAGTCAGAATATGCTTCATCTGAATGCCAGTATGATGAGCATATTGATTTCTCTTCAAACATTTCTGATTCAGCATTTGTGAGTGTTGATAGTCAATTTACTGGGTGTAATAATGACAATCTATGCTTCATCATGGATGATCTCAAGGGGATTGCTGATGATGACTTAGAAGAGATGGATATTTTGAGCCAAATGGCCTTGATAAATATCAGATCTCAGAAGTTCTACAAAAGAACTGGAAGAAAGTTCCCAGGACTCTCTGGCAAAACCAAAGTTGGTTTTGACAAGAGTAAGTTGAGGTGTCACAAATGCCAAAGGCTTGGACACTTTGCTAGAGAATGTAGATCATCTGGATCTAATTCCTCTGCACCTTTTGTGACTTTTCCTAGCAATAGTCAACAAAACAAAGGGCAACATCCTGTCAATTCTAGTCATCAGTCTCAACTACAATCTCCTGCATATTTTGTTCCTCAGGGTCAAATGCCTTACCCTTACCCGTGTTATTACATGCCACAAACCAGTCAAGTTCAAGCTCCTATGGTACCACAACCTCATGCACTTCCAGAACCTCAACCATCTCATCAACTCCCTCAACCTCAACAACATAGCTTCTTCACCCAGAAGTTGTTGACTGGAGCAGCTTGCCAGATGACATGTCTGGTCATGAACAATTGTTCACAAGTGCTGATCAACATGGTGGTGATAGTCCTTTTGGGAATCTGGCACTTATGGCTCTGGAGTCAACTGAGGGTTCCTGCTCAACTGCATCATCTTCACAGGTAACTCAGGTATCTTCAGAGGCTAAAGCCAAGTTATGTTCTGAATCATGCATTGCTGCCTTTGTCTCTATTAGAGAGGCAAATGTAGCATTAATAAATGAAAAACTTGAGTTTGAGAAAACAATTTCCAAAAGACAAGCTGAGTATGAGTCTGCTCTTAATAGTAAAAATGATGAGATTTATAAGCTTAAATGCCAATTAAATGATGAAAAGGCTAAGCTAGAGGTTATTCTGGAAGACCAGAGAAGTCTCAAAGAAACCCTTGCAGTCACCCAAGTAGAGTGTGATCGATGGGTACAATCATGCAAAGGTTTTGAAATGCTTCTTAGTAAGCAATCAGCTTCCAATGTGAAGTTTGGCATTGGTTATAATCACACTGCTCCTCCTACAGATTTTGCTCCAAGAGTAGAAGTGAAATCTGATGGAGAAAGCAATAACCAATCCACCTCATCATGTGATTCACTTTTTGATAAAGCATCATCAAAAGTTGAAGTCAGCACTAAGCCCTCTCAGAACCTATCAGCTGATGTTGATGGTTCAATTGCTGACACTCACATGATCAAAGAGTTGGTCAACTCAGGAGTTATTTCTGAAAGTCCTGAAAGGACTGGAGAGCAAGAACTAACACCTGAAGTTCAAACTCCAACTACTGTCAGCACTGAAAAGAAGAAAACTGTCAGTAGAAAGAGTTTGAAGACTACTAAAGAGGAAGCCAAGAAAGCAAATAATGCTTCCAAAGTACTGAAGAGCAAGTCTTCAGTAGTTTCATCCTCTTTAGTTGATGATCAACATAAGATGAAAAAGAAACCATGTGAAGTATGTGGTTTGTCTAATCATCTTACTGATGATTGTTGGTACAAAAGAGGATCCAAACTCAAACATAAAGATGAAATTAAAGAGAAAATGGTTAAAATGAAAAATGAGTTTAAAGCCACATTTGTACCAGCAACATCAAATCCTGTAACCCTTAAGTCCAAAAAGAAATCCAAAAAGGAAGGGGTTAAACAGGTAACAGCTGAGATTGCTCAAAAGAAGAAGGTGCAACATAAGAACTTATCAAACTCCAGTGCTAATGTGTCTGAAGAGCTGAAAGCTTTATCACAAAATCAGACACAGCTGGTTATGATGGTTCAACATCTATTGGGAAGAGTCAACCAATTAGATGTTCCTATGTTGAATCCACAGAAAAGGAGGTCCAAGCCAAAGGATTCCTCTTCTTCACCATCTTCTTCCTCTCAGGCTGTTATTTCCAGCAAACTTGTTAGTCCACCATCTGTTGATGTGAATAGGCCCAAAACCAAAAAGGTTTGGGTCTCAAAATCTAACTAATTTGCTTTGTTCTGCAGGGTTCTTCAACATGCCACAGAGGCATCTGGTATGTAGACAGTGGAGGATCCATGCATATGACAGGAAACAGATCACTTCTTAATGACTACTCTCAAGGAAGGAAGGGATTTGTATCTTTTGGCAATGATGCAAAGGGTTACATCATCGGCAAAGGTTTTGTTTCCAATGGGGAAATAAAGTTTGATGATGTTAACCATGTGGAAAATCTCAAGTACAACCTCTTGAGTGTCAGTCAAATGTGTGACAAAGGCCATGTTGCTCTTTTCACAAGTCAGAACTGCCGGATTCTGTCATCCAAAGTTCTAAGTTTGATTGACAAGGTGTTGGATAAACACACTCTCCTTAAGGCCAACAGGACAGGAAGAGTGTATGCCTTAGATCTTTCTAAGAAAATAGATCTCAAAGGCCATCCTTGCCTATTTTCCAAGGCTTCCCCTCAAGAATCTACACTATGGCATAGAAGGCTGGGTCATGTTAATCTCAAAAACATAAATCAGCTGATAAACCATGGTTTAGTAAGGGGATTGCCTATGAAGGAGTTTAAATGTGAAGATGACTGCACTGCTTGTTTAAAAGGAAAACAGCACAAAGTTTCATTTCCCTCCATAGAAGAACCTAAGTCCACAGCCTGCTTACAGCTTCTTCACATGGATCTCTTTGGTCCTGTGAGAGTGATGAGTATGGCTAAGAAGAAATACTGTCTGGTAATTGTGGATGATTACTCCAGATTTGTATGGACTTTCTTCTTGCATTCAAAGGATGAAGCAGCTCAGAAGATTATCAACTTTGTGTTGTATGTTGAGAAGCAGTATTCCCTCTCAGTCAAGTGTATTAGAAGTGATAATGGAACAGAATTTAGAAACAATACACTTGATGAGTTCTACCTCTCAAAGGGAATCAAGAGGCATTTTAGCATTCCAAGAACTCCTGAACAAAATGGAGTAGTGGAGAGAAAAACAGGACCCTTATTGAAGCTGCAAGGTCCATGTTGGCTGACTCTGGATTGCCAATGACTTTTTGGGCTGAAGCTATCAATACAGCTTGCTATGTACAAAATAGAGCTCTAGTAAATAAGAGGTTGATGAAAACTCCATATGAAGTTCTTCATCATTTGGCCCCTCTAATTTCATTCTTCAGAGCTTTTGGATGTCCTTGTTTCATTCTCAACACACGGGATCAACTCCAAAAATTTGATTCTAAGGTGGATGCAGGATACTTTGTTGGTTATTCATCAACTTGCAAAGCATACAGAGTCTTCAACTGTAGAACAAAGATGGTTGAAGAGACTCTACATGTTAAGTTTAATGAATCTCCAAAGGACAAGATTCCACAAAACCCTGTGGAGATATTTGATTTGGACATACTGCAATATGTTCCTCATCAAACTCCTGCTGTTGCTCCTGTCAACAGTTCTCCACCTGGTGGTACTGCTGGTGCTGATGATGATGATAGTAGTACTCACCTCTTCAGATTTAGTGATCAACTGCCTGATTCAGCTAGACCTGATGTTCCTGTAGCTCCAGCAGCACAATCCACAACAAATGCTGATGAGATTTCTACAACTTCAACTTCCTTTGAACTACCATCTACTGATTGGTTTCAAGGAAATACTTCACCATCACCATCTGTTGCTGCTGAGCCTGCTACAAACACTTGCACTGATCTCATTGTGTACCAAGATCTGAAGAATCACCCTATGTCTCAAATCATTGGTGATATCACTGCTGGAGTATCAACAAGAAGTCAATTGTCAAATTTCTGCTTCTATGCTCTCTTCATTAGTCAGCAAGAGCCAAAGAATTATCACATTGCTTTAAAGGACAATGGATGGGTTGATGCCATGCAGCTTGAGCTTCTTCAGTTCAAGAAACAACAAGTGTGGGAACTGGTTCCTCTACCTCCAGGTAAGTGTGCAATAGGCACTAAATGGGTGTTTAGGAATAAGACTGATGAAAATGGGCTTATTGTTAAGAACAAGGCCAGACTGGTTGTTCAGGGGTTTGCACAAGAAGAAGGTATTGATTATGATGAAACCTTTGCTCCTGTAGCCAGACTGGAAGCAATTCGATTGTTTTTAGCTTATGCTGCTTATCAAAATCTTAAAGTTTTCCAAATGGATGTCAAAAGTGCTTTTTTGTATGGGAAAATTAAAGAAGAGGTTTATGTATGTCAACCACCGGGTTTTGAGGACAACAAACATCCTAATTGGGTGTATAAGCTTGATAAGGCTCTTTATGGGTTGAAACAAGCTCCTAGAGCCTGGTATGAGACATTATCAAACTTTCTTCTTGAAAATAATTTTACTAGAGGCTCCATAGATAAAACTTTATTCATTAAGAAAGCAGGGCAGCATAATCTACTTGTTCAAATTTATGTAGATGATATTATTTTTGCATCTTCTGATCCACAGTTGTGTGATGCCTTTACAAAGTTGATGCAACAAAAGTTTGAAATGAGTGCAATGGGGGAATTACAATTCTTTCTGGGTTTGCAAATCAAACAAAAGGCTGATGGAATTTTCATTCATCAGTCCAAATATACAAAAAATCTTTTGGAAAAATTTGATTTACAAAATTGTAAACCTTGTTCTACTCCCATGTGCAACACCACACAACTGGATACAGATCAGAAAGGTAAAGTGGTTGATGAAACACTTTACAGATGTATGATTGGGTCCTTGATGTACTTAACAGCTTCTAGACCAGATATTATGTTTGCTACATGTGTTTGTGCTAGATTTCAGGCTGCACCTAAGGAGTCTCATTTGATTGCAGTCAAGAGGATCTTTAGATATTTGCAAGGCACTCCATCTCTAGGTTTATGGTATTCTACTAGACATTCTGGTAAATTAGTTGCTTTTTCTGACAGTGACTATGCAGGGTGTAAGTTGACCAGGAAATCAACTTCTGGTGGATGTCAATTCCTAGGCAACTGTTTGATTTCTTGGCAGAGTAAGAAACAAACCTCAGTTGCTACATCAACTGCTGAAGCCGAGTACATTGCTGCTGCAAGTTGTACATCTCAGGTATTATGGCTTCAAAACCAATTATTGGATTATGGCATAACTGAGACTAAGACTCCATTGTTAATGGACAGCTCTTCAGCTCTTTGTATTGTCAAGAATCCTGTCCAGCACTCTAGGACTAAACATATTGAAATCAGACACCATTTTATTAGAGATTGTTTTGAAAAAGGTCTGATTGATCCAAAATTTGTTCCTAGTGCTGATGAGCTTGCAGACATTTTTACTAAGCCTTTGGATAGTTCAACTTTCCACAACCTGGTGTTAAGGCTTGGTATGCTGCAGCTAGAATAAGTGACAACTACTGATAATCTCAGTAATAAATACTGATGATCATTGGTAACCATGTCATATATAAATACTTCACTTGTTAAAACAGCTGATGTAGTTATAACAGCTGATGAAATCACAACAGCTGATGTAACTACAACTGCTGATGTCAGAAATGCAGATAAGTACTGATGACCAATGAAACCTCTGAAACTCAGATTTAAGTCTGATGAAGTGTGGAGGTCAGACTGAAACAGCTGAAAAGCTATGAATTGACGAAAACAGCTGATGAGTAATTTCTCTTCAGTTGTTTCTACAACTGCTGTTTCTAAACAACTGAAGCCAAAGCTATGTCTTCAGTAGTTTCACAACTACTGATGACGAACACCATGTCCTCAGTTGTTTCACCACCTGAAGTCAGAATTGTCTTCAGTAGTTTTATAACTACTGAAGACTAAATCAAAGACTTCAGTTGTTTCAACGTCTGACGGTTAAAACCAAGTCTTCAGTTGTTTTATAACAACTGATGATCACACCAATACGGTCAGTCATTTCAAACCTCTGAAAGTTAATGCCACGTCATCAGTAGTTTCAACAAATGATGACTAACACCAAAACCTTCAGTCGTTTCATAACCCTACCCTATAAATACCTTATCCCACCAGAGTTTTTCTCACCTCTCCTCTCAAACCTAACGTTCAAAAACTCTGTACCCTCTCTTCATCCATGGCGACCATGCAACTAAAACCACGACACAACTGTGTCGCTCACC
The DNA here is from genome assembly GCA_025215565.1 of Flaveria ramosissima. NCBI lineage: Eukaryota > Viridiplantae > Streptophyta > Magnoliopsida > Asterales > Asteraceae > Flaveria > Flaveria ramosissima. Next base: position 23,851,759 of record CM046044.1, on the reverse strand, counting down.
TTACCAAATCGCCATACTGGACCAAGTTTCACAACGCCATTGATTTAATGGTCCAGTCACCTTACCAAACAGCTTTTCTGTTAAACCCCACCATATATGCCGAATCCCTTAGCCAATTCTGGACAAACGTCACTCTTGTCTCTGAGGAGAATGACACAGAGTCTCTTCAATCGTTTGTCCATAGCCAAAAAGTGGTCATCAATCCAGAGATTCTTCGCCAAACCCTCAATCTGGATGATGCCACTTTCCCGACTAGTTATCCAAAGGGCACCACAGATCTATCATTTGCCCACCATGGATACGAAGGTAACCTGAGTGCCTCTACCATATTGAAGAAACATTTCCAGGATGCTGAACGGCTTATCTTTCATATGGTCAATGTCTGCCTGGCCCCCAAGACTTCATCATGGGATCAAATGTCCACAAGGTGGCAACAGGTATTGTACTCCATCCTTGAGCAACAACCTTTAAATTTTTCTGAAATACTATTCTTAGAGCTCAAGGATATGGCCCAAAAACAACTTTCTAACCGTTGGATATTATATCCTCGGTTCATAATGGCCATAATTGAAAACCAGCTTCAAGCTGAGGGACTTGTTGGCCTGGGAGTCCCTGCTATGGCTGTATTGCCTGAAGTATACTCCCGGCACAACTCTGACCAATCACTCAAAATGGCTGCCAAGCTGCGCAAACCCACGCAGCTGGAACCCACAGCCACCACCACAAAATCCAAAGTCCCCACCAAACCAAAAAACAAAACGAACAAAAACAGCTATTCAGGAAGATGAGTCCCCTGAAGATGCTCCTGTACCACCAAGACAGGATATACTTACTGGTGTAAACCCCCCAGTAGTATCAGAGACTCAACCAGCCACAGCCGCTCAGGATTCCTCTCAAAAGGAGCCTGAAGCAACCAAAGAAGGGGTACCCACAAATCTGGAATCTTCCTCATTTGAGGAGATTGCCATTGAAACACACCATTCTCCCCAGGTGCATACTGATTTTACCCTATCTCCCTCATGAAAATGCCCCCCAAAGTCCAACACTTATAATTGCAAACGTGCTGACTCAGCTGCATGCCTCTCCTCCTCCCCAACAACCACCTAAAGGGAAAACCACAGATATTGAGGAAGAGGATCAACATGCTTCTGACAACCCACAGCACAGGGGTTTAAATGTTCTGTCTCCTAGTGTAGATAAGGAGATCAGAATATCTGGTGAGGCTGCCACCTCTTCTGCATCAGCACATGATCAGACTGAGGCTGGTAACATTGCTAAGACCTCATCAGAGGCAACAGCTGATGAAGGACATCGTCCTGAGGCTGGAAGTCCCCAGTTCCAAGAAAAAGGGGCACATGCTACAACTGGTCTACACCCAGGGCATGTACATCTTGCTACTAGCAGGAGGTCAGGTGATTCAGCATCTGCTGATGATGACCTGGGCTTCTTTTATGATGTTCTAGCCCAGAACACAATTCTTGAGGAAGAAGTCAGTAGACTACTTGACCAATTCTCTCAAGAAGCAAGTCCATCTGACACCACCATACACCCACAGATGGCACCTTCACCTGAAGGTCTCCTAAACACTCAGCCAATCAAAAATACAATCCACCAGCCTCTACCTCTGGCACTGCTTCTCAGGGACAGAACCCCTCTGAGCAAACAGCTGCTATCTTCCATAAATCCCTACCTCTCATCACCCCAATGATCACAGACATTGTGATCAAAACCTTGGATGAGAGACTTCCCTCAATCATACAGCCCCTGGTGGAGGAGATTGTGAGCACAAGGCTTTCTACTACTCAAACCCTTGCAACCAATGCAACCAAAAAGGGGGAGAGTCAGTTAGTGAAAGAAAAAGGGAAGAGCATATTGAAAGAGAAAGAACAGGAGATTGAGAAGGAAGAGGAGGTTGTGAAAGAGACTGAGAAGGAAGAAGAGTATGTGAAGGGAGCTGACACTGATCAAGTGAGTGAAAGTCACAAAGACTTTCATATCACATATAAGAAAGGAAGATTGAAAGAAAAGAAAAAGAACCCCAAAAAGAACTCCAACTTGATGAGATGGTCAAAATGGCGGATGCTACACATAGTAAATCTATGGACTCCATTATTGATCAACTATATAGACAAGGGTTCGATACTGCACAGCTTGACTCAGAGATTAGAAGACTTGAAGTTGAAGAAATTAACTCAAGATGGGCAAGTTATGATGTGTTAGAAAGAGAAAGACTGGAGATCATGATCAGATTCATTGCAAAGTATCTTGGAAGATCATTGATAGAGATTAAGTCATGGACCAGGGACAGTATCTTGGCAATAACCACCAAGATCTGTACGTCTGAAGCATACACTAAGGGATTAGTGATTGAAGCACTAAATGAAGCAGGTGCTGGGAACAGAAATGAACTAGCAAAATACTCCAAAGCCTCACTCATTACAAGAATGCTAGAACAACCTGCAAACCTACCACTTCAAAATCACCACTACCACAACCCATTAAACCAACTCCTTTACCCTCAAAACCAACAGCCGATGATGCATCCAAGAAGAAGAAGAGAAGGATGTTGAGGCTAGAAGAAGAAGATGAAGAGGATGATGAGGAAGAAGATAGGTTGCCTCTTTCTGCAGTCCTAACTTTGCCTAAAGCCAAATCTATGCCCATCACTCCCACCTCACAGATGGAGACTGTGAGAGTAAAGATAGAAGAAGAGCAGCAGCAAAGGCTTCATGATGAGGAGATGCTGAAGAGCATAGACAAAACTTATGCTGCTTCTTCATCAATAATAAGTATGAAGAAAGAAGCTCTGAGACTGTACACCCTTGCCAACACATTTCAATATCAAAAGGAAAAGGTGAGGATATGGCCTGATCCTAGGGTGGCTCACAGAATTGTGAAGAAGGACATTCCTGCAAGATACAAGGGCCAGATAAAAAGGATCGTAGATGAAGAGATCACAGTGGTCCTTGTAGTATCACCCTGGGAAATTGTAGAAGACTTCAAGAAGGCTTATGAGACTAAACAGCCTCCCCAAAAGATGTTAGAAAACAGAGTAATTAAGAAGGGTTAGTCTACAAGAAGCTTGAGAACTTCAAACAAAATGAGCTCAGTCTGTTACTTGAAGGTAATCACCCAGATGAGTTTGCTTACAGACAGATCACAACAGTTGAGCTCAAAAATGGCAAACAGGCCAAATACATCTCAGAGCTGTATGGGCGTGAAGGATTGTTTGATGGTGAACCAGAGAATCTTACCATGGAAGAACAAATCATGTTTCTCAGAGCATACACCAGAGAATCCTACAGGCTTATACATGGGAAGTGAGTCTCATGGATGGGGGAACAGCTCAGTGTCCAATTCCCCAATACAGAGCTCCCATCCATACTTTGCCAACCAAATCATCAGAGACTTACTTCCAGGCCGGTGCTTATATGGGTCATCTTCTCAACTGATCAAGAAGGAAAAAGACCAACCATTTTGCCAACAATAAGTGGGACCTCAATAAAGTTAAAGGTTTTGGCTGCATTGGTTCAGGGGGAGTTTGTTGGACCAAAAGAACCAATGAGCCGGATCAGAAAAACCTTTAAGTCCCACAGACGTCACAACAACTACTGAAGTCCACAACAGCTGAAGACAACAACTGATTACAAAGTCTGAAGACAAGTGCTGAAGACAAAGTCTGAAGACAAGTGCTGAAGACAAAGTCTGAAGACAAGTGCTGAAGACAAAGTCTGAAGACAAGTGCTGAAGACAAAGTCTAAAGACAAGTCTGAAGACAAGTGCTGAAGACAAAGTATCAGAAGTTGTCATAACAGCTGAAGAGGACTTCTTCAGTAGTTGTGATGGTTTACTTTCAGTAGTTTTATGTTTTCTCTTTTCAGTAGTTTTGTAAAACGACTGAAGAGCTTGTTCTTCAGTCGTTGTAGTTTCAGTAGTTTCTTTTCAGTTGTTTTATGTTTTATACTTAGCACTCTGACATGTTCTCAGTAGTTGTGAACATTTCAGTAGTTTGTTAAGTATTAGTTATTTTTGTACTAGATCTGCTAGTAATCACCATCCCGTGATTACAGCAATGATTGCACTCTATATAAGGAGTGCCAACCTTATTGTAACTGTGAATGATTTAGCAATAATATTGGGCATTATTGAAACATTCCTTATCACAGAAAAATATTCTCTCGCATTTGTTTACAAATAACAAACTCTTGCTATAATTTGACTAATTCTTGATTTCATTCCGCTGCATTACTCTCTAATACATCAAACTTGTGATCGCTGATCTTGACAGTAATCAGGGTAATCCTCCTCATCTTGCTCTTCATTCTATAGGGCTGAGCCATTCTCTTCTTCCTTGAGCCTTTGGAAGAGGATGCTCCCCCTGGGCTGATAGGATGGTCAGGGATGTATGATGGATCCGTATCAGTATTAGCAGCATCCCTGTACTCACCCTAGCGTCCACAAACCATCGCAATCCCTCTCTCCGTTGCAACAACCATACTGCCCACCGTCCTTACCAGCGGCTCCTCATCTAACTCTTCCTCCTCATCAGGCAGGAAGTCTTGATGGAACGCAGCCCTCTCAGTTCCACCTTGTGTGGATAGTGGAGATGGAATATCAGTGGTAGTGGCCCTAGATGGAGTGGGGCCAGTATCTCCACCATCTTCACTGTCATCGCCATCGTCGTCGTCGGTGGGAAAAACTATAGGCTCAGTATCCGAGTCACTGTCATCGTGACGCCACTTTTTGCGAGCGGGCATCACGTAGTCCTCCTGGGCCAGATGCCCAAACAATCTCCTCACCGGGGGCTTCACCTGCTTGCCCCGGTACACTTTCATCCTACCAAGAGTGGTATCATCCATAACCTCAAGAGTGACCGCATCATCTCTCACCTTTGGCAGGAAAGGAAGCTTCTGATCAATGATCATCTGTAGAAAACGAGGGTACATACAGAAGCCTTCCTTTCCCTTGGCCTCTATATTCCCTACCATATACGTGAAAATCATCCGAGAGAAACTGAATGGATGGTTCAGTACCAGAGCTACAAAAGCATTCTGGATTTTATCAGATATCTCATCAAAGCAAACTTTCCGTGAGGCTATGCACTTGAGGAGCACATGGGCCAAGTACTTGAACTGGGGGCACAAGTTGCTCTTGTTGAGCACACCTGCATTAATGTCCCCAGCGTACTTGATCCGAAGAAAACATCCCCAAACCGTAAGGGGATGCAGCCTGGTTGGGCAGTCACCATCTTCGCCCAACTCCAAAACCCTCCTCAGATCATCCTCGCTGATCTCAATCTCTTCACCGAAAATAGAGCCCCGAATGCGATGAGGCTCAGTGGACCTGTCTACTACAGCGCTTTCCCAGAAAGCCTGCTGAATCGATCGATATGGTGTGCATGGTGTAGAGATGGCCTTGAAGATCCTCGATCTCCGCAAAAAGGCAATAATCCCCGCGAACTCAGAAGCGTTCCGGGATGTGACGTCAAGATGAGCACAGAGGTTGTGCTTCGTGCTCATGGTCCATCTGCTAGCCATGTTTCTGTAAAACATGATACATAAACGTTAGAATTTGTGTAAGTGAATGACATTTGAATTTTAATGAACTTGAATCATTCTATTCAGTCGTGTGAATGGACAATGTGACTGAGACTTAGTTGTGCGATTGAGCTCAGTCGTACGATTGAGCCTGCGACTGAGCTTAGTCGTATGCTGTCCCATGCGGTTGAACCAGTCGTGTGACTGAACTCATACGCATGGTTCATTCGTGCGGTTGAGTCATACGCCCAGCTCATTCGTGCGATTGAGTCAGTCGCCCAGCTCAATCGTGCGATTGAGGTTCATCAGCGTGTCCATTCGCATAGGTCTCTGTTCGACACTTTAAAATCAGTTCTTGGTCTATACTTGATGTTAAACGTTGTGGTTAGGCTCATTAGACTCGCAAACGCTCAAAATAACACCTAATACTCTTTAGTTAACGATTTAGTCCATTTTAGTGGTTTATTTTGAGAACTTTGTCTCGGTTCTTGTTTTGACCAATTTAGGTCATTTGGGCTCGATTAAACTGAACATTGAGGTCGGTTTTCGTCTCATATTACCTATAAATACAAAGAGAAATCGTTAGGGTCACAAACAAGATGCTAAATCACTGAAATGAGATTTGGGCAGAGTAACTTTCCTTTCGTGCGATTTGAGAGCGATTGAGGGGTGATGAGTATGTGTGACCGACTCCTCTCTATTTATACTAGGTTTACATTTAGTCGTGCGACTGGACCTATTCACATGTTTGATTCGTGCGACTGGGTCAGTTTTTCACATCCATTTGTGCGACTGAGGTTCAGTCGTGCGACTGACTCAGTCGTTCCCCTCCATTCGTGTGATTGGTTCATTCTGGTGATCCAATCGCATGGATTGACCCATGCTTATGATCCATTCGTACGTCTGGTCCATACGTATGGTTCAATCGTACGATTGGCTCAACCCATGATCCAATCGTGCGACTGGTCCATACTTATGGTCCAGTCGTGCGAATGGCTCAGCTTCTGAGTTTGACCTTATGCATTTTCAACATTTAACCTATTAGCTATTTATAAGACGTTATGACCGATGATCATCTCAGACATGATCCTTTTAAATTAAAACCCGATTGGTCACCTCAGACGTGACCTCTTTTAGTGAGTGATTCACAGAGTTAATCCAGATGTATAGTCCGACTTTTATCAAAACTAATAACTAAACATAAATAAAACACAACTAGAAATTTAAAAACAAAACAAGATATAATTTTGTATTTTTGATTGGAGATGGATTTAAACCTATTAGAGTACTTCTAACCGATTTTACTTCCTGGACAGCACAGCTTCAATTCTATTTTATCATTTCTGGTACGATTCATTATGGAATCCTACAGGTATATCAGAATCATTTGGGACATTTAATAAACTATTTTGATGCTAGATTCTTGTTTTGTCCGAGAGTCAGTAGCAATTTTAGGAAATCATACTAGAACTACAAGGTGCACACAATGATTTTGACTTTCGAGAACTGCAGCTCATGATGATTGTCAGTATACTTGTCCTCTTAAATCCATATACTGATTTTTGACACACATTGGTGATGAATTAAGGTTTAATTATTTCAACAAGCATTTGTGGATCCCACGCTTATATGGTAATCAACATTCCTCAGGAGATTTTTGAGCGGTCTACGGGTATTTGACAAGAAGAGACTATTCTAAGAGCTTTCAAAGAGATGCCCTGCCTCAAGTCAGTGCCATCGCACAGCAGAGAGGCGCAAACAACAATGAATTCTAGAATATTTAGGTTATGCTTATCCTCAGGTCAGTGTCATCGCACAGCAGAGAGGCACACCACCTATCTTCTTGTGAGAGCATTTTTTACTTTTCTTTTTGCACTTAACGCACCAACAACATTAGTCACTAGCTTGATTGCGCTTAACATTTTTTCATGTGCTTTGCTCAATTTTTATGGTCATCCGCACACATTTGTGACGTTTATTTTGCTCGTCACCCCTTATCGGAAATGCGTTGATTGTGTTAACCAGGGATAAGATGGGAACCACAGCAGGTTGAACAATTTAGTTTGAATTTAAGTCACCAATGAGGTCTACTCATCTATTGTGTTGAATCTACCGACACATCATACAATGGACTAGCAACCTCTAGGTCTACTTTCTTTATGTTACCTCAGTAGCATACTAGTTTTACTATCATTTTTCCTTTTATTTTGCTTAGACTTCTCAGATTTATACTTAGAATTTTGCATCTTAATCATTTGGTTTTGAGGTCCCAAACAATTTGTTCCCTGTGTACTATCATTTTCCATAAGCGTTGAATCAGAATCACAGATTTGATTTCATTTCTTTTAGCTAAGCTGTCCTCCTCCCTCATTTTTTTAAGTAATTAAAAGTAATTAAATAGAGCAACTAATTTAATACTAATCTAACCTATTCTCCCTCTAACATTCTAAAACCGAAAATCTTTTTGTGTTTTTGGATTTTAATAGACAGGAAAATAAAGTAAATAAAAGAAAATAAAAAGAAACAAAAAAGAACTTGTCGGACTATGCACTTTCTTCCTCTAGAATCACATCACCTTTCTTTTTCACGCCATTAACCTCTAAAAGATATAAAAACCTTGGTTTATCAAATGCTTTTGTGTAGAGGTCGGCGCGTTGAAAATCCGTATTTATTTTAACCACATCGATTAATTGCTTTTCAAAACAGTCACGTATAAAGTGATATTTAATACCGATGTGTTTGATGTTGGACTGGATTTTTGGTGAAAGCAATAGCAGCAGAATTATCAACAAAAATAGGAGTGTTAGAGAATTGCAAACCGTAGTCGCGCATTTGCTGTTGAATCCAAATGATCTGCGAACAGCAACTTGCAGCAACAACGTATTCAGCTTCACAAATTGACAGAGCAACCAATGTCTGCTTCTTACACTACCATGTGACTAACCGCCTACCAAAGAATTGACATCCTGCAGAAGTTGACTTGTAATTCATCTTGCAACCACCATAATCCGAGTCACTATACGCTGTAAGCTCAAAATCATCGTCATGAGGATACCACAACCCTAGTGTTGGAGTACCCTTTAGATAGAGAATAATCCGTTTCACACCAATGAGATGATTTACTTTTGGTTTTGCCTGATATCTTGAACAAAGACACGTGGCATACATGATATTAGGACGAGACGCTGTGAGATACATAAGGGATCCGATCATTCCTCTATACATTGTAGCATCAACCAGATCACCATTTTTGTCGGGTGCCATATCATGATTCGTGGCAAGTGGAGTTCCAGCAGCTGAAGCATTCTCCATGGCAAACCGACTGACGATATCCCCTACATATTTAGTCTGATGCAGGAAGATTCCTTTTGGTGTCTGATCCACCTATGTGACATCCGTCACCTTAAGGTCCGTCAATTAACGTGGTTTTCCGTTAACTGTTCTTTGATCGATCATTCCTCATCTTTATTAACTCTTTATGTGGATATCATGCTTGCTTTATCATCGTTGCGCTTGTGCTCTCGTTGTGAATGTATGCTATCTTTAAAAACTTTTAAAACTTTCAACATCGTAACAGCCAAACATATCATTTTTATATAATTAACGTCACTAATAAAACCATTTTTAAGTTATAAATATCATCAAATACATTTTTATAATTAATGTAATTAACCTAATAAAGTCGTTTTTCAACCGAAACAAATTTGGGAAACTCGGGGGTTAAGTGCAGGGACTAAACTTGACATTTTGCAAACTTGAAATGGGTATAAATAGCCCCATTTTCCAGCCCTAATTCATTCATCTTCAACTTCATCTTCATCTCCTTCATACTCTTCTTCTCCTCTCATCTTCATCCTAGCACCAAATCCGACCCGCTTGGTCTCGTTTTCGTCGTCTAGACTTCATCTACATCCTAGTCTACTCTATTCTAGCAGGTAGATGACTTTAGTTGTCCCTTTTCTTGCTTATTCACAGCTGTCCAAACTAGGGTTTCGGGTGTTCGAGTTCAACCCGAACACATGAGGTTGTGTGGGTGCGTGTGAGGTCTTTCTGCTTGTGTTTCTTGTTTGTGCATGTGTTTAGAGTGTTTCTGGAAGTCCTTGTTGTGTAAAATTCGTGTTTGGGGTAGCCGAAGGCTGCTCAGCTCGTCCACAGTCGTGATTCTGCTGTCCAGGCGACTGGGTCTATCATGTGATTGAGTCGTGCAACTGGGTGAGTCGTGCGACTGAGCCATGCGTCTGAGTGAATCGTGCGACTGAGTTGTGCGACGGGGTATGTCGTGCAACTGAGTCGTGCGACTGGGTGTATGTGTGCGAATGAGTCATGCCTGCGAATGAATGTGTGCGATTGAGTCAGGTGACCGACTGAATGTATGCGATTGTGCGTGTATCGCACGACTGGGGTGTAATCGCACGAATGAAGGTTCAACCGTACGAATGTAGCTGATTCATACGAATGAAGGTTGATTCGTGCGTATGGAGGTTGAGTCGTGCGATTGAGTGTTGTGTGGTACGACTGAATGCCAGCTATACGAATGAAGGTTTAATCGTACGAATGAAGCTGATTCGCACGATTGAGGGTTGATTCGTGTGAATGGATTGTTGAGTCGTGCGTCTGATCCTGTCGTGCGACTGAAGTTGTTGTGTGCGATTTCCTCCTTGTGCGTGGTGTGTGTATGTCGTATGATGTTGAGGTAACATTAACACAGTTGCCATTGTTCGGCCACAAAGATTAAAGTCAACGTTATAAAGGCCACAAATACTATGTAAAATAAAATTAATCTAACGTTTTACAATTATCAACTGACTTATAACTACTGATATTTAACTAATACTTCTTCAAAAACAATGAAACTTTTACTCAAATATCATTAGCAATGGCGACAATGTCTAGTACTTGGATCTACATAAGATCTAGTACGTGTTTCTGTTTGTGTGAGTTACACACGACCCAGCCGATGCAACCCGAACCGACCGATCATTATTATGCGCTTATTTCATATCATTAATGCTTAACAATAACTGTCAATAGGTGTTTGACCGTTCATTTGCATTCAACATTTGGATACATTGATCTTACATACTTACCACTTAACAAGTGAGTTTCGTGGCCCCTATTACGCTTATACAATATTTCGATCATTTACAACTTGGGGGAAAAGTATGTTCACCCATTTTCAATGCTTTACAACTTACTTACATTTTACATACATGGAATCAACGTGATACTGTTTTACGAGTACTTATCTGATACATGCTTGGGTCTGTTGTGTGGTTCTATCTTTGCAACTATTTAATTCCAGTGTGGGAACCGACGGTTAGGTATTGGTAGTACTACTGGGTTGACACCCCCACCCTTGTTCGATGGTATACTAGTTGGTACCATCAGTGGCCAGGAACGGGCCCTTGGGTGAATATATGCCGACAATATCTTTGTGTACGTCGCTAGGTTTGGTTGCAAAGCTCATTGTCATGTGATTTTACTTGTTTATATAACTGTATTCACGGTATTCCACATCGCTTACTATATACAGCATCACTTATTTATTACTTAAACTTGCGAGCTCACCAACAATTTTGTTGACCATTTTGAGCATATCTTTTCAGTTGATCATGCTAACTGAGGAATCTAGGTGTGCTGCCTTAGTGGAGACCCTAGGATGCATTTTTAGACAAAACGTATTTGACAAACAATTATTTTGATACAATGTTGTAGTCTGATTTAACAATTAAAATCTTTTGATACTTGTTCCCGGGTTGTGGGAATTTACATTACAATTTTATCATCGTGTGATTATGTGAATCGTTTAACATGTTTATGCTTATGGCTATGTTGTCGTGAATACTGACTAAACACGACACAAGTCCCCTTGTTGTCGGGTGTCGTCATGACACGCTTGTCATCATTTATTATATTGCATCTCTATCGCTTACCATGTGTTAAGACGATCCCAATCTCGTTACATCCCCGTGTTTCCGCTTTTAGCGGGGGTGTGACAGATTGGTATCAGAGCCATTGGTTATAGAGAATTAGGCAATACGCTTGACCTAGACTATAACCTAGGAACCTTCATGTAGATTTGCATGCTAGGATCTGTATGCATATTATGTCTCGTGTATGTGTTCCTCGTTACTTGATTTGTTCATTTACCTGTTATGTGATCTTTCCACCCAATGAGAGAGCCCTTGTGCTCACTCTTTTATGGGATGCTTCTATTGGATCTTCCGTTCCCTCTGCGCGCCGAGTTGGTTTATCAAAATCCGGGTATTAAACCCGAAGAGATCTTCACAGATCATGCTATTGCGCTTGACCTTGGACATTGAGATTAACCCTGAGGAGGTTATGTCTGAAACCTCGAAAGAGGAGGAAATAGACAACCTCCGCTAGGCTAAACGTGATTATATACATGGATTTACAACTGTAATGATGGACTATTGTTGAGACATTACCAATTCATGGTGTGCGAATTACACAAATTGCATGCGATGTGTGATGACAATAAGTGTGATATTAACTTGGGAATACTGGACTTGATGAGTGTTATGGATAATACACTTTGAAATGATTTAACCTTACGTGTTTACTATTTCTAGGACTAGAAAATGCCGCCTCGAAGAGTTACCCGCAGCAATAGTGGCGGGAGTGAAGCCCCAAGGGGCAGAGGCAGAGGCAGAGCACCAAGGACAAATGATGGTCCTGCCAGTAACAATCAGGATACAGGAAACTCTGATATGGCAACTCTGATCGCTCAACAGTTGGTCGCACTGATTCCTACTATCGTGGCCCAAGTGAGCGATGCACTCCAGCAACACCACCCCCACGGGGATGGTGGTAATGATAATGGAGATAATGGAGAAAGAGCTCAAGGTGGGATCAAAATGAAGTGGGAAATGGAAACCCAACTGGGAATGAAAGTAATCAGGAGACCGGAAATGGTGGCACAGCCGGTATTGAGACTGGGGTTGTTAATGCCAGACGGGGGTGTTCATACAAAGAGTTTGTGGCTTGCAAACCGAGAGAATTCAATGGGAAAGATGGGGAGATAGCCCTAACCAGGTGGCTAGAAAATATGGAGGCAGTGATTGACATCAGCGAGTGCCTCGACAGCTAGAGAATCAAGTATGCCACGTGTTCACTGCAGGGCAAGGCCCTAACTTGGTGGAACACCCAGGTCCAAGCTAGAGGAAGAGAATCTACGATGCAGATGTCATGGGATGAGTTCAAAGCTTTGATCACCGAGGAATACTGCCCCCTCAACGAGATGCAGAAATCAGAGCATGAGTTCTAGAATCATGCTATGGTGGGGGCCGGGCATGCAGCTTATACTGACCGTTTTCATGAGCTGGCAAGATTGGTTCCGCACCTGGTCACGCCGGAATCAAAGAGAATCGAGAGGTACATTTGGGGACTTGCGCCTCAAATTCGAGCAATGGTTACAGCAGCTGCTCCTCCTACTATTCAGAGCACAATTCTGAAGGCTGGCGCTTTGACTGATGAAATGGTGAGAACGGGGGTTCTGGGCAGGGGAGCAGAAAAGAGAAAGGATGTTGGAGAAACGAGCCGGTCGAGTGCCGGGAATTTTTTGATAAAAGGGCCAAGACAACGAGGAATTTTGTGGCCATGACTCAGGGCAAGAGATACTATGTGGGGCCGCACCCCAAATGTGACAGGTGCAACTATCATCATCCGCCAGGAATGCAGTGCCAGGTGTGCACGAACTGTAGACGCCCGGGGCATTTGGCGAGAGACTGTGGAACTGCGCCGAATCTTGTGGCACCGGTCAACGCGGTTAACCCCGCCGGGAATGCAAGGGCTTGTTATGAGTGTGGAAGCCCTGATCATTACAGAAACATGTGCCCCAGACTGAATCGGGCACCGGGTCAACAAGGAAACAACCAGCAGCAAGTGATGGCTATAGCTGGAAATCAGGGCCCGACTACTCAAGGGAATGCAGCTCGGGGACGTGCATTCGTCATTGGAGCCAACAATGCTCGTCAGGACCCGAATGTTGTCACGGGTACGTGCTTACTCAATCATCACTTCGCATCTATATTATTTGATACTGGAGCAGACAATAGCTTTATATCTTCTGAGTTTGTGCAATTGCTTGATTTGAGTCCTAGTAGGATAGAAACTAGCTACTCAGTAGAAATGGCCAATGGTAGGGTTGTTCAGGCCGATGAGATTATTAGGAAGTGCTCGTTAACATTGGAGGACCATGCCTTCGATATAGACTTGATACCTTTCGAGCTAGGAAGTTTTGATGTGATTGTGGGTGTGGATTGGTTGTCGCAAAACGGAGCAAAGATTGTCTGTCGGGACAAAGTAGTATGAATCCCTATGCCAAACGGGGAGGTACTTAAGATTCAAGGAGAACGACCGGGAAGGAACTTAAAGCTTATTTCTTGCATGAAAGCACGCCGAAGTTTACGAAAGCAGTGATACGCTTTTCTGGCTCATGTGGTTGAAAAGAAGGATGAAGAGAGGAAACTAATAGATATTCCAGTGGTACGGGACTACCCAGATGTATTTCTTGATGACTTGTCTGGTTTGCCTCCTCCACGACAGATGGAATTTCGTATAGAGTTGGTTCCCGGAGCTACAACGGTAGCGAAGACGCCCTATCGGTTAGCGTCATCCGAGATGCAGGAGTTATCTAGTCAGTTACAAGAGCTACTGGAGAAGGGTTTTATTCGACTGAGTCATTCACCGTGGGGAGCACCGGTACTATTTGTCAAAAAGAAGGATGGATCGTTCCGCATGTGCATCGATTATCGTGAACTGAACAAGTTAACCGTGAAGAATCGATATCCTCTCCCCAGGATCGACGATCTGTTTGACCAGCCACAAGGAGCTTCGTATTTCTCAAAGATCGACCTTCGTTCTGGGTATCATCAACTAAGGGTTTTCGAGGACGACATACCGAAAACAGCGTTTAGAACTCGTTATGGGCATTATGAGTTCTTGGTCATGCCGTTTAGGCTGACTAACGCACCAGCCGTGTTTATGGATCTAATGAATCGGGTGTGCAAACCTTACTTGGATAAGTTCGTGATCGTGTTCATAGACGATATACTTATCTACTCCCGATCAAAAGAGGATCATGAAGAACACGTTCGGGCAATTCTGGAACTGCTACGGGAAGAGAAACTTTTTGCCAAGTTCTCGAAGTGTGAATTTTGGTTGCGGGAAGTGAAGTTTTTGGGTCATGTGGTTAACAAGGACGGGATTCATGTAGATCCCGGCAAGATCGAATCGGTGAAGAAATGGGATGCGCCCCAGACACCATCAGAGATACGGCAATTTTTAGGATTAGCCGGTTACTATCGTCGCTTCATCGCGAATTTTTCAAAGGTCACGCAACCATTAACCCTGCTTACTAAGAAAGACAAGAAGTTTGATTGGGGACATGCACAAGAACAAGCGTTCCAAACGTTGAAAGAGAAGTTGTGTAACGCGCCTATACTGTCCCTCCCAGACGGAACTGATGATTTTGGGGTATACTGTGATGCTTCAAATCAAGGATTGGGATGTGTGCTAATGCAGAAGGATAAGGTGATTGCCTACGCTTTGCGACAACTTAAGGTGCATGAAAAGAACTACACAACTCATGATCTAGAGTTGGGCGATGTAGTATTTGCACTCAAGATTTGGAGGCATTACCTATATGGCACCAAATGCATCATCTTCACTGATCATAAGAGCCTTCAACATATCCTGGATCAGAAGGAACTTAATATGCGCCAACGACGTTGGGTAGAGCTTCTTAGCGACTACGATTGTGAAATCCAGTACCATCCGGGGAAAGCTAACGTGGTGGCTGATGCCTTAAGCCGTAAAGAACGTGTGAAACCACTACGTGCACGAGCGTTGGGATTGACCATCCAAACCAACTTGAAAGCTCGGATTCAGATTGCACAGAGTGAGGCATTGAAAGAAGAAAACCTTGCGGGAGAAGAATTCTGGGGGTTGGATAAACAGATGATTCGCAAGGACGACGGTATACAGTACTTCATGGATCGCATATGGGTGCCCAGATAGGGAGGTGTACGTACCTTAGTCATGGATGAAGCCCACAAGACGCGATATTCTATTCATCCTGGTGCAGACAAGATGTATCATGATCTCAAGGATCTGTACTGGTGGCCAGGCATGAAGAAAGACATTGCCTTGTACGTCAGCAGATGCTTGACGTGTTCGAAAGTTAAAGCTGAATATCAGAAACCATCGGGATTATTACAGCAACCTGAAATTCTCGAGTGGAAATGGGAGAATATAGCTATGGATTTCATTACCAAACTCCCTAGAACAAGCAGCTGTCATGACTCGATATGGGTCATTGTAGATCGGATGACGAAGTCAGCACATTTCTTGCCTATCCGAGAAGACTACAAAATGGATAAGTTGGCGAGATTGTACATCAAGGAGGTCATGACACGGCACGGGGTGCCGGTGTCAATCATATCCGACCGTGACAGCCGATTTACTTCACGATTTTGGCAGACATTATAGAAAGCGATGGGCACTCAATTAGATATGAGTACCGCCTATCACCCTCAGACAAATGGCCAAAGTGAACGAACTATACAGACGCTAGAAGACATGTTGAGAGTGTGTGTAATCGATTTTGGTGGTAGTTGGGATGCTCATCAACCGTTGATCGAGTTCTCTTACAACAACAGCTACCATACGAGCATTGGGTGTGCTCCGTTCGAAGCGTTGTATGGAAGGAAATGCAGATCTCCCGTTTGTAGGGCCGAGATTGGTGAAAGTCAGCTAACAGGCCCAGAGATCATTCAAGAAACAACTGACAAGATCTTTCAAATCAAAGACCGACTGAAAGCTGCTAGAGATCGCCAAAAGAGCTATGCCGACAACCGTCGGAAGCCTCTAGAATTCAACATCGGGGATCCAGTTTTGCTTAAAGTCTCCCCTTGGAAAAGAGTCATTCGATTTGGAAAGAAAGGGAAGTTAGCCCCAAGATACGTTGGACCATTCGAGATTACAGAAAGAATCGGTCCAGTGGCTTAACGATTAAGGTTGCCACAAGAACTCAGCGGTGTGCATGATACTTTTCACGTGTCAAACCTCAAGAAGTGTTTGGCCGACGAATCCCTTCACCTGCCAATTAAGGAAATCAAGATTGACGAAAAGCTTCATTTTATTGAGGAACCCATTGAGATCATGGATCGAAAGGTCAAACAACTGAAGCGCAGTAGAATACCTATTGTTCGCGTAAGGTGGAATTCAAAACGAGAGCCAGAGTTTACATGGGAACGAGAAGATCAGATCAAACTCAAATATCCACATCTATTTGAGGATGACACTCTTGGACCTAACTCCACCTGAATTTCGGGACGAAATTCTCTCAACTGGGGGATACTGTGACATCCGTCACCTTAAGGTCCGTCAATTAACGTGGTTTTCCGTTAACTATTCTTTGATCGATCATTCCTCATCTTTATTAACTCTTTATGTGGATATCATGCTTGCTTTATCATCGTTGCGCTTGTGCTCTCGTTGTGAATGTATGCTATCTTTAAAAACTTTTAAAACTTTCAACATCGTAACCGCCAAACATATCATTTTTATATAATTAACGTCACTAATAAAACCATTTTTAAGTTATAAATATCATCAAATACATTTTTATAATTGTTGGGTTTGTTGGACCAAATCAAACTAGTTTAACCATTTAAACTTAAAAACGCAGCGGATTAACATCAAATATTTTATCATTTGTAATCTGAAAATAAGGTTCATTTCATAACAATAACAAACCCAAGAACATAAGGATCTTATATATGTGTTTGAACTAGCTATCAACTACAAATGACAACCAAAACAAACCATACATACTACCTTTAGTGAAGCTGCTGAAAAAACAATTTTAGGGTAAAAGATGATGTTCTTCAATAGCCAAGACACCAAGAAAAGGTGTCCTCAAGAATTCATACCCACAAGCATCAAGCGTACACCATTCTTGCTAGGATTTGAGCACCAAAACGACCAAGAAGATGCTGCTGGAACATCTTCCAACACCAAAACCGAACAAAAAGGGCTGCTGGAACAACTTCCAGTCAAGAATCTCTTCAAGAAGGAGATTATCTTTTGTTTTGTGGTCCTTGCATGTGAGAGAGGGAAGAAGAAGGAGTGTGTGTGTGTTCATGGAGAGCCTAAAACTCAAGAGAGAACAACAACAAAAACAAAAGGAATGGCAGCGAAGAGGGGGCGGCCAAAACCCTTATTAGGGTTGTTCTCCCTTGTTATTTTCCCAAAGGTCCTTGTATATTAATCTTTTTGTTAAACTAAAGATTAATATAGATATATATATAATTAACCTTTTAATTATATAACATACACACACTTTTATTATTTGATGTTATTTAACTAAATTAAACAACATTACAAATAATATCCATGAACAAAATATCCATATAAGTTGTTCAATCTCATATGCAACTTATTTAGAAAACCCATTTTCTAAATTGGTGTATTTATTTAATTGCATGATCATATCATCAATTAAATATTAATTGGTGTTTGCTAAGCTTGTTATTGGGTATGACCCGACTTGGATCATAACGTACTAACCACATCAATGTTCTATGTGTCTTGGGCATAAAGAATCCAACAATCTCCCACTTGCACAAGATACATAGAAGATTGATGCAAGCAGTAAATACCGCCTAACAACGGTTTACTACCCTTAATACGCATGACTATAAGCCATTCAATAACATCATCCCCTTCAAGTTCCAAACTTGATATGATTTAGGTGAATCGATCATCTATCCTTTTGTTACAGATGTCCTGTTAAATCCAAAGACATAGAATGATCATTCCTTGTTGATTTAACTTAATCAGGCCTTAGACATCTTGCTCTCAACGAATAAGAGGAACAAATCCCATCTTGACTGCATACGTTTCTCACAATCACCTTGTGTCACACCTGAACATAGCCTTATTACTGTCCATTATTTCAGAACAGTGAAGAACTAACTCAAGGTATAACATTTGGTGAATTCAAAACCCAATATGCATCTCAGGTCTGAGGATACTAAATGATATTCGCCTTTACTCAAAATTACTTATGATCAATCAAAGAGATTCTATGTAGTAAAATTTTGAGACGCGGGTCAGTCCAATATTTGCATCCCACAAATATCTATGAACCTTGGTAGCAACCAATTGCTCTATATTCATACCTTATGAATATCTACCAATCCATGTTCATAATAGTCTTACATTCATATTTGTTCCCACAAATATGACCGACTACGGACATTTAGAATAATAAACATATTCATGGATATAAACATGCTAAAAGGGAACATAACTCAAATATATAAAAGAGTTAAATATTACAATTGTTCCATGTTTTATTTGCTAAACAGATCAATTCTAGTCACCAGTAAATCGAATTCCTAAGGCACAAGTATGACCCTCATACTTTGCCCTCATCAAGGAGCTTCGTTAGTGGATCAACAATGTTTTGATCTTTAGGAACTTTAAGAATACATATCTTTACCCTTTTCAACTCCATACCTTTTGATGTTGAATCTCCGCTCAAGGTGCTTAGTCTTTTGATGAGTACGGGGTTCCTTGATTTGAGCAATCCCACCCACGTAATTTCCAAAGATTTCTAGGGGGTCTTAAATGGTAGAGACCACCCCTAGATAAGCAATGGACAAATTTATCCATGCAGCTTCCCAAGCTGCCAATGAAGCGGCTATGTATTCGGATTTTTGTAGTGAACAATGCTACCGTGTCTTGCTTTGAACCTTTCAAGGACATTTCTCCTCCATTCATAATGGAAGTATACCCGGTTGTGATCAAAAACATCTCGATCAGTTTTGGAAGCCTGCATCCGTGTAACCCTTTACAACGACTTCCTTTTCAATAGATCCGTATATTAGAAACAAATCCTTAGTCCTACTAAGGTATTTCAATATACTTTTAATAGCCATCCGATGGTTATTTCTATTGGTATCTACTTTGTCATACTTAATAAGCATGACTCGTCCGGTCTAGTGCATATCATCATATAAATGATGGATCCTATAGCAGATGCGTATGGGATATCATTCATTTGATTTTGCTCATCCTATGAGCTTGGACATTGAGACGCAGTCAACACTGTCCCTCCTTGAATAGGTACCATACCTTTCTAAGATTTTTTCATCTTGAACCTTTTCACGATTTTATCAATATATATGCACTTTGGTTTAAGCCTATCAACCACCTCGATCTATCCTTATAGATCCTTATTCCAAAATATGAGTGGCTTAAACGAGATCTTATATGAAAAACAACTTCCAAGCTAGGTTTTAACACCTTCCAAGGTTGGAATATTATTTCCAAATAGTAGTGTGTCATCAACATACAACACTAAGAATACAATTATGCTCCCACTAGCCTTCATATATATATACACAACCTTCTCGATGCTTGTTTCAATCCATAGATTGATCACTTTAACTTATATACATTATTAGGATGTCATGGATCGACAAAACCATCATGCTAAACTGTATGGACAGTCTCTTTGAGATGTTCATTAAGAAAAGCGGTTTTGACATCCATTTGCCAAAACTCATATTCAAAATATGAAGTTATGGCACATGATATCCTAATCGACCTTAGCATTGCCACGAGCGCAAGAGTTTCATCATAATCAACCAATTGAGTTTGATGGAAACCTTATGCTATAAGTCTTTGATTTATAAGTATTCAAGTCTCCATGCATATCTGTTTTCATCTTGAAAACCCACTTGTATCCAACCGGTTTGGAGTTAAGTGGAGGGTCAACCAATTCTAAAACTTGGTTGTTATACATGGATTGCATCCTTACGTTCATGGCTTCTAGCCATTTGTCCCAATCCAAATTGGACATAACATCTTTGTATATGGTTAGCCCACAGGGGTCAACCACATAGCATCCATTCTTGGAATATTCATATCACTTAGATGGAATACTAACTCTACCAGATTTGTGAACGTTTTGTGTATATTTATCAACCTCTTGATTATCATCAACAACCTCTTGTTGGTAGCTAGTGTCAACCAAAAGTGTACCGGCTTGTGGATCTTGATCCTTATCAAGTTCCATAGTTCTATACGTCATTCCTTCCATAAAGAACTCGGTTTCCAAGAACTTAGCCTTTCGAGCAATAAATTCTTTTGCTCTGTTGAGTCGAAGAAACAGTATCCTATACAGTCTCTAGGATATTCAACTAATCTACACTTTCTTGGTCCGGGTCATATTCAAAATATGAGACTTAAAGAGCAATGCGAAAACCCAAAATGATAAAGATGGTAAGCTCATAACCATAATAAATTGAACCATATCCAAATAGGGTTCAGTTTCTTCTTTATCAGAATGAATAACACAGATAGTTATGTAGAGTTGATATTCTACTTCATTATTGAAGATTTTGAACATTTCAAAAGCTTCATACTTATATGTCATCAAGTGCACACAATAATAGCGACTGTAATCGTCGGTAA
Source organism: Flaveria ramosissima (assembly GCA_025215565.1). Lineage (NCBI taxonomy): Eukaryota > Viridiplantae > Streptophyta > Magnoliopsida > Asterales > Asteraceae > Flaveria > Flaveria ramosissima. The sequence goes on along the minus strand of CM046044.1, from coordinate 23,830,712 downwards.
AAGTAATGAAGTATCTATCACCAATCTTTGTCATTGTCTTAAAAGGACCACATACATCCAAATGTATCATTCCTAATAAGTCTTTTGATTCACACTTATCAAATGAAACATTTTCATTTGTTTCCAAGAGACCATTCTTTTGAAGTGTTTGAATCCAATTCTTGTTTATGTGACCAAGATGACAATGTCAAAGATAAAATAACTTAAACCCATTTTAAGTTTCTTGGTGCTTAATGTGTATAATGAGTTATTATAAGACGAATTACCATGAACCAATTCATGGATATCATTAAAAGGCACGTCCTTAAAATGAAATACATCATCCATAAAACTTAATACCATTATTTACAAACTTTAAATCATGATCACATTGTTTTACCAGGAAACATTAATTATGTTCCTAGTCAAACTAGGTGCATACAAAATGTTTTGAGAACGACTTCCAAACCATTTGAAAGTCTCAAAATAGAGTTTCCCTCCTTGAAGCGCACATTTCTTTTGAACCCCTTTGCAACAATTGCAAGAATGATTCTCACATCCGGTATCCAATACCCACGTGTTTGAAGAAATGACATTTAATACAATGTGTGTATCATGGAAATTGTATTTGAGGTTTGCCCAACATTCCTCTTGTCTTTCAACTCCTTGAGATAGGAGGGACAATTCCTTTTCATTTGTCCTATCTCTCCATACTTAAAGCATGGTTCGTTCTCCATTACCTTAGGCTTCATAAGCTTAGGTTTTTCGAGGTTTCGCTTTAACCTTTGCTTTGATGTATTCCTTTCCTTTGGCGATAATTGCCTTAGGATCGGGATTGGCCATTTCTTATAGCCTCCCTCATTGATCGAGAGAATAGGTAGAACCTCTCTACCCATCCCTGCCTCGGTTGCTTTGAGCATTGCGTGAAGTTCACCAATGCTCTTGTCCCACCCATTCATATTACAGTTTATTATGAATGTCTCAAACCTTTAGTTAGGCAATCAAGGATCAAATCCTTGGCCAACTACTTTGAGACAGGACAGTTAAGCATCTTGAGGCTATCAATGTGGCTTTTCATCTTAAGAATATATAATGATATCGATTGGGTTTCTTCCATGTGACATGTATAAAGTGCTCGAACCGTTTCGAAGCAATCTATTAAAGTTTGTTGAAGGAACATTTCCTTCAACTAGATTATCATGTCATATGCCCCATGATGCTTCAAACCCTTTTGGAGTTCGGGAATCATATTCCCAACATGAGGTAGGATACTTGCACAGAATCCTTAGTGTGCCTAAGCCAATCGTCAAAAGGCCTTAACATCAACAGCGTTGGTTGGTGAGGTATGGGATCGTCAAGGACATAGGCCTTTACTCATTTTGAGAACGATTCTCAAGTTTCGAAATTGAGTCCATAAGGTTATTATGGTTAAGACGATCCCATTTTAAGATGGTTCTCGGTGATAGGGTAGGGACGGTCGGGGTAGTAGCATCGTGGTTTGAGGCCATTACTACAAAATTACAAAGTTCATTTTAGTATTTCTGAAAAATTGCTTTTAACTATTAATACCCTTTACATGTCTCATAGACAATTAATAATTAAAATCTAGAATCCAACGTTACATTTAAATGATGGTTACGTGACCTTTATCCCATTATTTAAATTAACAAGGTAGTCAACAGTTGACAATTGCAACCTATTGCAACTTCTAGTCTTATGGGATCGATTAAACATCATATGTTTAGTTGGCATGTTTAATCCCATCAACACCATTGTACGCCATGCTTCGGTGACCCTAATCACATGGTTTCCAATTCAAGTCGTCCTACTTACACACACGTGTGAGTTTTCACATACAAGCGGTTAGGTGACCTTTATCCCACAAGTACGTTAGACTCACCTCAAAGATACAAGTTCCCTACAAGTGGTTAGGTGACCTTTATCCCACAAATAGTTCCCAAGTGATTCGAGTGTCGTGTAAAAGGATGGTGTTAGACTTGTTACCAAAGGGATTTAAGTTTCCATTAATTCTAGTTATGAAAACCCCTTTGATCTCTATTGATTGCTAATAATATTGTTTACAAGTAAATCCCTCAATCAATTGGTCATTCAACCATTAACCAAAACCTAATGACAATTAACCTATTTATAGTCTAGACTAAGATTCACTAATTGCACTTAACCCCCTAGACTTAGGCTAATTAATACAAAATTACATATTAAGCATAAAAATGACTAAAAACAAAATAAAATATATTTTGTTCACACAAAATATATTTATTACAATAAAACTCCTAGTCATTTAAATCTTCAACGTCTTGTCTCGGTTCCTCGTCTCGAGCGTGTCGGGTTTGACTTTTGTTGACTTTGATCGTGACGTTGACTTTTGTTGACTTTCATTGTGTTGATAATATAGACTATCTTTTCCAGCTCCAACAATACTCCCCCTTAGTCTATCATTATCAACGTTTTCATACGAATTCAGCCCCGAGAAATCAACTGTAGAAAGATCTTCAAATTAAAGCTTTTTGAAATTTTATGAGAAAAGTTATTCATCTCATAAGCTCCCCCTATTTATATGCTCCCCCTTTTTGAGTGCATCCTTTGTGAGGATATTGGAACAACTTTCCCAAATCTCTAATTTCGAGTGCTTCAGAAGATGTAGAAGGAGGATTCCTAGCTCGGTATCTTCTGCAAACTTGAGGAACAGGTTCTCTGATCAGGTACACTGCTCAACTGATGATCGGCCATCACTTACAGCAAAAATCTGAAACACATTCTAAAACACAATCTCGACATTTCTAATTAGATCATTTCATTTTAACAAAATAAACCCGTGATTATCTGTGTGTGAAAAACAAGCGAATCCGTGTTCGTTTGTACACAATTTCTGTGAAATGCTTGAAAAATGATAAAATTGTATCAGTATAATATGGAAGACCTAAAAGAAATTTTGAACTAAAAATTATTATATTTTTTATTTTTATTATATACATTTATTATAACATTTTTTTTAATTTATATTTTTTATTATAACCGAGAATTGAATCGATCATGAGATCACATCCTCAAGATATACTTTAGCACAAAGATGAATTTAATCATCGACAAGCAATGAGATCACACTGATAACTGAATCTAATAACAGTCTTTGAATGATTTTTGAAATTGTCAAACAGATCAATAACGATTGCTGGTATGTTTGTCCACTTAAACTCATGCCCTATCTTTTTCAACAAGCAGAAGATGATTCGTTAAGGTTCGATTAAATGCTTTAGAATGCTAGGACCCCACAATCATTTGGCAAAAACCCTCACCCAACCTCAGGATTTCTTGAATTTTGTAACAATCTTTACAGAGCAAGGCTTGTACATTAGTGTGCAAGTGATTATCGACAGAATATTGCATTCTGTGATGAATTCATCATTTAGATAATTTGACACTACTTAGACCAAAATGGTGAGAGCTCCAGGTCTATACTCACGTATAACAAAGGAGATGACCATTTAATCATGTGCCGATGAGAGCTCCAGGTCAGTACTATCGTACAGCAGAGGAGATCATCACTCCAGGTCAGTACTTCCGTACAGCAGAGGAGATTAGCACAAATACAAGACACATAAATACACCAGACATGAGTCAAAGCTATGACATATATGATTTGTATCATGGTGGGTGAAAGATCAATTCTCAATCCAATTTTTGTCGGGACTCAGTTTTTGTGCAGGCCAAAATGATTGCGTAAATCCAGACATCCTTAAGCAGGATGTTTTAATTTAAATCATTATGCTGCTGTCTACTTTATTCTTCAGGCTGAGTCTACCAAGCATATCATTAAAGAATCTGTTTATTTTTTCTATTATTTGCAATTAAAAATAAGATGTAAATCAGATAACAGCATCAGTTACTATCATTTCTTATTTTAAAAACGCAAGTCATGCAAAAACAAGCATTGCAAGAAGATATACAATCATTTCTCAGTCATCTCAAATCAAGTTCCCAGTTCTCTTTTCATTTTTATTTACATATACTCTCCCCCTAAATTTTTATTTTTGCAAACTTTTTTATTTTATATTTATATTTATTTTTTATTTTTTTAATTTTTTTATTATTTTTTATTTTTTTATTTTTTATTTTTTTAAATTTTTTTTTTTAAACTGTACAAAAATAAAAATTTATCAAAGAAGGTGTTCCAAACTACACTGATATGAAGATAAGAAATGAATTCTCAAGAAATATGCAGTGATTGTGAAGTGAGAACGGTGATTGTGCATATAAATATCCAGATTGTGGATAAAATACCATGACCTTAACCTGTTTGTTCCGCCTCAAATTTGAATCAAGAACAATCTCTGTGAGTAAACCGGATTACTAACAGTCCTCCTGAATTGTTCCTGCACTCATTAACAAATTAGTTAGAAAGGGAAACCCAGGCCATCGTAGTCCTGGAAATTCCTTTTTCATCAAGATAAGTAACAAGCTTCTGCACACAACCTTTTAAACAATCGGGGATTGTTGTATCCTTCTTTTTAATTTGCCAAATTTGTTTCGGTTCAATTAACTTGGATTTGAATGAATTAAATTTGGAAATCATTTTCTGTTTAAGACCGGAAGGAAAAGAATTTGGTTTTAAACCTTTGGTCATTTTCATCTTTGAATCATGTGAAACCGGCTTCACATGAAAAGGTTTGGATGGAGGGTTTTTCATCCAACCATTCAAAGATGTGTGCTTTTTACCTCTTGATCCAGAGAAGCAACCCGTGTTGCCTTTACCTTCTGGAACATTCTTTTTATGCTTACATTCGGAGAAGCAATTTGTTTTGCCTTTACCATTCGTAGCAAGTCTTTGAGGACATTTCTTTACCACATGCCCTTCTTTTCCACACTCAAAACAAGCCTTGAAAGGCTTTTGATGATTTGAAGTCCTGTGTGAAGCATTTGGAATTGGAGATTGCTTTGAGCTTGTAGCAGATTCTTGCTTGTTTTGGTGTTTGTTGTGTTGAACAGTGAATGAGATCTTCACTGATTCACTGGGTGGTTTTGCAGTTGGAGTAGAGATCCGTATTGGTCTTGATTAAGCTTTTGGAAGCTTTTGAGACTTGACAATATCAGGAGATATCTTGATCTGTGAGGAACCAACATGCTCCTCTATGTTTGATTCATCATCTGAGCTTATCCAGTCTCGTATACACAGATCTGCTTCCAAAGGATCTTGATTGACACCTCCTATTGTGTCGGCTTCGGTTATAGGATTTTGATTGCCTGACGATTCAACAACTGTTCTTTCTTTGACAAACCTGACAGGAACAAACGAAGGAATGTTACCTGTTTTGAATTTGTTGAAGAAGGTTGGAGAAGCAACTGATATTGATTTTGAAGCATGAGAGGTAGAATTGTCATTAATCTTCTTATCAGACCCCTGCTTGAGAAATCCCAAACCTACAGGAGAATCCTGCACATCTCTAACCTCTTTAAGATTAACGTTGCTTAAACCTGCATTTAAACTATTAGTTTCTGCAGCTTCAATCAAATCATTAGAGGGATGAGGTTGAGGCATAGGAGAGTAACAATAGGTGCTAGGAGGAGGATAGACGTATGGATTTTCACCACAACCCACTCCCGTTTTAATCCTAGCTCCCCTCTGTTTACACAGTAGCTCATCCTGTTTCATTCCAGATATGGTCCATCTATCAAGTTTTGTTCTAAGCTTGCTTGTTTCAAATTCAGCCAAAGTGACTCTTTCGTTTAAAAGATTAATTTCAACATTTCTTTCAAGAAGAGTTCGTTTTAAATGATCATTTTCTTTTAAAGCTTCATTTAATTTGATGAAATACTTGGCTTCATTCTTTTTAAGTTCTGCGTTTATGGTGGTTAACTCCTTTTGGTTATCTAAAAGTAACCTATTAGCTTTATACACACCAAATAAACGAATTTTACAAGCAGAAGAACACATATCCTGAACTGTCTCGTATGGAAGATCCAGGATGACTCTTTCAGCAGTAAGAGCCTTCTCACAGTTGCAAATTCTGGAATTTCTCTTCCATTCCTCTTCCTTCTCAGCATCACAAACTTCCGCATTCAACTCAGCTCCACCTTTACCCATTGATGTCTGCTTAAGCTCCTCTTGTACCTCTTTAGTTTCAGGTTTCGGTAAACCGTCTAAATTGGTGCCAGAATCTGATCTCTCTTCTAGTTTCTCTTTGGAGTTTGAAGTGATCTTTGGAGTTAGATATGTTGCTTCATAGTACTCACGACGTTTGATATCCAACTCCATTTCTTTCAGTTTATTGATCACCTCCATTAGTTTGTAATCCTGAAAACCTCTATCTATTTTAATCGACTTGCCGTGTAAGCTCCATTCCGATGGGAGGGAATCAAGCAATCTTAGAACTTGTTCATGATTTCCTAATTGGGCATCAAACTTCTTCAGATTACTTGCCACCAACAGAAAACGATCAACAAAATCAGACATCGTTTCATTCTTTAGAGCTGCAAAATTATCAAATCGACATTGTGCAATTTTGAGATCATCAGATTTGAAGGATTTAATCAGTTCTGCAAAAGCCATATTTATTGTTATTTTGTTTAGACAATTAAACGTCCCAAAAATATTTTTCCCAAAAAGTGTAAAATAATTCTCCCCCGGGAAAAATATTATTTGTAAATGTCACGCTAGAAAATCTTAGCAACTGGGGTCAAGCTAACATTCGAATTTCGCTGAAGAAATGATAGTTTCGCTGAAATTATAGTTTCGCAGAGCTAGTTTCGCTGTGAACTCTAGTTTCGCTGAGCCGACAGTAGTTTCGCTGGAAATTTCGGCAGCAGTTTCGCTAGCCGAATGTCACAAATGACTTAGTTTCGCTGATAAGTTCGCAGGAAACAAGCTTGAACTTTCGTTCAGAGATAAATTCGGCAGCAATTTCGCTTGATGATTGGTCAAAAACACTATTGAACTTTCGTTCAAGGGAGTACTTTCGCTGAAACTCTAGAAAACAACTTCAGATCCAAAATAAACCATAATTTCGCTGAATGAAGATGACAGTTTCGCTGTAAGAACAGCAGTTTCGCTGGTCGATCTCAAAACCCTTTTTCACCTAAAAATCAATCTGAAATCGCCCAAATCTCAATGGATTTGAAATCTGATGATTAACAGAGCTTTCCCAACCAATAATAAGCAAACTTCAATCAATTTTCATATCAATAACACTCAAATCTAATCCGAATTTGATGAAAACTTGATATTGAACAAAAACAACCAAAACCTCAACTTTTCTCTCTAAAAATCTTCAAATCTTCAGTGAATTTGATCCAAAATGGCTCTGATACCAAATTGTAACTCCAGGAACATCAAACTTGAATCAAATCATGAAGAATTAGATCAAAATATGATAATCACAATCAAAACCCCTTTGATCTCTATTGATTGCTAATAATATTGTTTACAAGTAAATCCCTCAATCAATTGGTCATTCAACCATTAACCAAAACCTAATGACAATTAACCTATTTATAGTCTAGACTAAGATTCACTAATTGCACTTAACCCCCTAGACTTAGGCTAATTAATACAAAATTACATATTAAGCATAAAAATGACTAAAAACAAAATAAAATATATTTTGTTCACACAAAATATATTTATTACAATAAAACTCCTAGTCATTTAAATCTTCAACGTCTTGTCTCGGTTCCTCGTCTCGAGCGTGTCGGGTTTGACTTTTGTTGACTTTGACCGTGACGTTGACTTTTGTTGACTTTCATTGTGTTGATAATATAGACTATCTTTTCCAGCTCCAACACTTTTATTAGTTACTTAATGATTAGGAACCATAAATTCAGCTTGTTATGATGATTTATTTAGATTGTTAAGCATATCCATATATCAAACAATCAATATAAAATGAATAATAAAACAAGCATATTTCATACAATCACATGTGCATAACCATAGCCACTAAGTTGACTACACTTGTTTGCCATCACAAGTGTTGTCATAAGGTCTTTCCTAAGGGTTAACAATGACACATCATATGTGTCCATGAACTCCCACTTGATTCCACATCCAAATGCTTCAAGTGTCCATGTCTCTTGTGTCCTTCCTTTTGTGTCTTCATCTTGTGCATCTTCTTTTACAAAATCATATCCTAATACAATTTTCTAATAAAAGAAATGCACCTATTCTATTTATTACATAACCAAATGAATAAATAAATTACAACCCAAATACAAACACAAAAGAATAATGTTACAACCCTTTACGAATGAAATCAACCAACATGACAAAATCACAATCAACCAAATCCAAAACACACATGGTCAAGGCTATGTTATGCACTAAAATATGTATCCATATACATCATTTACAACATTCAAGAACCAAATAAATCCCCATATGACCCTAAATTTTCAGCCAACATAAACCATCAATTTAGGGTCTTTTGTCCAAACAAAAACATAATCAACTACTTGATATCTTACTTTCAAGGTTTAATCACTAGCATGTTAGATATAACCTTGAAAGGTTGGGGATTTATTATCATCACCACAAAACAGCCCCAAAATGGTTGTTAAAGCCTCATAAAACCAATTTTACAAGAACACATGAAGCTAGTCATCCACATATCCGGCTCTGATACCAATGTTGGGTTTGTTGGACCAAATCAAACTAGTTTAACCATTTAAACTTGAAAACGCAGCGGATTAACATCAAATATTTTATCATTTGTAATCTGAAAATAAGGTTCATTTCATAACAATAACAAACCCAAGAACATAAGGATCTTATATATGTGTTTGAACTAGCTATCAACTACAAATGACAACCAAAACAAACCATACATACTACCTTTAGTGAAGCTGCTGAAAAAACAATTTTAGGGTAAAAGATGATGTTCTTCAATAGCCAAGACACCAAGAAAAGGTGTCCTCAAGCATTCATACCCACAAGCATCAAGCGTACACCATTCTTGCTAGGATTTGAGCACCAAAACGACCAAGAAGATGCTGCTGGAACATCTTCCAACACCAAAACCGAACAAAAAGGGCTGCTGGAACAACTTCCAGCCGAGAATCTCTTCAAGAAGGAGATTATCTTTTGTTTTGTGGTCCTTGCATGTGAGAGAGGGAAGAAGAAGGAGTGTGTGTGTTCATGGAGAGCCTAAAACTCAAGAGAGAACAACAACAAAAACAAAAAGAATGGCAGCCAAGAGGGGGCGGCCAAAACCCTTATTAGGGTTGTTCTCCCTTGTTATTTTCCCAAAAGGTCCTTGTATATTAATCTTTTTGTTAAACTAAAGATTAATATAGATATATATATAATTAACCTTTTAATTATATAACATACACACACTTTATTATTTGATGTTATTTAACTAAATTAAACAACATTACAAATAATATCCATGAACAAACTATCCATATAAGTTGTTCAATCTCATATGCAACTTATTTAGAAAACTCATTTTCTAAATTGGTGTATTTATTTAATTGCATGATCATATCATCAGTTAAATATTAATTGGTGTTTGCTAAGCTTGTTATTGGGTATGACCCGACTTGGATCATAACGTACTAACCACATCAATGTTCTATGTGTCTTGGGCATAAAGAATCCAACAATAATTAATGTAATTAACCTAATAAAGTCGTTTTTCAACCGAAACAAATTTGGGAAACTCGGGGGTTAAGTGCAGGGACTAAACTTGACATTTTGCAAACTTGGAATGGGTATAAATAGCCCCATTTTCCAGCCCTAATTCATTCATCTTCAACTTCATCTTCATCTCCTTCATACTCTTCTTCTCCTCTCATCTTCATCCTAGCACCAAATCCGACCCACTTAGTCTCGTTTTCGTCGTCTAGACTTCATCTACAGCCTAGCCTACTCTATTCTAGCAGGTAGATGAATTTGGTTGTCCATTTTCTTGCTTATTCACGGCTGTCCAAACTAGGGTTTCGGGTGTTCGGGTTCAACCCGAACACATGAGGTCGTGTGGGTGCGTGTGAGGTCTTTCTGCTTGTGTTTCTTGTTTGTGCAGGTGTGTAGAGTGTTTCTGGAAGTCCTTGTTGTGTAAAACTCGTGTTTGGACAGCCCGTCCACAGTCGCGATTCTGCTGTCCAGGCGACTGGGTCTGTCATGCGATTGAGTCGTGCGACTGGGTGAGTCGTGCAACTGAGCAATGCGTCTGAGTCAATCGTGCGACTGAGTTGTGCGACTGGGTATGTCGTGCGACTGAGTCGTGCGACTGGGTGTATGTGTGCGAATGAGTCATGCGTGCGAATGAATGTGTGCGATTGCGTCAGGTGACCGACTAAATGTATGCGATTGTGCGTGTATCGCACGACTGGGGTCCAATCGCACGAATGAAGGTTCAACCATACGAATGTAGTCCAATCGCACGAATGAAGGTTCAACCGTACGAATGTAGCTGATTCGTACGAATGAAGGTTGATTCGTGCGTATGGAGGTTGAGTCGTGCGATTGAGTGTTTTGTGGTATGACTGAATTCCAGCTATACGAATGAAGGTTCAATCGTACGAATGAAGCTGATTCGCACGATTGAGGGTTGATTCGTGTGAATGGATTGATGAGTCGTGCGTCTGGTCCTGTCGTGCGACTGAAGTTGTTGTGTGCGATTTCCTCCTTGTGTGTGGTGTGTGTATGTCATGTGATGTTAAGGTAACATTAACACAGTTGCCATTGTTCGGCCACAAAGATTAAAGTCAACGCTATAAAGGCCACAAACACTATTCAAAATCAAATCAATCTAACGTTTTACAATTATCAACTGACTTATAACTACTGATATTTAACTAATACTTCTTCAATAACAATGAAACTTTTACTCAAATATCATCAGCAATGGCGACAATGTCTAGTACTTGGATCTACATAAGATCTAGTACGTGTGTGTGTTTGTGTGAGTTACACGCGATCCAGCCGATGCAACCCGAACCGACCGATCATTATTATGCGCTTATTTCATATCATTAATGCTTAACAATAACTGTCAATAGGTGTTTGACCGTTCATTTGCATTCAATATTTGGATACATTGATCTTACATACTTACCACTTAACAAGTGAGTTTCGTGGCCCCTTTGACGCTTATACAATATTTCGATCATTTACAACTTAGGGAAAAGTATGCTCACCCATTTTCAATGCTGTACAACTTACTTACATTTTACATACATGGAATCAACGTGATACTGTTTTACGAGTACTTATCTGATACATGCTTGGGTCTGCTGTGTGGTTCTATCTTTGCAACTATTTAATTCCAGTGTGGGAACCGACGGTTAGGTATTGGTAGTACTACTGGGTTGACACCCCCACCCTTGTTCGATGGTATACTAGTTGGTACCATCAGTGGCCAGGAACATGCCCTTGGGTGAATATATGCCGACAATATCTTTGTGTACGTTGCTAGGTTTGGTTGCAAAGCTCATTGTCATGTGATTTTACTTATTTATATAACTGTATTCACAGTATTCCACATCGCTTACTATATACAGCATCACTTATTTATTACTTAAACCTGCGAGCTCACCAACAATTTTGTTGACCATTTTGAGTATATCTTTTCAGGTGATCATGCTAACTGAGGAATCTAGGTGTGTTGCCTTAGTGGAGACCCTAGGATGCATTTTTTAGACTAAACATATTTGACAAACAATTATTTTGATACAATGTTGTAGTCTGATTTAACAATTACAATCTTTTGATACTTGTTCTCGGGTTGTGGGAATTTACATTACAATTTTATCATCGTGTGATTATGTGAATCATTTAACATGTTTATGCTTATGGCTATGTTGTCGTGAATACTGACTAAACACGACACAAGTCCCCTTGTTGTCGGGTGTCATCATGACACGCTTGTCATCATTTATTATATTGCATCTCTATCGCTTACCATGTGTTATGACGATCCCGATCTCGTTACATCCCCGTGTTTCCGCTTTTAGCGGGGGTGTGACAACCTGTAGTCCTAGGAAGAACTTCATCTCCCCCATTGCACTCATCTCGAACTTTGCTTTCATTACAGATTCAAATTCTTTACATAATTCTTCATTCTTGGAACCAAAGATTATGTCATCTACATATATTTGTACCAGCAGTAAATCACGGTCTTTTTCTCTGATAAATAACGTACAGTCAATCACTTCTCTGCGAAAACCATGTTTCACCAGATGAGTTGAGAGTTTCTCATACCAGGCTTTAGGGGCTTGATGGAGCCCGTAGAGAGCTTTGTCCAGCTTGTAAACTCTGTCCCGATGATAAGGATCCTCGAATCCTTCGGGTTGACTGACGTAGACGGTCTCACAGATTTCACCATGAAGGAAGGCACTTTTCACATCCGATTGATAAACTTTTATCTTCATGTAGGATGCATAGGCTAGGAAGATACAGATTGCTTCCATTCTAGCCATAGGTGCAAACACTTTATTGTAATCAATGCCTTCGACTTGTCTGAATCCTTGAACCACAAGCCGAGCCTTATTCTGAATTATGACCCCTTGGTCATCTTTCTTGCACTTCAAGACCCATTTTGTACCAATCACCTTAGCACCTTTTGGTCTGTCCACAAGGCTCCATACTCCTAGCTTCTTGAACTGTAGGAGTTCTTCTTGCATTGCACTTACCCATGCCTCATCATTTAATGCTTCACTAACATATTTTGGCTCAAATTAAGACACAAAACATCGATATGCGCCATCTTGAAGATATCCCTTTTCCATTACCGAGGCATAATCAGCTGAGTATAGCTTCTGGTCTGTACTCCTGATCGAACATCTCCAATGACATTGTCCAAAGGATGATAAACATTTATCCGGATCTAGGAGTGGTGGGAACAGCTACCTCATTATCCAGATTTTGAACCACAGCTTCAGTATCTGAAGCTGTTGGAGTATGAGGTTCCGAAGTGTCAGAGGCATCAGGATTTGATGCTTGTGTACTTTCATTAGTGGGAACCTGTTCCTCCTGATTCATATTTTTGTTGGGTTTGTTGGACCATTAACATAGTTGTTTAACCATTTAAACATGAAAAACGCAGCAGAAACAAAGCTAAATAATATGTTTTATAATCTGAAATTTAAGCATATTATTTGTCAACAACAAACCCAAGAACATAAGGATCATTTATATGTGAAAGAACTAGCATTCAAGTAAAATATAACAACCAAAATGAAACCATGGAACTACCTTCCAAAGGCTGCCAAAAACGTGAGATTTGAAGAAGAGGATGAAGTTCTTGAAGGACCAAAACACCAAAGAAGATGTCGTCAAGCTTGCATACCCACAAGCATCAAGCAAAACACCTTGTTGCTAGGATTTCAACACCAAAAACGTGCAAGAATGTGGCTGCAGAAAACCCCTTTTTCAGTCTTGTTTATCTTCAAAGATGAGAGAAAATTATGGATCTTGCATGTATGAGAGAGAGTGGAAAGTTGGAGTGTGTAACTAGTGAATGTGGTGTCTTGTTCCAAAGCAACAAAATACCAAGAATGCCCTTAGAGGGGCTGCCGAAATTCTTGGTTTAAAATGGGTTTCCCCCCATTTTAAAACACCCATTTAACTGTTAACTAGTAATATTATGAGTTATGTAATTAACCTTTTAATTATATAACTTACACACATATTTGATGTTATTTAACCAACTTAAATAACATTACAAATAATGTCCATGAACAAAATATCCTTATAAGTTGTTCTATCTCACATACAATTTATTTAGAAAACCCGTTTTCTAAATTGGTGTAATTATTTAATTGCATGATCATATCCTCAATTAAATATTTATTGGTGTTTGCTAAACTTGTTATTGGGTATGACCCGACTTGGATCATAACGTACTAACCACATCAATGTTCTATGTGTCTTGGGCATAAATTTCAACAATCTCCCACTTGCACAAGATTCATAGAAGTTTGATGCAAGCAGTAAATACCGCCTAACAACGGTTTACTACCCTTAATACGCATGACTAAAAGCCATTCAATAACATCATCCCCTTCAAGTATCCAACTTGAAATGATTTAGGTGAATTAATCATTTATCCTTTTGTTACAGATGTCATGTTAAATCCAAGGACAAAGAATGATCATTCCTTGTTGATTTAACTTAATCAGGCCTTAGACATCTTGCTCTCAACGAATAAGAGGAACAAATTCCATCTTGACTACATATGTTTCTCACAATCACCTCGTGTCACACCTGAACATAGCCTTATGTACTGTCCACTATTTCAGAGCAGTGAAGAACTAGCTCAAGGTATAACACTTTGGTGAATATCAAAACCCAATATGTATCTTAGGTCAGAGGATACCAATGATATTCATCTTTAGTCAAATTTACTTATGATCAATCAAGAAGATTCCATGTAGTAAAATTTAAGACACGGGTCAGTCCAATATTCGTATCCCACAAATATCTATGAACCTTGGTAGCAACCAATTGCTCTATATTCATGCCTTATGAATATCCACCAATCCATGTTCATAATAGTCTTGCGTTCATATTTGTTCCCACAAACATGACTGACTACGGACATTTAGACTAATAAACATATTCATGGATGTAAACATGCTAAAAGGAACATAACTCAACATATCATAAATATATAAAAGAGTCAAATATTACAATTGTTCCATACTTTTAATACTAAACATATCAGTTCCAATCACTAGAATATCGAAGTCCTAAGGCACAAGTATGACTTTCATGCTTTGCCCTTTCAAGGAGTTTCGTGAGTGGATCCGCAATGTTTTGATCGGTGTGAACTTTACGAATACATATCTTTCGTTTTTCAACTTCATCCCTTATGTAGTTGAATCTCCACTCAATGTGTCTAGTCTTTTGATGTGCATGGGGTTCCTTGATTTGTGCAATCGCACTCTCGTTATCACAAAAGATTTCTAGGGGGTCTTGAATGGTAGAGACCACCCCTAGATTGGTGATAAATTTCTTTATCCATGCAGCTTCCTGAGCTGCTAATGAGGCGGCTATGTATTCGGATTCTGTAGTGGACAATGCTACCACGTCTTGTTTTGAAGTCTTCCAGGACACTGCTCCTCCATTCATAATGAAGACATACCCCGATTGCAATCGAGAATCATCTCGATCAGTTTGGAAGCTCGCATCCGTGTAACCTTTTACACCAAGTTCCTCTTCACCAAACCCGTATATTAGAAACATATTTTTAGTCCTCCTAAGGTATTTCAATATACTTTTAACAGCCATCCAATGGCTATTACCTGGATTCTGCTGATATCTGCTTGTCATGCTTAACGCGCATTGCACATCCGGTCTAGTGCATATCATCGCATACATGATGGATCCTATAGCAGACGCATATGGGATGTCCTTCATTCGATCTTGCTCATCTTTTGAGCTTGGACATTGAGATGTACTCAATATTGTCCCTCTTTGAATAGGTACCATACCTTTCTTAGAGTTATTCATCTTGAACCTTTTCAGGATTTTATCAATATATGCACTTTGGTTTAGACCTATCAACCGCCTCGATCTATCCCTATAGATCTTTATTCCCAAAATATAGGCGGCTTCACCGAGATCTTTTATGAAAAAACAACTTCCAAGCCAGGTTTTAACACCTTCCATGGTTGGAATATCATTTCCAAAAAGTAGTATGTCATCAACATACAATACTAAGAATGTAATTATGCTCCCACTAGCCTTCTTATATACACAAGCCTCGTCAGCGTTCTTGATGAAACCAAATTTCTTGATCTCTTTATCAAAACGTTGATTCCAACTTCTCGATGCTTGTTTCAATCCATAGATTGATCTCTTTAACTTGCATACTTTATTAGGATATTGTGGATCGACAAAACCATCAAGCTGAACCATATGGACAGTCTCTTCGAGATGTCCATTAAGAAAAGCGGTATTGACATCCATTTGCCAAATCTCATAGTCATAATATGCAGCTATGGCAAATAATATCCTAATTTACTTTAGCATTGCCACAAGCGAGAAGGTTTCATCATAATCAACCCCTTGAGTTTGAGTGAAACCTTTTGCTACAAGTCTTGCTTTGTAAGTATCCAAGTTTCCATGCATATCTGTTTTCTTCTTGAAAACCCACTTGCATCCAACCGGTTTGGAGTTAAGTGGAGGGTCAACCAATTCCCAAACTTGGTTGTCATACATGGATTGCATCTCTACGTTCATGGCTTCCAGCCATTTGTCATAATCTGAATTGGACATTGCATCATGGTATGTAGTTGGCTCATCGGAGTCAACCACATAGCATCCATTCATGAAAAATCCATATCTTTCAGGTGCAATGCTAACTCTACCATATCTGCGAATGTTTTGTGTGTATTGATCAACCTTTTGATCATCAACAACCTCTTGTTAATTGCTAGTGTCAACCAAACATGTATCAGTTTGTGGATCTTGATCCTCATCAAATTCCACTGTTCTATACGTTATTCCTTCCATAAGGAACTTAGCTTCCAAGAACTCTGCCTTTTGAGCAATAAATACTTTTTGCTCTGTTGGATTAAAGAAGTAGTATCCTATACAGTCTTTGGGATATCCAACAAATATACACTTATTGGATCGACATTCCAACTTGTTTTGGGTGTTTAGCTTAACATAAGCTTCACAACCCACTTTTAAATATGATAGCGATGGAATACTTCCATGCCATTTTCCAAAAGGTGTCGTATCCACTTTCTTGGTCGGGGCCATATTCAAAATACGAGCCGCGGAGAGCAATGCGAATCCCCAAAATGATAGAGGTAGTAAGCTTATGGCCATCATAGATCGAACCATATCCAATAGGGTTCGGTTTCTCCTTTCGGACACACCATTATGTTGTGGTGTTCCAAGTGGAGTAAGTTGTGAGACAATCCCACAACTTATTAGATGATCCTGAAAAGCCTCACTTAGGTATTCACCTCCTCTATCTGAACAAAGAACTTTGTTAGTTTTATTGAGTTGATTTTCTACTTCATTCTTGAAGATTTTGAACATTTCAAAAGCTTCATGTTTACGTGCCATCAAGTACACATAACCATAGCGACTATAATCGTCGGTAAAGGTAATGAAGTATCTGTCACCATTTCTAGTCATTGTCTTAAAAGGACCACATACATCTGAATGTATGATTCCTAGTAAGTCTTTTGCCCTCTCGTTAGTACCACTAAAGGGTGACTTGGTCATCGTTCGTTGTAAAAAAGATTCACACTTATCAAATGAACCATTTTCATTTGTTTTCAAAAGACCATTCTTTTGAAGTGTTTGAATCCGATTCTTGTTTATGTGACCAAGACGACAATGCCAAAGATTTCTTGGTGCTTGATTGGTATAATGAGTTATTATAGGATGAATCATCATGAACCAATTTATAGATACCATTAAAAGGCATAGCCTTGAAATAAAATACATCATCCATACAAACATTAATACCATTGTTTACAAACTTTAAATCATAACCACATTGTTTTAAAATGGAAACAGAAATTATGTTCCTAGACAAACTAGGAGCATACAAAATGTTCTTAAGAACAACTTCCAAACCATTTGAAAGTTTCAAAATATAGTCTCCTTGGGCTTCGACATCAACTTTTGTTCCATTGCCCATGTAGAGACTTGTGTCTCCCTTCTAGAAGTGCTTATTTCTTTTGAACCCCTATAATAAATTGCAAATATGAGTTCCACATCTGGTATCCAATACCCATGTTTTTGAATAAATAACATTTAAACCAATGTGAATCATGAAAGTTGTACCTGAGGTTTGCCCAGCATCCCTCTTGTTTCTCAAATTTTTGAGATAGGTTGGACAATTCCTTTTCCAATGTCCTATCTCACCACACTCAAAGCATGGATCGTTCTCCGTTACCTTAGGCTTCATAAGCTTAGGCTTCGAAGGTTCCGCTTTAGCCTTCCCTTTCCCTTTGCCTTTGATGTACCCCTTTCATTTGGCAACATTTGCCTTGGGATCGGGGAATGGCCTTTTCTTATTGCCTCCCTCATTGATCGAGAGAACTTGTAGAACCTTTCTACCCATCCCTGCCTCAACTGTTTTGAGCATTGCGTGAAGCTCACCAATGCTCTTGTCCCACCCGTTCATATAGTAATTCATTATGAACGTCTCTAACCTTTTGGTTAGGCCATTAAGGATCAAATCCGGGGCCAATTCCTTTGAGCCGGAATAGTTAAGCCTCTCAAGGCGATTAACGTGGCTTTTCATCTTAAGAACATAAGATGATACCGATTGGGTTTCTTCCATGTGACACGCATGAAGCGCTCGAACCGTTTCGAAGCGCTCTACCCTAGCTTGTTGAAGGAACATTTCCTTCAATTGGGTAATCATGTCATATGCCCCATGATGCTCCAAGTCCTTTTGGAGTTCGGGAATCATAGTTCCCAACATGAGGCAGGAAACCTGCATGGAATCCTCAGTGTATTGAAGCCAATCGTTATAGGCCTCAACATCCTCGGGGTCGGGTTGGTCAGGAATGGGATCGTCAAGGACATAGGCCTTTTTCTCTTGCTTGAGAACAATTCTCAAGTTTCGAAACCAGTCCATAAAGTTATTATGGTTAAGACGATCCCTCTCTAAGATGGTTCTCAGTGATAGGGTATGGACGGTCGGGGTGGTAGCATTATTGTTTGCGGCCATTTCTACAAAATTTATAAAGTTCATATTAGTATTTCTCAAAAATTTCATTTTAATCATTAATACCCTTTTCATGTCTCATAGACAATTAAGAGTTAAAATCTAGAATCCCACGTTACATTTAAATGATGGTTAGGTGATCTTTATCCTATTATTTAAATTAACAAGGTAGTCAACACTTGACAATTGCAACCTTTTGCAACTTCTAGCCTTATGGGATCGGGTAAACATCTTATGTTTAGTTGGCATGTAAAATCTCATCAACACCATTGTACGCCATGCTTCGGTGACCCTATGCACATGGCTTCAAATTCAAAAGTCATCCTACTTCCACACACATGTGAGTTTACACATACAAGTGGTTAGGTGACCTTTATCCCACAAATACGTTAAGCCCACCTCAAACACACAAGTTCCCTAAAAGTGGTTAGGTGACCTTTATCCCACAACTAGTTCTCAAGTGATTCGAGTGTCGTGTAAAAGGATGGTGTTAAACTTGTTTCAAAGGGATTTTAGTTTTCATTAATTCTAGTTTTTGAAAACTCTATGTATCTTGTATTCGCATGCTTTCAAATACATGGTACCCTACGGTTCTTATTAATAAAACCTCCTTTATTTTGAAATCATTAATCCTTTTAATAACTTTTATTAACATATTAATGATTAAGAACCATGAAAATTCAGCTTGTTATGATTATATATTAAGATTGTTAATCATATCCACATATCAAACAATCAACATAAAATGGATAATCAAACAAGCATACACAAAATAACCACATGTGCATAACCATAGCCACTTAGGTGACTACACTTGTTTGCCATCACAAGTGTGGTCATTAGGTCTTTTCTAAGGGTTAATTACAACACAAAGATAGGATCTCCAAAGACCCCCACTTGAAGTTGCATCCAAATGCTTCAAGTCCTTCTCTTTGTGCCTTCCTTTTGTGCTTCCAACTTGTGCATCTTCTTTTACAAAATTTATATCCTAATACAAAATTTTCTAGAAAAAAGAAAATACACCTAATCTATTTATTACATCACCATTGAATGAATAAATAAATTACAACAATATACAAGCACAAAAGAATAAATATTACAACCCATAATGAATGAAATCAACCAAAACAAATCATTCATCCAAAACCAAATCAACACAAGGTCAAGGCTAGGTTATGCACCAATATGAAACATCATATACAACATACAAGAACCAAAATAAATCCCCATTTAACCCTAAATTTTCAGCCAACATAAACCCAAAATCTAGGGTTTTTGTCCAAACACAATAATCAACCATTTGACATCTTTCTTTCAAGGTAAAATCACAAGCATGTAAGATTTAACCTTGAAAGATTGGGGATTCATTATATCATCACAAAACAGCCCCTATTAGGTTGTTAAAACCCCATAAAACCAATTTTACAAGGACTATTGAAGCTAGTCATCCACATATCCGGCTCTAGATGCCAATGTTGGGTTTGTTGGACCATTAACATAGTTGTTTAACCATTTAAACATGAAAAACGCAGCGGAAACAAAGCTAAATAATATGTTTTATAATCTGAAATTTAAGCATATTATTTGTCAACAACAAACCCAAGAACATAAGGATCATTTATATGTGAAAGAACTAGCATTCAAGTAAAATATAACAACCAAAATGAAACCATGGAACTACCTTCCAAAGGCTGCCAAAAACGTGAGATTTGAAGAAGAGGATGAAGTTCTTGAAGGACCAAAACACCAAAGAAGATGTCCTCAAGCTTGCATACCCACAAGCATCAAGCAAAACACCTTGTTGCTAGGATTTCAACACCAAAAACGTGCAAGAATGTGGCTGCAGATACCCCTTTTTCAGCCTTCTTTATCTTCAAAGATGAGAGAAAATTATGGATCTTGCATGTATGAGAGAGAGTTGAAAGTTGGAGTGTGTAACTAGTGAATGTGGTGTCTTGTTCCAAAGCAACAAAAGACCAAGAATGCCCTTAAAGGAGCTGCCGAAATTCTTGGTTTGAAATGGGTTTCCCCCCATTTTAAAACACCCATTTAATTGTTAACTAGTTATATTATGAGTTAGGTAATTAACCTTTTAATTATATAACTTACACACACTATTATTATTTGATGCTATTTAACCAACTTAAATAACATTACAAATAATATCCATGAACAAAATATCCTTATAAGTTGTTCTATCTCACATACAATTTATTTAGAAAACCCATTTTCTAAATTGGTGTAATTATTTAATTGCATGATCATATCATCAATTAAATATTTATTGGTGTTTGCTAAACTTGTTATTGGGTATGACCCGACTTGGATCATAACATATTAACCACATCAATGTTCTATGTGTCTTGGGCATAAAATCCAACAATTTTCAGTCTCGACTGCTTCATTTTTAGAAGAAGAATCACTTACTTCAAGCTCTCCCCTTGAAGGGCTAGAAGTATCATCTAATGGAGCCGTTGATGTCAAGTCTGGTAGTGGAGTGTTCAGAACATCGTACATCATCCTCGCGGAAAGCTCATCATCAGTGGGAGAAGGCGGTAGATTGAAGGACTTGAAGAATCCATCATAGTCAAAGAAGAATGAGGGTCCTTTTCCAGCAGGAGGGGTGGTGTATCTTTGAACATCAACATTGCACCACACTTCTACCTGACCAGTTGAGTTGTTATAAACTTTCTTGTCTGGTATGCTGTATCCAAGAAAAATACCTTCTTCAGCCTTCTCACTAAACTTCCCAGTTTGAGTTTTTTTCAGCAGCATGCACGGTGCGCCAAACGGTTCTAGATACTCCAAATTGGGTTTACGTCGCTGGAGCAGTTCATAACATGTTTTCCCATGTCGTTTGATCACTAAGACTCGATTGAGTGTGTAACAAGCATTGGCCACTGCCTCAGTCCAAAATTGGATAGGCAGTTTCGAGTCGGCTAGCATCTTTCTTGCTGTCTCTATCAAGCTCATGTTCTTTCGTTCACCAACTCCGTTCATTTGTGGAGTGTAAGTAGATGTGAACTGGTGTACAATTCCTTTCTCTTTGCAGAACGCCTCCATCCACTGGTTCTTGAAATTCGTGTCGTTGTCTGATCGAATCTGTCTCACTTTCAGCTTGTAGAGTGATTCCAATGTAGTTACCAGCTGTTTGAAAGATTCAAATGTCTCTGATTTGGATTTCAGAAACATCACCCAAGAGAATCTTAAGTAATCATCAGTGACTACATAACAGTACAAATCACCAGTGATGCTTTTTGTGCTGACAGGACCAAACAGATCCATGTGTAGAAGTTCGAGAGGCAGGTCAATGGAATTTACTTTCTTTGCCTTGTGAGACTTCTTGGTCTGTTTACCTTTCTTACACCTTTCTTACACGCTACAAAATCCGGAAGTTGATAATTCTTGACATTTACTCCATTCACTAAATCATTCTGGATTAGATGATTCATCTTTCGTGGATTAATGTGTCCCATTCTCCTATGCCAGGAGATTGAGTCCTTTTGTGTTGCCTTTGACAAGAAGCATTGACCTTTGTGATCGGTTGTGGAGGCTTTTGATAGATCCAAGACATATAAGTCATTATATCTTGAAGCTGACATTAAGATTTTGTCCTCCGAGATAATGTAATCCTTCTTCAATACGTAGCACTTCTTGTTGTCAAAAACAACTTTTAATCCTTTGTCACAGATCTGGGAGACTGAAAGCAAGTTATTCTGTAGTTGTTAAACGTAGTTGACCATATCAAACTTGACTTTCTGGTTTCCCACTTCGCCTTGAGCGGTGATGTAACATCCTTTATTTCCAGCAAATGATACATGTCCCCCTTTAATTTCTTTGACATTGAAAAGGAGAGACAGGTTCCCGGTCATGTGCCTAGATGCCCCACCATCAACAATCCAGGTATTTGTGATAGCACTGTAACGGACACCCTACACATTAAAAGGAAATGATCAGTTTAGGTTTGGGACCCAAGCCCTAACTGGCTTGGGTGACCCAGAGGAATCACACATCATAAACTCAACCCACTGTCTATTTGAGGGTGAGGGCATATCATTCTTCTTATTGTTCTCATTATTAGACAATGGACTTGACTTTTCTTTCCATAAGTCAGTTTTGTGTAAGGCCTGTTTGTGATAAACAGACGACTGGCTTAAAGTTTGAACTTTAGGTTCATTAATTCTCTTTGGTGGAGTAATCAAACTCCTTTTCGAAGAACTTGATTTTGTATCATAAAGTTCAATTTTCTGTCTGGGAGTCTGATAATAAGGACAGTTAGAAGAAATTTGTCCTCTCTTTCCACAACTGTAGCATGATCTCCCTTCTACATGTTGAGAAAACTGTTTATGTAGAGTTGAGTGTGATACAGGTGTGACATGAGTCTGGTTGGATTTGGTCACTACTCGTTTAGATGTTTCTGTGCAGGATCGGGTTTGTCACTTAAACACTTGGATTTCTCTCAAACTCACTTAAATAACACTCAAATCAGATGAAGTAGAGTCTCTTATAAGAGTTGATAATAATATAATAAGTAGCAAAGAACACACATAAATAATTTTCAAGGCACTTGTATATATTACTTCTCAACTCAAAGAATTACAAGACTCTTACAAGCATAGAACATGAGTTACAATGAGAAACTATATATACTAGATCCTACAGCCGTATATACTTTGATACCAGCTGGAAACCTAAGACTAAAGCATATACTACAATGCCAAAGTTAAGGTATCTTAGATAAAGTATTATCTAAGATATGGTAGTCATGACATGTCCATGACTTACCTTTTGTCACCAACTAAAGATGGCAACTGTACTAACTTATAAAGGTAAACAGTGGAATAAAGTATGGTCAACTACATGGCTTTTGAGAAAACGCCATGCAGAATCTCAGAGGTCTGCAGTGGAGTGTCAGGAAGACCATACTTATGTCCACTGGATAATAGTAGTGTCTTCCGAATGTAAGTTGGCTTCGGAGGAACAAGTTCTTCCAAAGCCACTTATACTTCGGAAGAGGCTTCTATACTTCCGAGGCTTGAGGACTTCTTTCATACTTCAGAAGTTGACTTCTGATCTATCACTCTAAGTCTTGATCTTCGGAAGTAAATACTTTGTCTTCGGAAGTTGGAGTTTTCCTTTGGAAGTTAGTTTTACACTTTGTCTTCGGAAGAGCTCCTTTTTCCTTCGGAAGTTCCACACTTAGCTTCGGAAGTCCTTTATTAGTTGTACCAAAATAGTCTAAGTGATTTGGTTTTGGTTGCACCAGCCTTTCTAGATCCAACAAACTCCCCCTAGGCTGATGCTACCAAAACCTCACTTATTTCTACTTCTCAAAGCCTTCAACACCAGGGACAGAAGATATTTGTCTGTTTCTTTGTTCTTCCCTGAAGTGGTGCTGAGAAGCTTGTACAAGTCATTAGTGGATAGGAGATCCAGTCTATCACTCTGAATGACATGTACCCTCTGTTGCGTCCCCCTAAAAAGAGTTAGTTGACGGAAGTTATAGTCATACTCCCATCTAACTATGGATTTAAGTTCAGGACCTTCAACCATTTGTAGAAAGGCTTTGCCTTTGGTTGTTGATCCCTTCCTTTTCTTCTCCTCTCTCAGTTTCAACTCTTCTTCAACCTTGGTCCTAGCGGTTAGCTCAGCCATATGAAGACTGCCTAGATGATTTCTGATATGAGCAGCTACATCAGAGTTTGAAGGGTTGGAGAATGGCTTCTCTGCTAACTCAGCAATATCAAATCTGCTTAAGTGTAGCAGAGATGAGGCACTTAGCCTGTTAAGCTCTCCATTCTCTCTTTTAACAACAAAGTTGTGAGAAGAGTCTTCGAACCTCCACTGGATGATCTTCTTCCTAGGTGCAAGAGGTTGTCTTGGCACCCGGTCACCTTTCTTGGTATCCAGCAGAGTCACCAGCCTTTTCCTTAACTTCTTTTCTTCCTCATTCAAAGTGTCTGAATTGAGGCCAAGGAGATTTGCAGCTTGGTCCAATGTTCCTCTGGGCAGATCAAGAAATTGATCTCTAGTGAGGGAACATGAGGATCCATCAACATAAGTCAAATTGACTGAATCCTAACAGGAGATGTCGTTCAGGGTTGTGCAATTGATGAGCTTTGTCTTGATTGCCTTGAACTCCTCTAAGGGGAGATGTTTAGAAGGCTGAGGGGATGGTTTGAGGGTTGTTGGGTAGGTTGAGGTGTTTGGGTTCTGGCTAGTGTTTTGGGTTGGAGGATGGGTAGTTTAGGTGGTTGAGGTGAAGAGGTTGGTAGGGGTGATGGTGTAGGTTCAGGGGTGTATGGTTTAGTGGTTGGTTCAGTTTTGATGGGGAATGGAAAGGGAATTGGTTCAGGTTGTGGTTGGGTTTGAAGTTGGGGTTGAGTAGTTGATTTGAAATCATCCCCTGTCCCCTTCTATACATCTCCTTCCTCTTCCCCGAGCGAATGTCAGCCTTTATGTCACTGACATGTCGCTGGATGGTCTTTTCAGACATAGGACCCACCTGCCTGCCAGAGAAGCCATGAGCCCGGAGATAGCTCTTCATCCAGGCCTTCTCACCTATCTTCTTGGCAGCAGCTAGTCATGCTTCCTCTTCCTTCTTCTTCTTCAGCATCAGCTTTTCCCTGGCAGCTTTCTTTCTCTCTTTCTCCCTTTCTCCATTTGATCTTGCTCTTTGTTGAAGAGCCATAAGATCGTATCATTGTTGTGTGGAGATAATTCTTCTAGAGAGAAACCTCTGGAGGTTAGGAAAGTTATCCTTTCCCTCCTGAGCTGCTGATCAGCTTCTCTTTCTTTTCTCTCCCTTTCTTCCTCTAAGGCCAACCTTGCTGCCTCTTCTATTTGCTGTTTTTGCAGCAAAGTTGCCTTTTCCAGCTTAACTAACTCCTCTAGTGGTAGCTGGAGTACATCTTCACTCGCAGCTCCTAGACTAACAAGTCTATCAATGATCTCTACTCTTCTTTTATCGTTGACTGAAGTTGGCTGCAGCTGCTTTGCTACTGGCAGCTAGCAGTTTTCCAGTTGGAAGTCTACCTTTTCTTTTGAGTTTTTCTAACCTTTCTTCCTCCTGAAGCTCTTCCTTAGTCATCTTCCTCTTTACTTTGATGTCTTCGGAAGTGCTAGACTTTGGGGGTTCTTGGATGGAAGGTTCAGGTTGAGTAGTAAAGATGGAAGCTGGAGTTAATGCTGATGTTTGAGCTAGGGGTTGGGTGAGAAAATCCTCCCTATTAACCTCAGATGCAAGTTCTAGGATTGCATCTATGACTATTAGATCATGGATAAGGAGAATAGTCCTTCCACAGCTGCAATCTCAGCTTCGAAGATTGAAAGTTGTTCTTTCGAGGCTTTGACTTGTGCTTCGGAAGTCTGTGAGAATGCACTATCTGTCCCAACTGTCTCAGTTGTTGGGCCATCAGTCCTTGTTTCCCCTTCGAAGTTAATCTCAGGTTCCACTTGGACTTTAGGTTGACCAACTTCCTCAATAGTGGTAGAAGGTGCATTTAACCTCTGAAGCTCTTGAGCTCCGAAGTAGATCACAGACAGATCAGGACTTGGCTGTTCAATAAGAGATTCCAACAGGAACTTGTTGAAGAACCTATTGAGATCTTGGAGCATCCT
Organism: Flaveria ramosissima; assembly: GCA_025215565.1. Taxonomy (NCBI): domain Eukaryota; kingdom Viridiplantae; phylum Streptophyta; class Magnoliopsida; order Asterales; family Asteraceae; genus Flaveria; species Flaveria ramosissima. Next base: position 23,804,454 of record CM046044.1, on the reverse strand, counting down.
TTGATCCATTTGAATTACAACTGGAGGAGGCTCAGGAAAAAATAAAGCTTGTTGCATAGGATATTTTGAGCTTAGGGAAGTGAGAGCTTGACTTTGTGGCTCCTCTTGTCTTTGGCTTTGTCCCTGAACACTCTCCCCTTTTTTGGTAGCATCATCCTGAGAGCTTGATGAGCTAGAGGAAGAGGTCAAAGAGACCTGAATTGGTACGTGCCTAACAGACCTCTCAATCTGTTTCTCAGCTAGTTTGGCCTTGAGATTTTCAATCTCAAGTTGCTGAGTGGTAGACCTATCCTCTAAAGTCCTAACCTTAGATTCAAGATTTGAGACTTTAAAAGTAGGTCTTCAATGGTGAGTTGCAGTCTTCCCTCATATTCTTTTGAAGAATCACGGGAGATGAGGTAACATACCTTGTATGTTCATCCTCACCACCAGATGTGGTTTCTTGGCGCCCTGGTTTCCCTTGCTCAATGATGTCTCTTTCAGAGTCATCAAAGGGCATGGTTGCCGTAGATTCAGTCTCAGTAATGTTACCACTGTCCTGAGGATCCCTTGAGGCTCCTTCAGTAGTGGCAGCTGAATCTACATGAGTCCCCTCCACATCAGTGGGACTCACCTCAGTAAAGGCTTGCTGATGGGGGCTAGAGATAAGAGATCTCTCTGGGCTCTGTTGATCCTTGAGAGGGTGTTGTGGATCAACTTCATTGCCCTGAAGAGACATAATCTCTTCATCAGCTCCGTTAATAGTCAGTAAAGGATATGGAAGTAAAACCTAGTGACCCGGGACTTTGATCAATGTCTAAAGGCATTGAGCCTGTGATGGGGCTGTCCCTTTTTGGCTGCTCAGGGGAGTATAAAGACTCTCCCTGAGGGTTTTCAGCTTGGGTTTAGGCTCATGGGTCTGAGACTGAGGAGACTCAAGACCCATATTGAGGTCAATTGTGAAGGATGGTTGGACCTCAGGCTGAGTGGGAGCCCATTGTTCCACTCTAGCCTTTTTGGGTAGAACAGGAGGAGCTTGTTCAATCAGAGAAGATTGAACAAGGGTTCGTTTGGGGCGTCTTTGATAAGTGATGGTAATGAGGGGAGAAGGTAGATTTGGCAAAGTGAGGGTAGTTGTTGGTGTGGGTTCATCACCTGTGGGGTTAACAGGGATGTCATCAGGAGCCATTGGCTCAATCATACCTGGAAGAAGTGCAGTATCTCTTCCGATGAAGTTGTTGGACACTCTCTTCAAAGTTTTGAAGATGGTCGGCCTCATTTGAGGAACAATTAGAGTAGTTGCGCAGACAAGCTTGCTCTGGTCCAGCTCACAATTGATTATGTGCTGGAGAAACCTAGGGTACATGAAGAATGTTTCCCGTTGAAGGTTTCCCATTAGATTGGTTAGCACAAATCTTGAGTAGTTGAAGCGGAGGCTTCTCACCAAAACATGAACTAGGCACCCAAGTTCATATAGGATTTGATCCCATCCCCCAGATTGTTGGACAAGCAGTGAAGAACTACATGCAGCAGGAACTTCCAGTTGTAAGAGAAGTTGAATTTGTAGACGGTTGACCTGCTAACATCTCCACCATATCCCATTTGGATATAAGTGTTGTCCATATCTGCTTTAGGGAATTCTGTAGGAGCGCCCTCATCATGAAGCTCTAGATGCTCCCTGATGATTTGTTCAGAAATGACCAACTCCTGGCCACAGATGCTCGATCTAATGACACGAACCCCATTTAGTGCTTCAATCTGACCGTTTGCCCAAAATTTAGACATATGATTTGAGTAAACCGTAGGGTTAACAGTCAGGGCAATGTAGTAAGAAGATTGGGTTAGAAAGGAGATGATATCTGAAAAGTCGACATCCCTTGAAGAGTCAAGGAGTGCGAATGCTGAGTGTTAAGTGCCATTTGAGAAAGTAGCAAGAAGATAGTTCGGAATTGGGTAAATTGAAGATGAAGAAAGCTTTTAGGACAGTAATTTTGGTAAAAAGGATGAAAGTGATTAGCCGAAGGTATTTAAACGGGTGGAATGGTGGTTTAAAGGGGGTTTGGATAAGATGATGGGAGGTTTCAGTGGATGATGTGACATGGGCGGTAAGGTTAATCCATTTAAATAATCCGACATCATTAACAAAATCTTTACTTTTTACAGAGTGGGGCCCAAAAGATTTCCGTTACACAGTAAAATCTTTCTTCCGAGTATAAAGCATTTCCGAAGGTAATGTTCTTCCGAGTATATGTTGCTTTCCGAATGGAGAATGTTACAAGCTTCGGAAGTAGGTCTGATATGATATCGATTGCTTCTTCTGAGACATAACAACTCTTCCGAGAAGAAAATTATCCAGGGAGGAATTTGCTTCGGAAGATATGGAAAATATCTTCCGAGGGTTAATTCCTCTTCGGAAGAATTCATACTTAGATAAAATTTTAGAGAAAGACCTTTTGTAATAGGGCTTAGATTGTTTTGACATAAAACTTTACACATTAAAAAAATTTTCAAATGAGATAGACTAATCAAGGTTTATCATCCCAATAGCTGTAATGAGATATTTGAATCTTTGTTCATCAAAGGCTTTGGTGAACAAGTCAGCATATTGTTCATTTGAATCAACTTTGATAAGCTTGATAAGATTTTTCTCATGAATATCTCTAATGAAATAATACCTGATATCGATGTGTTTAGTTTTGGAGTGCTTCACTGGATTTTCAGTAATGGAGATAGCACTGTTGTTGTCAATGTGGATAGGAGTGCTCATGAAGTTGAATCCGTAGTCTATCATCTGGTTTTGAATCCACAGCAGCTGAGCATAGCAACTAGCAGCAGCAATGTATTCAGCTTCAGCAGTTGATGTAGAGACACAGGATTGCTTCTTGCATTGCCATGAGATGATCCTTCCACCAAGAAATTGACATCCACTAGATGTTGATTTCTTGTTGATATTGCAGCCACCATAATCACTGTCAGAATGACCATAGAGATTGAAATCACTATTTCTTGGATACCAGAGACCTAGTTTAGGTGCTCCTTTAAGGTATCTAAGGATTCTCTTGGCAGCAACTAGGTGAGACACCTTTGGAGCAGCCTAATATCTTGCACAAATACAAGTTGCAAACATGATATCAGGTCTACTTGCTGTGAGATACATCAGAGAACCAATAATTGCTCTATACTGATGTTGATCAGTATCCTTCCCCTCAGAGTCAGGGCAGAGATTGTGGTTTCTGGGTATAGGTGTTTTTGCTGCCTTACAATCTTTCATATCAAATCTTTCTAAGATGTCATTGACATACTTAGATTGACTGATGAAAAACCCTTCCTTCATTTGCTTCACCTGAATTCCAAGGAAAAAGTCCATTTTTCCCATGGAACTCATCTCAAACTTCTTCTTCATGATGCTCTCAAAGTCTTTACACATTTGGTCATTTGAGGAACCAAATATGATGTCATCAACATAGACTTGAACGAGCAAGATGTCTTTCCCAGACTTCCTTATGAAAAGAGTCTTATCAATGGTACCTCTAGTGTAACCATTCTTCAGGAGAAACTGAGACAATGTCTCATACCACAGCCTAGGTGCTTGGTGCAGCCCATATAAAGCTTTATCCAATTTGCACACATAGTTGGGATGTTGTGGATCTTCAAATCCCGGAGGGTTGCATACATAGACTTCCCTATCTATATCCCCATATAGAAAGGCACACTTGACATCAAGCTGGTAGACAGTGAAATTCTTGGATGCAGCATAAGCAAGGAAGATCCTAACTGCCTCAAGTCTTGCAACAGGTGCAAAGACATCAGTATAATCGATTCCGTCCTCTTGAATGTATCCTTGAACCACCAGTCTTGCTTTGTTCTTGATAATCAAGCCTCTATCATCTCTCTTGTTTCTGAAAACCCATTTAGTGCCTATAGGTACTTGACCAGATGGTAGCGGACATAGGTTCCAAAACTTTTGTCTTTTGAATTAAAGCAGCTCCTCTTGCATTGATTCAACCCAGCTACTATCTTTCAAGGCATCTTCCACCTTCTTGGGTTCCATTTGGGATAAAAAGCATGAGTACACGTAGACATTCCCATTGTGAGTTTGTCCTCTTGTTCTCATGCCTTCAGAGACTTTCCCTATGATGTTCTCAGCTGGATGAGTGTTGTGAATCCTAAGTCTAGGAATTACCTCCAATTGCAAAGATAAATCCAAATTGGACATATTTTGCTCAGGAGCTTGAACACTTGGTCCAGCTACTGTTTCAAACTCATTCAATGAGGACTGATTGAATGAAAAAGAAACATCATCATTTGTTTGCTGTGAAGCAGCATTAACAGTTGCCTGTTCCTTCAAGATGTTGCTTTCATCAGCTAGGTGTTGTGCAGGGTCACCTGAAGAGGTTTGAGAGTCAACAGGTGAACCGCTTGTTGAAGCTCCACTATCTCTTGAGATGGTTATACTATCAGATCTGCCAATAGTGGGAACTTGATTTGTTGCAGCTCTTGGAGAACTTGGAATAGGTCTGGGAAGCTCAAACAGTTGATCATCATCAGAATCACTTTGAGCACCCATTCTAGCTGAAACATTCTCACAAGATGGTTTAGAATAGTTTGGAAACAATTCTAAATCAAATATATGATCAGGGCCATTTCCCCTAACACAAGGAGTGTGCTCATTAACTACAATGTTGAAAGATTCCTCAAATTGTTGATTTTTAATGTTATAAACTCTATAAGCTTTAGAGTTAGAGGAATATCCAACAAAGATGGCATCATCTGACTTTTCAGCAAATTTTGCCAAATTGTCTTTTGTGTTAAGTATGGTACACCTGCTGCCAAAGGACCTTAGAAAGCCAATGAACAGTGGCCTCTTGTTCCATAGCTCATAAGGGGTTTTTCCATGTGGCTTTACTACAAGGACCCTGTTCTGCACATAGCATGCAGTGCTGACTGCCTCTGCCCAGAATGTTAGAGGTAGCTTTGAATCAGCTAACATAGTCCGAGCAGCCTCAATAAGTGTCCTATTCCTCCTCTCAGCAACACCATTTTGTTGAGGAGTTCTAGGAGCACTATATTGTCTGGCAATCCCTTTTGAGTTACAGAATGAGTCAAGAACATGGTTCTTAAACTCAGTCCCTTGATCACTTCTAATTATTTTAACCTTGTGATCAATTTGATTTTCTATTTAAGAATAAAAGATTTTAAAGTTTCAGCAGTTTCATCTTTGGTTCTTAAAAAGAATACCCATGTAAATCTTGTAAAATCATCAACAATCACAAGCCAATATGATTTCCTTCCAATGCTCATTATACTTGTGGGACCAAATAGATCCATGTGCAATAAGTGTAATGGAGTGGTGATGGAGTTAACAACTTTGGATTTATGAGATGCCCTGTGTTGCTTCCCTTTCAAGCATACAACACAGTTATCTTTACAGAAAAATTCCTTTTTAGGCAAACCATGTACCAAGTTATTTTTAGCCAATTTATTCATTGTCTTAAAATTTACATGACACATCCGTTTATGCCATAGTGTTGATTCATCACCATCAGCTTGGAAAGAAAGCATGATACTTCACCCATTGGAGAAGCATTGTTCATATCAAGCTTGTACATATCCCCTTTCCTGGGAGATCTAAGAAGCACCAATTCCTGAGGAATTGTCATCCTGGGTTTGAGGATAATGCACTCATGTTCTGTGAAGAGCATTTGATGCTTTTGATCACAAAACTAAGAAACACTTAACAGGTTGTGTTCAAGTTGTTTGACAAAGTGAACTTTGTCAACTTTTAATTTTCCATTGGATATACTTCCTCTGCCAGAAATATATCCTCCGGCCTCACCTCCAAACTGGACAGGACCTCCATCATAATGTTGAAATTGTTGAAGGAGAGATCTGTTCCCTGTCATGTGCCTGGAGCATCCACTATAAACATTGTTATTCTTGTCATATGGATGTCCCTGCACATAAGATGAGATGATTAGTTTTGATTGGAAACCCAAGCCTTGTTGGTCTTGGGTTCTTCCAATGATAGTGACATAATTGAACCAAAATTTATGCATGGGGGTTCAATGGATGTCTTTGAAGAAGAGATTTGGGCTACAGCATCTTCCTTGATCTTCCATTCCATCCCTTGGTTGATCATGGAGGATGAGCTTGTTGAAGCTTTTGCAGCTTGGCATTCTTCCGAAGCTTCTTTCTTTTCGGAAGAAGCCTTCACCCCCTTTTCTTCCGAAGCAGTCTTCTTCTAGGATGGTCTCAAGGGGACTCATTTATTCTTTTGAGTCTTGATAGTTTTAGCTTCCGAAGCCTTTTTCCTTTCGGAAGAAGGACCTTCTTCCGAAAGCAACCTTGCTTCGGAAACAAGCTTTCCTTTTTTCATCACTTGAACCATTTGATATGGTCCAAATGAGAAACCTTCCCTGACTCCTTCCTTTTAACATTATTTGCATAATGTGTGCTAGCAGGATTGTAGTAACAATCTTTGGCCATGTGGTTTTGCAGACCACACATTATGCATGCAATGTTAATCTTTTGGGAATTTGAGGATTGATGTTTCTTGTTCTTTTTCTCTTCATCAGCAACCTTTCCCTTTAACTTCTAATCCTTTGGTAGGACAAGAGTGCTGGTACTACACCCCTTTCCTGAATCAGAGTTTCCAACCACTGGAATCCCTGAGATGAATACACCTTTTGCTTTGGGTCTATCTTCAGCTTAGACTCAGCCACTTTCTTGCAGTTTTTCTGCTGCCTTAGCTCTGCTTCTTCTGGCTTTGGTGGTCAGGGTTTGATCATCATTGGTAGGAGAGGGTATAATTACCTAGTTCTTCCCTGTGATGGTCTCCATGGTTGCATCATTCTTTGACTCATAAGAAGGTGGGTCAGCAGATGGAACCTCTTGCTCTTCAGTACCACACCTTGGTTGTCTTATAGACTCATAGGAGTGTGGTGGAGCAATTTCATTGGTTCCCAACCCACCTTTGTTTTGGTAACAAAGTTTTGAGTGAGAGGATGATGCAAGAATGGCTTGGAAGTTTTGCTCGGAAATAGCATACTTCCTGGCTTGAGCCTCAGCTGTGACAAGCTGGGCTTGAGCCTCAGTCAATTTGGATATTAAATCCTTTATTTGAGTCTTATAGTTTGTGTGTTTGTGTTTTAATAGGGACACAGTTTTCTCTAACTCCTTAATTTTTCTTTGATAGTCAGATTCAGCCCTTTTAAAATCAGATTTTAAAACATATAAAGACTCAATATCGGATTTAATCTCCATATTGTAGTCCTGATACAATTTAACCTTAGCAATACAGGCAGGAGTACAAAGATGTTCATATACCTTATTTTCATCTGTTCCGGCCATGAGTGCTTGAGCAGGAGTCACATCATGTACCATAAAGCTCCAGTCAACTTCTTGAGCCATTACAGCTGTTTCTGTTGACTTTCCAGTGGGCTTTGGTGTAGAGGGATGTGTGGAGGCCTGTGGGGTTCCCGGATTAGACTTGGGAGCCTTGCATTCCCTTGCAAAATGACCAAGTTGGTTACAGTTGTAACATTTGGCCTTGGTTTTGTCAAACCCAAATTTGCTGTTGATTGGGTTCTGGGGAAATGCCTTCCAGTTCTCTTGAAGAACTTCTTTGCTCTGTAGGTTAATAGAGCCATTTGTTGGACTATGTCCACGTATTCCACGTCATCTGGGCTGAAGCACTCTAGATCATCAAAGCAATATTGATAATCATTTGAGTGTCCATTTCCTGAGACAAAAGCACAGCTGTCCTGAAAGGAACTTTGCTGAGCTTGTTGAGACCTTGGAGTGTCAGGAAATGTGATGTATGGCCCAGAAGAACAAGATGGCTGCTGGGTGTAAGTCAGGTATTGTTGAGGCTGGGAGGTTCGTGAGCCTTCAGCAACCATTAAAGCGTTGCTAGCAGGAAGACTCAAGGGTCTGCTTGTCTGATGACCTCTCTTACTCTCCATTTCCAAATGGTATCCATCAAGGATGCCATAGAGTTCTTTCACGGTGAGTGTATTCAGGTTCTCTATTCTCTTGATAGAGACACAGTAGAATGTCCACTCATTGGGTGATGCACTCATGAACTTTCTTGTAAGATCTCTAAGTTCATGAGCAATTCCCACAGACTGAAGGGAAGAAATGAGATCCATGTACCTGAAGTATTGCTGGCTAAGTGTCTCTCCAGCAACGTAGGTGAAGTTCTCGAACTGCTTCTTCAGTGAGTCCTTCTTGGAATCATTTGAGCTTGAATACCTTTGAGCAAGTGCATCAAACAGTTCTTTGGCTGACTTGCAATGTTCAAACCCCACCAGGATGGAGTTAGGAATTGCAGTCATGAGAACAGTCATAGCATTGCTATCAATGTCCAGCTTCTTTAGGTCCTTATCAGAATAATCTTCAACAGCTTTCTCAATCATGGCATTGTTTCCACCAGCTACCTTTGGCTTATACGGGCCATTGACAATAGATTGCCACATCTTGCTGTCTTGATACCTGATGAAGCCTTCCATTCGTCTGCTCCATGACTGAAGTTTTCAGGGGTGATGATGGGTGCTTTGGTCATCGTCCCCATCTCCACTTCAGATTTGTTGAGGGCCATTTTGAGTGTGGTGTAAGGAGGAGTGAAAAACAGGTTGATTAGGATGGTAAGATCTCACAATCAAGAGCCTAAAAAAGCTCTAATACCAATTGCAGGATCGGGTTTGTCACTTAAACACTTGGATTTCTCTCAAACTCTCTTAAATAACACTCAAATCAGATGAAGTAGAGTCTCTTATAAGAGTTGATAATAATATAATAAGTAGCAAAGAACACACAGAAATAATTTTCAAGGCACTTGTATATATTACTTCTCAACTCAAAGAATTACAAGACTCTTACAAGCATAGAACATGAGTTACAATGAGAAACTATATATACTAGATCCTACAGCCGGATATACTTTGATACCAGCTGGAAACCTAAGACTAAAGCATATACTACAATGCTAAAGTTAAGGTATCTTAGATAAAGTATTATCTAAGATATGGTAGTAATGATATGTCCATGACTTACCTTTTGTCACCAACTAAAGATGGCAACTGTACTAACTTATAAAGGTAAACAGTGGAATAAAGTATGGTTAACTACATGGCTTTTGAGAAAACGCCATGCAGTATCTCAGAGGTCTGCAGCGGAGTGTCAGGAAGACCATACTTATGTCCACTGGATAATAGTAGTGTCTTTCGAAGGTAAGTTGGCTTCGGAAGAACAAGTTCTTCCAAAGCCACTTATACTTCGGAAGAGGCTTCTATACTTCCGAGGCTTGAGGACTTCTTTCATACTTCAAAAGTTGACTTCTGATCTATCACTCTAAGTCTTGATCTTTGGAAGTAAATACTTTGTCTTCAGAAGTTGGAGTTTTCCTTTGGAAGTTAGTTTTACACTTTGTCTCCGGAAGAGCTCCTTTTTCCTTCGGAAGTTCCACACTTAGCTTCGGAAGTCCTTTATTAGTTGTACCAAAATAGTCTAAGTGATTTGGTTTTGGTTGCACCAGCCTTTCTAGATCCAACATTCTGCTTCTTTAACAAAATTAATTGTTTGCACATTCTTAACATCTTTACCCTTTAGTTTATTTGGACTTTGACGTGACGCACGTGTTTGGTTAACTGATTTGCTCATTTTGGGTTCAGAAGTAGACATGTGTGAACCTGACTTTCCATTAACCTTTTTAAATTGATTATCCAAATTTTCAATGGGCATCTTTCCTTTTGATTTTAAAGTAGACTCCTTCTGTTTAGTAACAGAGTTCACCGGTTTACTAGTGGAATCTGGATCACTAACCAGAGGAGTGGACACCACATGATCCTTAATTGGGTTGTTATTTACAGGTCTATATTTTGTATTTAACATGATCTCATGTGGTGGTGGAACTACTTGGTAATCCAACCCTTCCTCATTATTTCGTTCTTTCACTAAGTTCTGTACTATGTGAGAAGAACTAGCCCAACTATGCAGTTTTTGTTTTAATGAATTTACCTCGACTTCTAAAACTGCTTTTTCTTTCTTTGTTTCTTCCAAAGAGTTTAAATAAAACTTTATATCATTAGCTTGATTAAAAGCAACAATCTCGATTTCCCTTAGTTGTTTACCTAAAAGTTCTATTTTTTCTTTGTAACTGCACTCATTTTGTTTTAAAATACGATTAGCTTCTGTGCACTGTTGTAAATCATTTACTAAGTTATCATTGTGGTCTAATAACATAGCAAATTTCAAATCAATGCTTTCTCTAAATTTGTTACATTCAATACAAGCATGTTTTTCAAAAAGTTGGTCTTTCGTACTTACCTTTGAAGAATCAGTTGAGTCAGCCATCAATGCAGAGTTAGACGCTTCGGATGCTGGAGATTCTGAACATGTCGTTCTGAGTTCCTCTTCAACCAGGTGATTTATCACATTCACAGCTTCTTTGTTATCTGACATTACCTGTTCAACTGTGATTTCACCTTCACTCGCAGAGCCATCATCCAATCCCTCGACACAGGCAATGTTTGATTCACCCGGAGACACAAAACGGAAGGTCCAGTCCTGCCCTTCGTCACCTTGAGCAGTCAAGGCCTTTGTCTCTTTGCTTGAAGAGGTAGTTCCACTCCTGTCTTTGTCTTGACGGTTGAAGGTTGAGAACGGATTTCCGTTACCTGTTTTCTTGGGCTTTACACATTCACGTTTGAAATGCCCCTTTTCACCACAATTAAAGCAGGTAACTTTGGTTTTGTCGAAACCAAAGGTTGTGTCTTTTGTGGCTACTAAATTCTGTCCTGTCTCTTTCACAAACTTTTTCGCCCTTCTGATAGCACTCGCCAAGGCCCACATGATATCCATTCTCTCTAGTTCATTTTCGTCCACCTGCTCGTAATCTTCATCTGCAAGATGGCAATTACCAATCTTCCCTGTAACTAGACCATCATAGGAATGGACAACAGCTGCTAGAAGATCCATATGCTCCTTTGCAACTTCCATTGTGATATTACCGAGATTCTCGGTCTTCAACTTAGTAGCATTGGCTTCAGGTACTATATATTAGGTGCAAGATGACCCTGACGTTTCTGGTCCTGAAGCAGTGGTTTGGGAAGGAGCTGCGGAACTAGACACGAACGCTGTTTGAAGTGGTGCTCCTGGACCAGTTGGAGTGGGAACTGAGTTATATAATGAAGGATTCTAAACGTAAGATCCTTTCTTTGACTTGTACTTCATTCTCAGTTCTTCCTCCCTTAACTTCAAGATGAAGTCATTTATGTCCAACGTAATAAGTATGTCGTTTTGTCTCAAGTTGGACACAAATGAATCCCATTTCTCTGGCAGCCAATCTGCAAAGCTTGAAACTTTATCTTCCATAGACGTCGTTACCCCATGAGTGTGTAGCTCACTCATAAGATGGTAGAACCTGTCGATGATGTCATCCAAGCTCTCGTTTCCTATAGGAGAGAAATTATCGAACTCCTTCTTGAGAGCCTTAGCCTTCAGTGCCTTTAACGTTGCATTCCCTTCGTATCTCTTCTCTAATGCATCCCACAACTTTTTGGCCTGCTTGTTCTCAAAAAATTGGTGAAAGATGTCTTTCGGAATTGACTGAGTCAGCAGGGTATAAACTTTCTTCTCAGTATTGTAAAGAATCTTCTGAGCCTCGCTCATTCCACCCAATGTTAAGTTTACTCCATTTGTACTTATTGGTACCATGTAACCAGTCTCTATAGAAGTCCAGAGATTTGGGTCCACTCCATTTAGGTAGATCTCGAACCGCTATTTCCATTGTGGATAGTCATCCAACGTTATAAGCTTCGGCGGTTTATTGTGATTTCCAACCTCATTCTCAAGAAGCAGAAGGTTCTGGATGCGTGAGTCCTTCCCGGCAGTAAACGCTGAAATCTGATCTTCCATTTGTATTAACTTTGAACTTTGAGAACAAGACAACTTCAATCGTGCGAATGAACAATACGTATGGATCACTCGTGCGAATGAAGAGTGCGAATGAATTCAATCGTGCGATTGGATTCAGTCTTGCGTATGGACAAGGCGAATGGACTCAAACGACTGAAGTGGTTCAGTCGTGCAAATGAAGTATGCGATTGAAGTGTGCGAATGAATTCAATCGTGCGATTGGATTCAGTCGTACATATGGAGTGTGCGATTGGAGACAAGCGAATAGGGTTGTTCAGTCGTACGAATGAGTGAGTGACTGAGTTTAATCGTACGAATAGGGTGTGCGATTGAGTTCAGTCGTGCGATTGAGCTAATCGTGCGACTGAAGGCTGCTGTTTTTGCAAAATCGAAGGTTTTTGACACTTTGACACAAAACATGATTTTTCAAGAACCCTAATCTGCCGTATGCCGAAAAACGTAAACATTGAGACTTGGAGACGTCGAAAACACTGTTTTACTAAAAAAGGTGACTCCTTTGAATGAAAAACGTGATTTTTACACCGAGACTAATCGAATCAAACGCAAAATCAAGAGCCAAAGCTCTGATACCACTTGTTAGGACCGTGTATGTACGGAATACTAAATGATAATGCGTGAAACCAGATCAAATAGTGCGGAATCCTATTTGATTGGCGATCCAATCAGTGAGAACGCAATCCCGGTCAATCTAATGATTAAAGAAACGTTAAGAACGAGTAGAAAACGATCAGATGCGAACTATGAACTTGGAATAGGCTTTCTGGACGCTCTGGACGGCTACGTTATGAGTATGTGTCAAAAGTTTTGTTTTTCCACGAATTAAGTGGTATTTATAGGTTTGCAGTCTTCGTTCGTGCGACTGAACCATTAGCATGGTTCAGTCGTGCGACTGACCCATGCGACTGATTCATACGCACGACTGAAAGTTCAGTCGTGCGACTGATTCAATCTCATGTCTCACTCGTAAGACTGATCCAGTCGTCTGGTTCAGTCGTGCGACTAGGTTATTAGCATGATGTATTCATGCGTATGGTCCATAAGTATGGTCCATTAGCATGAATCATCATATAACAACTTCAAACCTATATAATAAGTTTATATATATGAATTAGATATAAGTAAACATCAAAGCACAAATCATATATTATTACATTGTTTCATTACACATATGTAAGCCATGACAGATTTTTACATTAAGCATATAAACTAGGGACATATGTATCAACAAACAATGTTTTGTAACAATTATGAATGTTGTATTATTTTGCAAAAGCAATTATTTATATAAAAAATGGCTTTAAGTTTTCCGCTGCAAAAAATTTGTATGAAGTTTGGATTCAAAGGAATGAAATGGGGTTAAGAGAAATTGGTTAATGTTGTGATAGGGAAGCGCATATATAGTGTTTGATGAAATGCCTGAACAAGAATTATTTAGGTTGCCAGTATGGTTGTTGTAGTTTCAAAATTTTAGAATCCAAATATGTTATTATTCAGAAACTGAATACTTGGTTTAATCTTACATGTATATGTATATTGGTCGGTGAACGAACTTAATGTATTTTGTTTAGGCATGCTTCTCTCAAGGGATGCTACATGTCAAAGGAATTCTGCTTCATCAAGAAGGACCCTTATCTCCACAAATAAAAAAACAGGTAGTCCAAGGCATACCACTCTTAAGGAGGAAAACCAACAGAGATAGAGATTTTGATATTACATGAACATTCTATGGTGTGCACCATCTTAACTTAAAAAATTGGATGTTCCCGTAAGGAATTAAATATTTCAGTTTGATTACTAAATCAAATTACAATATGAAATTGTATGCTAGAAGATCCCAAGTAGATTATCCATTGTGATCATCATTTTTATGTTTTTGTTAATTTTTGCTTTAATTTATTCACTTAGCACAGATCTTTCTCAGCCATAGATGAGAGTTAGTGAGGAATTAAAGGAAGTTGTTAAGGTCAGAGCATGTCCATTTCATGAAATTGAGCAGCGGTGGCAGAAATATTGGAACGAGGATCGAACTTTCCATACACTTGATGAAAATGACACATCTAAACCTAAATTTAATGTTCCCTTATCCAAGGTATGTAAAACGATTAACCATGAGGTCTGAGGAAACATCTAAATCTTCCATTATCATGTTATATATGCATCCTGTTTGTGTGATGTTTTGCTTGAATGATAGTGTGCCCTTTTTGCATTATGTATCTACAAATCAATGCTAGGATAGGATGTTTGATTAGAGATAGCTCGTCTGTCATGATTAATTGTTTACTTTTGAAGTTATATAATTGAAGCAAATCAAGCCAGTTTCGCTACACTTGAAAGGAATCAAACAATTATATTTGATATTTAAATATTTTATGTTTTAGTTTTTTACATATCTTCATTGTAGTGGAGTTGGTTTACATGTGGGTCATCCTCTTGGATACACAAATACAGACATTCTTGCTCGATTTAAATGAATGCAAGGTTTTAATGCTCTGCATCTAATAGGATGGGATGCATTTGTTTGCATGCTGAGCAATACACTGTTAAGGTGTGTTATTAATTTTTAACAAATAAATTTTTTGCACCACATTCTTATTATTGCTTTCAGAGGGTGTTGGTTATTGCTCTTCATATTATGTAGAAAGGTACTCGCATAAAGATCACAACGTTAAAGAATATTGACCAATTCCGGAGTCAGGTAATCCAAAAAAATATGCAATTCCCATCCTCAAATAAATTGTTATTCATACATACAATTTATGAAAAAGTTAATGAAAGATGAGAGATTTGTGTTAGTGCCAAATGGTCATTTTAAGCACGTGGGAGTTTGTTTACATTTTGATACTTATTAAGCTTATTTGTGTATATCCTTATGAGTGTTAGAAGCTTATTTTAAGCATGTATTTTAATTGAATTTGGTATCTACTGTCAAGTCAGTTTTGTGAATAATATCACAATGATCAAGAGAGGGACTCATTTCGATTACATAATCGATCATATTGTTGTGGCAGTTGTAAAGAAACAAAACAAATATGATTACATATATCATATCCAGACTAGAAGATACATATTTGGATCGGACGTATTATAAAATGAATCTTGCCAAATGTATTTTGCTTTCAACTTTTTCTAGGGCCACAACAAATAGCTTGACAACACTGAAAAAATATGCGAAAACTAAGTGTTAGAATAATATTGTACCCATGTAAGAGGAAAAATGGTAGTTATTTATCAACTCAGGTGAACTACCCTGCAAACCCATCTTGTTCTTAGAAATCATAGTTTTTTGCAGGTCACTTAAAATCTAAAATGCACAGTACTATTCAAGCATACATATACCGTATCTCATAAAGTATGGTTCATAGTATTCATTTAATCACTATCAGTTGAATTACTTAGATATGTTTTTTAGACATTAAAGTTTACAAGATAGAACATACACAGTATACAGATTAATTAATAAAATAGACCAATTCCAATATGACATTGAGCTTTGTACAAGATTAGTATTAAAAGTTTGCATGCTTATATAATCACTAATCAACCACAGTACGATGACCTCACTCTTTTGGTCCTTATAGTACCTCATATGTAATTGAAATAGATACAAAATGTAGACACCAATAATATGGTGTTTGTTATACGAGGATTTTAGAAAATTCATTCTTGTTTCTTCCATTCCCAATAACAAATTAAACACCGATGTTACTAAACTACTCTCTCCTGCTTTGTAATAATTGTGATGTACCCGGTAAAAATTTTTACGAACTATATTTATAAGTTTTAAATTTTAGGAACTAATATAAATTAGTTACATCCTACTAACTCGGTTGTTGCTTTCTGCTTACTTCATGTCACCATAAACCCAACAACAACTACAAAGAGACAAAACAACCGCACCCGCCGCAACGCGCGGGCATTCTCACTAGTGTGTATATATATATATATATATATATATATATATATATATATATATATATATCATTTACAACTCTCTCTCTCTCTCTCAACCATTTCTACCTGAAAGTCTTCTCTCCGGCGACCACCACCACTGATGTCTCCGGCACCATCATCACTCACCATTATAATGTCTCTCTCACTCATATCTCTCTTCTTCTTTCTCAATCTCATGGCTGAAACCCTAGATCTAAAGAATATATTTGATTTCAGAAACGTAGATCTGAGGGGATGGCGGTTTATGGGGATGGAGGTGATGATAATGGTAGTCGACAAGTTGCAGGTGGGGTTGATGGATGTACAATGGTGGTGGTTGGGTGATTGCGGGTTGAAGGTTGACGGAGGTGATGATGTTGGTGGTTAGTTAGGTGGTCGCGAGTTGGCATTTAATAGAGGTTGACAATTATGATGGTTGGGTGGTTGCGGGTTGGGCTTGATGGGGGTGATGATGATGGTGGTCGGGTTTGCATAGGTTGGGACGGTGATGGTTTTTTAAATTGTGTATAATTGATTTTGAGTTTTAAATCATAATTTGGGGATGGATGATGATGACGATGTGGGGGTGGCTACAACAATGGTGGTGGTGGTGGATGGTGAAGATGATGATGCGGATTATGGTAAAATCATATTTTTTATGTATTAAATGGGTCTAGGTTTATTTTTATTGTTTAATATTTATATGGGTTAAAATGACTAAATTGCGCTCGTGTGCCTTGCACATGACCTGACTTAACGGACAAAATTAAACGTCCGTTAGAGAAAAGAACGAAACATGCAACTTTTATGAAATGTAAAGGATGTTTACCGTGAAAACCTTAGCTTAAGGATGAAACCTGAAATTTACTATAAATTTAAAGGATGAAAAGTGTAATTTACATTAATTATTATTTATAAATTTTTTTAATTAAAATGCTAAATGCAATATTATGATTATAAAAATGAAAATATAAAAGATTTGTTGTCACATTTTGGTTGATTAAATATTTTTTAAATATGAACCTTGAGTTTTTCAAAATTGAGATTTTGATTTCGATTGTTGACTTGCAATAGTATGTGAGATTTATTTGAAAGGTTGGGGATATATGGTTCAAAAGAGATTTTGATAAATTTTAAAGTCAAAGGTCATATTTGTAATCTTAAGTGGTCAAATGGTTAATTAGATGGTTATCATATCGTTTAATAGGTCATAAAAGATTTTGGCAGGAAAATTTTTTTGTGGTTAAATGCGGTATTGGCACATGGCATAAATTATTATTATTTATTAGTAAAGTTATTATTTTACAACAATAAAATATATAAACAAGTCCTTAACATGTTATAACTTGTTTACACACGAATTTTATCATCTCTAAACGTGTCGACCTGTTAATGATACGAAACCCGTTATGATCAAACATAAAATCTGTTAATTTCGTGTCATGTTAACAGGTTCATGTCACAAATTACCAGCCCTATATGGAGAAAGTTCTGTCAATATCATCCAGTTGGAGACATTAAGAAGAATGAATATCCCTGAGCATAAGATCACCTCCAAATACTCAGTGTTAGTGGGATTTAGTGGAGAAACTAAAAACATTGTTGGTGAATTAAAGCTTTATGTATATATCGAATGGGTAAATTCACTTAAAAATGTTATGTTATAGATTCATTATCTTGCTATAACATCATTTTAGGTAGACACTGGATATATGAAATGAAGTCGTTCCATAAACTTATCACCAATGTGTTAAGCTCCGTACACCTAGGAGAGTATTAAATATAGAAAAAGACCAAAAAAAAAGCCAAAGACTATTACACCTAATCAATGAAGGAATCCACATAGCAGGGCAGTGGATAGTAATTAAAGAATAAGTATGAGATGTTTTTGAAAATAGGAAGGAGGATATTCTCAGGATAAGGAACAAAATGTCAAAAAAAATATCCTTAGACCCTAAAGATGCAGAAATCAAAGTACTTGTAGGAACCAATATACCCAAGGATATTTAACATGAACTAATATCGATTCTAAAGGAAAGAAGATCAACATATTCCTGGAAATACAAGGATATGACAGGTATATCTAAAGATATACTAACTCACAAACTTGGTATTGATAACAATTTTAAGCCCAAACATCAAAAAGAAGAACGTTCGCACCTGAATGAAGAAACATCATTATTCAAGAAGTGGAAAGGCTGTTAAAATCCAAAATGATAGAAGTAAAATTCACAAGGTAGTTAGCAAATGTGGTATTGGTTCAGAAGAAGAACAGAATGCGGAGGGTATGCGTAGACTTCACTAATCTATAAGGTGTGCCCAAAAGATCCTTTCCCACTACCCCATATTGATTCAATGGTAGATACAGCAGGCCATAAAATGTTAACTTTCATGGATGTATCTTAAGGATTTCAGAAAATACAAATAGAGTCATTAGATCAAGAAGACATTGATTTCATGACCTCTACAAGTATTTATTGTTATTTTACTATGCCATTTGGTCCTAAAAATGCATGTGCAATGTACTAGAGGTTAGTCATATATGATGATTAAAAAGAAGTTGTAGGACACCATGAAAGTTTACATGATGATATGGTGGTGAAATCAAAGAAAGATGAGAATCATCATAGGGATATCAAGGAGGCTTTTGATATCCTTGACCAATATAACATGAAGCTAAATCTTGTTAAATATCACTTCGGAGTGAGGGTAAGAAAATTTTTACGCTATATGGTGACCAAAATAGTAGTAGAAGCTAGCTTGGATCATATTAAAGCTATCTTAAATTTGAAATCCTCGACAAACGTCAAGGGTATTCAAAGGTTAACTGGCAGAGTAGCAGCCCTAAATATATTCATCTTGAAATCCTTAAAAAGATGTAAGGAGTTCTATGATATCTTAAAAAACAAATAGTTTGAATGGGATTGAAACATGAGGAAGCTCTACAATCTTCAAAAGTATATTTATCATCAACACCTTTACTAATATAACCTGAACATGAAGAACCTCTATCATTATACCTAGCCGTATCTTGAAGTACGGTAAGTGATGTTCTTGTCAACGATGATGAATGGAAATAACATCCGGTATACTATGTAAGTAAAAGTTTACTAGATGCGAAAAATCATGTATTTCTATCTTAAAAAGTTAATTTAAGCTTTAGTTATGGCTTCTACTAAATTGAGACATTATGTTGAAACACATACAATTTACAACCGAATCAAAATCAAACGAACAAATTTTTTCAAACATTTTTCAATTGAGTTTGAGCAGTTTTCGAACGTCAAACGATTTAGAGAGCCCTAAATGCAACATAAGTGCCTTCTTTATCGAGAAAAATGACCCATACCCACGCACAATCCGACTCGTGACCCGCATGCAATGTGCCTGACCGGCTGACCCTGACCCATCCAAAAGCCTTTTGACTCACGTTTTACTGTGCACTTACTGACCTAGTTGCTTCCTTCTTCTCTCGCTCGTTGTTTCTGTGTTCGACCCATCATCTGTAATCTGGAAACAGACGCAATCGTAACCTGTACTTCAGTCTCCAAGCTCTGATTATTTTGGTTTCTTCATTCGTTCTTAAGGTTACTGATTCAACCACCTTAATCTTAAACAAATTTATACTCTTTTCAAGTTTTGAGTTTCAGTTCTAGCGACTGGAGTTCTAATTGACGTTATGTAGATGAGAATATAGATTTTGCATTCCAAAAAAATTCCAAATTTGTGATCGAAGAGAATCGTTAAACCTCTCACAAAACCTTCATTTCATGGTCCGTCGTCTTCTGCCTTAGTGTGACATTTCTTCCATTAACAACCCATTTTACATATAATGAATGTTTTAAGCTTAATAAGAGGAAACCCAATCTGCTTTCTCCCTGTCTTAATTTCTGATAAGTTTTAATTATGAAAACGGAACCAATTAGAGGGCTGTTTTAGCGATGGAAATTTTGATTTTCTGGTTGTTCATCAGATTATGTAGATTACATGACGAGTATTTTGTATTTTTGTTGTTCATCAGATCGCCATTTAGCTACTCAGAAGCAGATAAAGATTATTTTCAAGTAGGTTCGAACTCTTACTCATATCTGATTTTGTGATCATTGCCTCTCTTACTAATTTTGGCTTATACAGTCTATTGTATACAAGTTTGATCAGAGGTAAGTATGGGCATATGTTAATCTTATTTCTCATGATGAAAACTGTAGGCTTTTAAGTGAGGGACAATTGTACAAGAGAATATATATACTATAAAGGTTAATATGTAATTGGGGAGATGTCTTTCACTTTTGTTGAGTAAAGTTAGTTAGCTTGAGTCATATTCTAGTTCTCCTTGTCTGACATGCTCTTATAACTTGCTGGGAAGTTTGAAAAATAAGTTTGTTTTCAACAAGCACTCAATGGAATCAAGTTTGGTTGAAATTGCAGCCATTTTTTTTATCGAAAAGGATTA
Organism: Flaveria ramosissima; assembly: GCA_025215565.1. NCBI lineage: Eukaryota > Viridiplantae > Streptophyta > Magnoliopsida > Asterales > Asteraceae > Flaveria > Flaveria ramosissima. The sequence continues at coordinate 23,784,155 of CM046044.1, read as the reverse complement.
CGCTGGAATTTCAAGCTATTAGCTTGATATTAAGTTTGCAATGATTGAACATTGTTAATTTATTTGGTTACTATAGGATTAATGAATTTATTATTGTTTAGTTTTTATCTGCCGATGTGTTATAAGGCATCTTTTCTTTTTTGCATTAGTCCTGTTCACGCTGGTTTTCAATAATTTATCGTGCATACTAGGTTCAACTACTTAATTCACCACATATTTCATGAGAAGTTTAAAAATTAAGTCAACACTTCATTGTTCTCTGTTAGTTCCATATCCCATTTATATATAAATACGAGTATTTATAATGTAAATATATGGGATTTTTCATGGCTATCTGGATGAATAACCTTCAGGTTAAAGGGCATTTGGCATTTGCTCCTACTCCCAGGATCTGCTTATCAAGGCTGATGCCATCTTCTTTAATATAACCAATTTTAGGTATCATTTATATAAACCTAATTGAAAACGTAGGCGTAGTGACAAACACACATACGTTAGCAAAATTACCTATTAATGGCTATTTATTTGCCTTTTTTCTCACATAGGTCTAGGTGAAATTGAGGTGCCAACTAGGCCAACACTACAGATTTCTGGTTTTGGGATGGACGATTTGCAGAGGCTACTGCTCCATGACCATGGTTTATCTGTTTCCACACTTCCAGACAAAGGTCGCTGCCTCTTCACTAATCGAGACTTCTTTCCAGGTGCGTTGGGTCAAAACGGGCTGGGTTGACCTGCAGACACATTATTTTGCCCAATTTTAGGAACTTTTATGTAATTAAATATGATCACAAAAACTACTGGTAAATTAGTGTCGACATCACCTTTTCACTTATTAGCTTATTTTATATAATTTTTACCAATTGACCTATATTTATAAAATATAACCCAATTCAACTTCTTTTGACAAAAACAGATTAGGATTTCCCCTTTACCCTCAATTCTTAAGTGACTGTCACAATGCGAATAGGTTGGAAGTATGCTAGTTTAGGTCTGCATTTATGTTTTGTCGTTGACATTATGCTATAGTTTATTGCCGTCATAGATGATTGTTGATCATTGCCTTTTATCTACTATCATAGGAGAAATTATATTAAGTCAAGAACCTTATGTTTCTGTACCAAATAAAAGTCCAGTGGAATCAAGATGTGATTGGTGTTTTACATCAAGTAATATAAAGAGATGCTCGTCTTGTCATGTTGTATGGTATTGTGGGAGCAGATGCCAGGTATACTTTGCTTCATGTTGCTGTCTTCCATTACACACACGCCCATATGTATATATATATATGTATATGTATGTTATATGAGAAAATCATGAAAGTAGTCATCTTTATGAGTGTATTATACCTCCGCGGTAATTCTGGAACAATTTCACGCATATAGCTAGGAGTTCGACAAATCTTTGGTCACGGGTTTACTTTTACTAGCCTATATTCCTGGTATTTTCACTCTTATACACGAATGAATAGTAATACACACACAAATATATAGGTTGCATGTGGCCGTGTATTACATTATGGTTTTATATATCATTATTAATGGGAAAAAGCCTAATACACGAGTAAAAGTAGTTCCACAACTTCATGGCTAAATGAGTAAATTATTTTTTGATTTGTCTATATATATATTATGTTTTTGATGCATCCTTAACCTGATGTTATTTCAATTGTGAACATTTCAGAAATTCGATTGGAAGCTGCATCGTCTTGAATGCCAACTGCTTTCACAGCTAGAGAAAAATAGAATAAGATCTCTTACACCATCTATACGTTTGATGATTAAACTTTACCTTCGGAAGAAGTTGCAAGACGAAAAGGTGAAAATGTCTCTTTGCTTTTTTGTTCTTCCGAATGGTTTTGTTCTTAAAATGATGTTGTTGCTCTACACTAAGTTAATTCTATAATACATACTTACTAATGGAAAATATCATTGCATAAATATATGATTTGATCATGCCCTGTACTTTGAAAGACTTGTTTAATTGTTTTAATGATAATATCTAACATGTGCCAGGTTATCCCTACTACTGTGATGGACAACTACAACCTGGTGAAGGATTTAGTATCTCGTATCCTTGCATAAGTGGTGTATTGTTGTGAAGGTGTTTTTAATATACAAACAAACATACCTAGTATAATCCCACTTATAGTAGAGTTATTGGTAGGGTGTGGAGGGGACGTGATGGCGGCAAATCTTACCTCTATGCAGATGGTAGAGAGGCTTGAGACCCTCGACTGCAAAACCTTTTTTAATGCATACAATTTAGTATAAGAAGGTGATAGCGTAGTAATCCATATAGTGTCAAATATAGCTAAGAGAATCAACGCAACAAGTGAACAACATACTAGAGTATTAATAATGAAAGCTGTAAACTACCGCTAATATACAGAGATGACAACTGCAGACATCCATGTAGTAGCTACAAATAAAAGACTAAATAGACATGAAAAAGAAACACCAACCCCTATGCAAGTACCTAAACACACCCCTAAAAAGGTCTATACACCCAAACAACGGCAAGGCAAGTCAGGCAAACAATAATGTAGAAAAGCTAACGCCCTAAGATAAATTTAAGAGAGATCCGTACACTCCCCAAAAGGTCCATAACCCCTATCGGACGTCTCCTAGAACTCTCATTCCATGATGAATTTGGACAAGTTCCACTTTCATCGTCAATTGTCTTTTAATATGTTCATTTATTTCATCTTCTTAACATGTTTTTGCATCAAGATGTAGAAATGTTTGGGTCTCTTACTCTTTCCTTTTGTATAAAGTATTTCCCTGAGGTGTGCTCGTTTTCATCATGTACTTCTCCAACTTTATAGGAAATTAATAACGATAACAAGAGATAACTTCCATGAGTTTTCTTCTGTAGTTTAGTGTGTTTAAGTTCCTAAAGATACTGTAGTTTAATATGTGTTTAATTTATACCATACTTGGAGATTCTCAGCAATTATGCATGGAATAATATTCAATAATCCATGGCTTGTGATCTTGGTTGTTATCTTTAACGACTTTTTATAAAGATATCTCAGAGGTTGGAGAGACTCAGTTGGTGTTGTATGCACAAATGGCAAATCTTGTCAATATAATACTCCAGTGGCCTGATCTAAACATCAAAGATATTGCAGAAAATTTCTCCAGGGTATAATGTTATAATACTAGTCTTTGACTACCTAAACAACCATATAACATTTGTTTCTAAAATTTTGCCCTTGGATCTACTACCTTAAACCATTATTATGTTGGTGCCTAATGTAACATGCAACAACATTTTGTATGCATTAATACATCTCCAAATTGTTATAAGCTAGCTATTACATTGGAAACTTTCTATAGGCTCTCTGGTATGATAGATAAGTGTGTTTTGTTTGAATGTAATCCCATTTTGTATACACATACAGCTTGCATGCAATGCACACACAATCTGTGACAGTGAGCTTATACCATTAGGAACCGGACTGTATCCTGTAATCTCCCTTATCAATCACAGGTGACCTTTTAATATGACTTTTTGATGAATGTATACTGCTTTGACTTTCTAGTTACAAGGACTTATGAATGAATTTGATTTTTCTGTAGTTGCTATCCAAATTCAGTTCTGGTATTTGAGGGACGAATGGCAATAGTACGTGCTATTCAACAAATACCAAAAGGTAGTGAGGTATGCTTTCTGTATTTCTTTTAGTTTTGTAGTCAATCTAATGTTGCAAACAGAATTATTTAAAAATATTGTATATCATGGTCAACTTTGTTATCCGTCCCAAATTAGATGCCTTATTTTTGTCCACTCCACCTCAAGTTAAGTGTTTATCTTACATTTGGACTTTATATTTTAACACTTTATTTTGTTTTGGCATGAACTTGTTACCCAATTTGCCACCTCTGCTGTAGGTATCGATAAGTTACATAGAGACAGCAGGAAGTACAATGACTCGACAAAAGGCTTTGAAAGAACAGTATTTCTTCACTTGTAGTTGCCCCCGCTGCATGCAACTTGTACATCCATTGATCCAAATACTAATATTGTGAATTTTAAATTTTAGTTGCTTGTAACTTCATTACTGTTAATGCTTAGCATATTACAATCCTTGCTTTGAACTTAAGGGTCAGAATGATGATATCAAAGAAAGTGCAATTCTTGAAGGTTATAGATGCAAGAATCAAACATGTGATGGGTTTTTGCTTCGTGATCCTGGTATCACTCACTTCTTTCGCATGCAAGTCTGTGAGCATTGATGATTTTTTATATTGTATATTTATTTTGTTTTCAGAGATTAAAGGTTTTAGATGTCAGCATTGTGGGCTTGTAAGGGGCATTGACGAAATACTAAATATTGCTGGTGAAGAAAAATCATTGTCAGAGAAGGCATCTTTAGCTCTTTCCTCTGGGCGTATCCTCTAATCTTATTACCCAAATTATCATATATTGAAATGTTCAAATTAATTTTTGCGTATAACTTTATATAGAAAAACTTAATCAGATTTCAGATATTGATGAAGCCCTGTCAATGTACTTGATGGTTGAGAAGCTGCAAGTAAAGCTTTATCATTCCAGTTCTATCAAGTTGATGCGGACGAGGGAAACTCTTTTAAAAGTATGAATACAAAACTTTTAGTTTAACAGTCTTCTATTCTTCAGTGAAAAGATTTACGAGGTTTTATGCATTAAATTACATGACGCTAGATCCTTTCATCCCTTTTCCTTTCACAAACTATATATATTTTTATGATTTTGCGTGTTTGACCTGTTAGAGATGAAACATAATTTCAATGAACCTATTTATAAGTAGATGGTTAAAAATTCAGCTCTTCTCAATCATGATTCTGCTGGAAAGTGTTAGGAGTTTGGTTTCCAAATAACAGAGTTTATTATTATCTTGCTATCTAGATGGTTCTTAAAAAAATTTTATTTGATCGGTTATAATAATTTGGATTAGGATAGAATAGGAACTAGATATTAAATGGGATTGCTTATTCATTTGGTTTTGATAACTAATTTATAGAACAAAATAATATTTTAGTTTCTCTCAAAGTTATCACATGAAGCAAATGCAATAACTTGTTTATTTATGTATGTTATATATGCAAATTTTGTCTTTTGGTGAATGATGATTAGAGCTTAGATCTCATTTCTTTCAGATACTTATGGAGACGGAAGATTGGAAGAAAGCACTGACATATTGTAAACTGACCATCCCAGTTTATGAAAGTATATAAGTTTATTTACTGCATGTATATTTTATGTTTTATTTGTATACATGGATCATGAAATTAACACAAGTATTTTTTATATTTTCAGGAGTGTACCCTACTATCCACCCTCTCCGAGGGCTGCAATATTATACTTGTGGGAAACTTAACTGGTTCGTGCACCCATAACTTGAATTCGATTATGCTTTTCTTCAGCTGTTGTTACGCTTAAAGCTTTTAGCTTCATATGGAAAGTTAGAGCAATGATGACGACTTTATTTTCAAAACATGGTCTCTAATTAGGTGCCAATCAGCTTTAATGTGTTTGGTCTCTCGTAAGACTTGATTCAGATGACTGAGTGACCGACTATCACAGTAAAGATTAGTCAAGTTGTCAGTAATTATTCCCATCTTTCTTAGAACTTTAAGAGTCTTTTAACCTATATCATCTCGCATGACACGACTGCCATAGCATGACATTCTGACTCAACATTTGCTTGGGAGACATCATGTTGTTTCTGACTTCCTTAAGAAATTAGATTACTAGTTTATCTCTTGAAAAAGGGACAGACAACCCAATCTGCATTAAAAAAACTATATTCTACCTTCTCTTTTAGGAAATGCACCTACTTGACAATGACCCTTGTCTGAATAAAGGATATTATAAAGTCTAGCACGTGTTAGTCTGTATAAAGGATATTATAAAGTCTAGCACGTGTTAGATATTTTAACTTCTCGGCTGGATCCGTCATAGGATTTCCATCATTAGGTAGAGATTTTCCTGTAGTGAGCTTCGGGCTTTCAACTGGTTTGCACTACTAAGCCACACTCAGTCAGTAGATCAATTACATTTCTGTTGAGTAAGAAGAATTCCTGGTGGAGATTGGATAGTTATATATGAAAAGAAGTAACTAACATGTTCCAAATCTGTAATCTAAAACTGTGGACACCCAGTAACATTAACATCAGAAAATCAGCATTCACCAACCTATTTCTCGGATGCAAGTTCTAGCTATACCAATTAAAAACACTGACACAAAAGAAGCCGTTAAATTTATGCAAAGAGGTCTACTGATAATATATGAAATAATTGTGCACTTTTGCAGGTTACTAGGATACACAAAAGAAGCCGTTAAATCACTGACACAAGCAGTTGATGTATTGCGCATCACTCATGGAACCACCAGTCCTTTCATGAAGGAGCTTCTTGGTAAGCTGGAAGAAGCACGAGCAGAAGCTTCTTACAAGCTATCATCACCGGATGATCAATAAGGAGAATTGTGAGTGTATTCGGTAGAGAACCAATTTTATTAGAGATTTGTGAGAAGCGTATATAAACTCTTGTACGTAATGCATATTGCATTTAGAGGCTGTTTGGCAGCATCTGAAGCAGCCTCTTTAATGGTTTAGATGTTTGAATGGTTCAGCACTTAATAGTTCAGATTCTTTGTTTCACGAGCAAATGTCTGAATGGTTTAAATATTTGTCTCTGAATGGTTAAGCATTATACTAATGCTGAATGGTTAAGAGGTCTAATGTTGAATGGTTAAGACTTTTTATCTATATTGGTCAGACATTTGACTTTGAATATTTAAGTGATATACTAGCTCTTAATGGTTCGGACTTCTTAATAGTTTAATACTAAATGGTTCAGACTTCTTATTGGTTCAACATTTAATCATTCAAAAATTAACAAACAGCCCCTTAGTGAGAGGTGAGCAAGTAGAGCGGTTATATAGTTAAATAGCTTCCTTTCGTGTCACAACCAATTATCCATTTACAATTCTTTATTTGAAACTAATTATGTTTTGGACTAGGGTTGTTCACGAACCGAACACAACTCTGCCCGAACTCGGTTCAGTTTCAAATCGAGCGGCTTGGTTCGGTTTGAACTTACAAATTTGAGTGCAAACTTCATGTTTGAACTTAGTTCGGTTTTAACCAAGTCTCGGTTTGCTTGCTTTATTGTTACAATTTAAAACAAAACTAATAATTTATTCAAGTGTTTCAACTTTCAAGTTGCGACTCAAATTCAACTAAGTAAAAAATAAAATCTATCTAAGCTAGATAAGCTAAAATCAATCAAAACTAAACTAAAATCAAGCGAGTATCTTTTTCAATGCTTGTGATGTTTAAAGCTTCTATCCTTTTGTCATTTTATCATGTTATGTGTCAATAGTGATAACCACGCTAGTGTATAATGCTTCTACAAATAAGAACCAAATCATCAAATAAAAATCAAACTTTAACATATCACGATTAGGAACAATCGAACAGGGTTGGACTTTAGACTTTGGAGTTCCGAGGCGGGGGTGCACGGTCGTATTGTTGAAGACTCGAAGGCAGGGATGCGACTTGTGAGGTCGGACATGTTGCAGGTGGTTGGTGGTCGGCCGAGAGGTGGGGGATTCGGGGTGCCAAAGGTTGGGGGTCAGCAGGGAGGTGGGGGAATATAGGGACGGCTAAATAATTAAGGGAGGTGAAGTGGTGATGGTAGGGAGGTGAAGTGGTGATGGTATTGTGAACTTGGGAAGTGATAATGTGATTAGAGAAATAGAGAATTAGGGCTTTTACATTAGGGTTGTTGATTTTTTGACTAAATAATTAAATAGTGGTAGTCAGTTGATAACTAAATAAATTAACAAATATATAAAATAAAAACTGAAATAAAAAATAATTCAAGCGAAACTGAGCGAGCGACGAGTGAGCGTATTTTTGCTCGTGCTTGGTTCACGCCGCTCAGTTCGTTTACAATCGAGCCAAAAATCAAACGAGCAAAAAACCAAGCTTTTTCCGAACAAGTTCGAGCGAGTTTCGAACTTCCACCATTTTAACAACCCTATTTTGAACGTTTCAATTTACATATATATCGTTTTTGTATGCACCATGCAATGTTTTTGACCATTTGCAATTTAGAATGACACTGAAATGACTAGTATCTCTTTTAATGTTTAGCCTCACATGCATCGCACGTGCAGCAGAAGGATATTAGGAACATTGGGCATGGGCTGAAAACTGGTGCAAACTTTATATGATTGAAGAACAATCAATGTATGTGTTAAAATAATTTTTAGTCATGCCTGGTTTGCTATCATGCTTAGATGCGTTTTGAAATGTGAAAATCATAAGAATATAACATTTAAACGTGTATTTATTAAAGGGAAATTAAAATTTAATAATCTAAACTATTACTTATTGACAAATAATAATTCATACTAATACTTTGGCCAGTAACAATTCCAACTTTCATTTTTTTTCCAACAATATATAGTTAGTTGTATAATTATCATATATTCACATTTTGTTTGTACTTATTTTAGGTTTGATTTAGTTTGTATGTTTTTTCATTTCGTTCATAATAATTATTGTGAACGTAATAGAGTCCAAATCAAATGTAATTTTTAATAGTTATGTTACTCGGACTGTAGTTGGCAAAAAAATAATAATAATAATAAAAACTAGGATTGTTACCGGCCAAAACAATAACATGAATTATTATCGATCAATAAGTTAATAATTTGGATTATTAAAATCCAATTTGTCTTTATAAAATGTCATATTTTCGCAACTTGATAAAACTGCCACATTGTTTTTATGGAGTGTTTTTCATTAATTCAGCAACTATTGAAAACTCTTTTTATAAATTTGTTTTTTTTTCTTTTTTAAGGCATATTTTGTCTTTTCTAAGGATCTGACAAATTATTTCTTAAATACGTAGAGTGTTGCTAGTTTTCGTTTAACACAATTGTCCGAGTAGTAAATTTTGGGTATATTAAGTCTTCAAGATAAAAAGGTTTCTGTCACGGTTGTGTTTCTTTTTTCTTTTTTAAATTTATTTTTGTAAAACAACTAATAGGTTTTATAAAAGTTTCAATTATAAGCAAAGTGATTACACTCTTTTTTCTTTTTTAAAACGGTTTTTTATTTACTACACTATTTGTTATTCCTTGAATTTAAACAATTGATCTTTAAGATTAAAGCAAGATACCTCAGGCTATACTTCATCTCAATAGTTACTTAGAGATGCAATTATTATCAGTCTCGATAGCAAAGAAATAACGGAAATTATAAAAGAGTAATGTTTCTAATAGAATAATTCGATAAAACAAGTTTCTACCACTTGTCAAATATCTATATTTGAAGGACCATTGGTTAAATGAAAACTGGCATTTATGATGAAAACATCATATAAATCTAGAATATTAGTCGGAATAATAACAACATTAAAATACCAATATGAAGAAAAAATGATGTTTAGTTAAGCAAAAGTAATCAAAATAAATACTCTCAAGAGGGCTACTTGATTAAATTTCATATATTTACGATTAGTGGATTCAACTGAGAACCAAAATTTTAAAAAGAACCAAAAATCATTTCAAACCACTTATTTTTCCTTTCTATAGATTTATCATTTATGCATACTATTGATAACCAAATAATTGTTGAGAACCAAAAGAAGTATTTCAAGTCAATTAATTTTTTTCTTTCTAATATTTAGTTCTTTTTTTAATTCCTATTTGTAATTTTATCATCTAAATTTAGTAATTTAAATTTTTATATAAAATAATACCATAAGCATATGAAGGGAACTTAATTAAATTCCGATATTCTTTTCTCAGTTTACTTTTTATTACATGCCTATATATTTACAGCTTCATGTATACATATCATTAAAATAAAGTAACATTTCCATTGACAAATTCACATCAGCATGGGTCGAACCATTGCCTATATATTAATGTATTATTTTACAATGGCAGTTGCTATTTATATGAGAGAAAGAAGGCTGTAGGAAATTAAAGTTGTTATAGCTCAGTTGATGGATTTTTATTCTTAATCAACTGATCTATGGTTCGACCCATGCTGCTGTGAATTTTTGAAACAATTTTCAGTTATATTTCGTTCCTCAAGTCCTTGGCTATTGCCAAATAATGATTTTTGGCTCCTTTCTTACGACTGCACTTGAATTAAGTTTTCATTACAATTTCACTCCCTTAACTCCTTGTCTATTGTTAAATTATGAGTTTTGTCCTCAGTTCTTTTTACTGTTTCTTCGGCATGTTCCTTGTCTACTGTTTCTTTATATTTACCATAAAGAAAATAAAAAAATAAAAAAATAAAAAAAAACTTTTCCTTTTTTTTTACATTTTTATTTACTATTAGCGTTATTGTTAATCGTCATCGCCGTCATCATCGTTATCATCATCATTATCGCGATCGTTATTGTCATCGTTATTCTTCTTATTATTAATTTTTTGTACCTTTTTCTTAAATTTGAAGGATGTGTAGACTAAAAACATAAAAGCCTTACTACTATTTTGCACATGCTAACATTGGTATCATCATTGTAAAACAAGTGCTGATATCTTTTTGGAATATTCAGCTTTCTCTTTTGATTTCAGAGTTCACCTTGTGTGTGATTCATTTTGTAATATATTGACTTATGCTGGAAACTTACCGCACCACTAGCTTGTACTATATAAAGTTATCTGTTTTAAATATAGTTGACTAGGAAAAAATATATAATCACTAGGGTAAAACGGTAAAGTAATATATTGTATTAATTATATTACTGTATCGGATTGAGTAGGTGGCTAATATAATCATAATATTTATTAAACTAGTCTGGAGGTGTGGAGTGCATACTAATTTTAGTTTATTATAATTCTGATATTAGAACCTCATTGATTGTTACGGGCGAAACCCCTAAGTAAAGAGGGTTTTAAGGGGGCAACGTCTTTGATAGCGGGGTCAAATGAGCAGTAATACTTGGTAGGGTGCTACAAATGAAGCCTTTGGCAGGGGTCAAGATTGAATTTTTAAAGTTTCACATGTGAAATTCCGAATAATTTGGCTTCATAATGCAATTTGAAATAGAAAAAGGTAACTACTCGAAGGCAGCTTTAGAGGCTTTTAGACCCTGCCCCTGGAACAGACGATCTTCTTCAAAATTGGTCGTTTTTCCTCTTGTTCGAATCTCACTCAAATCTATACTTGTTCTTGATTCTAATATGATTTTTATCCCATTGAATGTTTGGATTGAACGCTCAAATAGTTCAATGTAAAAGCGTTTTAAGACTCTCGAATCGTTCAAGTTTTGATCATGAAAATACGTGTTGCCCTTATTAAATAACATTTCATGCGCTTAATCGTTTTAATATGAATTCAAAATATATTATTATACAAATATATATAAAGAAGTAAAAAAGAAAACAAAGACTCACTTTCGAGAAAGCTATAGAATTGTCTTTTTTTCTAAACCACGATCGGTGGAAGCGCTTTATCCCCCCTCTACCCTTGGAGTGTTTGAGATTCATCTTTAGTGCTTCAACCATGATTATCATGATATGGCAATAAACATTCTTATGTTAATTAATCCACCAACCCATTCAACTTAGTCAATTTTTAATACAGCTCCATGATTTTTATTATTATTTTATTTTATTTTTTCAAAATGGTTTCTTGTATACTCTTTTGAATCCATCTGGCTATTGCGAGTTATGATTTGTCTACACCCATTACTTAGCATGGTGTTGAAATGTCCTATTAGTTTTCTAGGTTAATTCTCATAGTAAAATAAATGAATAAGACTAACACAAAACCTAAAAGGTAGTTACACTAAGTGATGCTATCTTTTGTTTACATAATTTTAAATATTGAAAACCATAAGCCCCTAAGGCCTAGTGAGAAAGAACTCACTCAACTTGAACGCCTTTAAAAATAAATCAACTTGATCCATCTTGTGTAATATTATTGTTATTAGTAAGGCCTTAAAACTTCTGATTGTTTGGTAGTTATCTAAAAAGTTTTTAATTTTACTAAGATATGGTATAACTTTTTCATACAATCCCTTTGTTAACCGACTCATTTTTGGCCTGGTGAAAAGCTTCTGGATATTTCATTGTTTAAGAAAGGCGAAACCGATATTTTATGGATTACTTTACTTCCACCTTTTGTCTGCAATAATCCACCAATTCCGGAAATGATTTAAACAACCATTATTGCGTATTTTATATGGTAGTTTTAAATTTTAGTGACCAAACATAAATGGAGTCACATGATTTTTGTCATTTTGTAGAATTTTTGGTATTCAATTGTTTTAAAACTTCCATTTAGTTGTCGTCATACACAATTTTGCCCTTATAATAAAGACCTATTAAAAGCTATTTAAGCCCACCTATTGAAATTCAGTTGTCGATATATACAAATTTTTAGAGGATTCACACATTTGCTTTGGGATTTTTCACATTCTTTTATTATTACTATATATTTGGGTCTAAAAGTACCTAGTAGCTTATAAATTTTTACCCTAAAAAGTTCTTTTAAGAAGACATTCTAAGTATTTACTTAATTATATAGAGCTATAATCAAATTATAGGACAAAACAAAAAATTATTAATGTCTATATAATTGTATATAGTTTAAATACCAAATCATTTTGAGTACACAGGTACGATAACAATATAAACATATGTATAAAAAAGTTGAATTGTGACACATAGACAATTATATAAATAGAGAGCCCAGAGTTGTTCTCCCAGTTATATAAGATATGTATAATTGCTTATGTGACACATAAATATACTCTATAAATAGAAATAATAAGACTTTAACATATTGGTCCCATTACACCTTTACTTTCATATAGATTTCCGTATAAAAATAAGATTCACTTTTTTAAGAATTGTCCCATTCACTTGAAAAAGCAATAGCAGGAAACTTTAGTACCCACCACTCAATTTCTTATTAGGAATTTGGACATACCTTCCATCCACCACCATCACTAACAACGGCAACGGCCAACCACTCATTGTTTTTCTCACCGTCACCATTACCATCACCCTTCTTTTGACCACTAGACTTTAGGTATCTATTTGTATCGTATGGTAGTACTATTTTAATGTGCATTCATTATACATATACATGCCTATAAACATATATGTGTATGTATACCAATACGCGTATACAAATACATACACATATGGATATCCGAATTCATTAATACCATTATGCCTTTCAAATTCACTTGTTTTTCTGTTTGTTTTTAATAATAAAAAAAGTGAACGAGACCCACCACTAATAAGAAAGAAGCATTAGCGATCAAAAGTCATGACCTAAAATGTTTGGCAATTGACTTTCCTAGCTGACTTTATGAAAGATTTAATGTTGATAGTAAACTGGTGCCCGATTCAAATGCGACACAACATTAGCACCCTAATTGAAACCGTCAAAATGATTTGGTCCTTAAGTCCTTCACAATTATTTTTTGACCCATAATTTGTTATGAGTTTTTTCAATCATTAATTCTTTTGTAGCAAGTGTGATTTGAAATTTAGACGCAACTCTTTTAGTAGGTAAAAGTCGCAAAACAGATTAGACCTAGAATATTATGACCTTCGGTTGTAACGTCACAAAACATCATTTTTTGTAGTAGGGTACAAACTATAAGGTTTCCCTAAAGAAAACAACAATTTTAAAAAACTAATTGTATACAAGTGCATATTATATAAAATATAAACCTTATAAGGTCTACGTCAGGACCAACCACCACTACAATCCCCTTCCCATCACAACCGCGATATTAATAAAGCCTATTGATAGTCAATTAGGTTTGAAGAATTTGATGAATGAAGGGTATCTTTGTAAAACTATTTAGTAGGTGTAGACGTTGGCCCGTTCAAATAAAAGGATAGAGCTAGGATATCATTGTTATCTGTAAACAAAATAAATGCTAGTAGTTGAAAGATGTAAAATAACATAAATTTTATAAATTAATTCATTGTGTCATAAAGATGTATAAATAGACTTTATCATATCATGAGTACCTTAGATATACTATTGTAAGGATTCCTGAAGTCTGATGCAACCCAAAACAGCTTAAGTGTCTCAGCAACATGCACTAAGTACTGAAGTGAAGAATGCTTCGGAAGTTTTACACAAAGCATTAGAAAATACTCTAAGTGTAAAATCTTCCGAAGCCAAGACCAATATCTTCCGAAGCCAAACATGAAGTCTTCCGAAGCTTCAGAGACAAAGTCTTCCGAAGCCTCATCCTATGAAGACAGATTTCTTCCGAAGACTTTTAGTACACATGCTTTATCTGATGTACTGTTCCATAAAGCACCTTTTCCGCTGCATCTCTGTAAAGTCACCAACTTACATGAGTTGGTGAAAAGGGCCTTGCTTTTGGTAACTGTACATTGAGGTCTTGAGTATTCAACTTTCCACTTTATGTACTTTATCCTTTTTGTATTGTATAAGGATGTGAGCTATGGCATGTCATAGTCACAAGGTCAAAAGGCAGATATGCCTTTTGATCCTACAATTGATTTTGTTAGTGTCTAGTCAATTGTATCCAGCTGGCTTTCAAAGTATAGCCGGCTGTAGGTTGTAGTATAAGTATTTCAAGTTCTTGTATCTTTTCTTTATGCTTTGTAACACTTGTAAAAGAACTTGAGAAAGCAATATACTGCCTCCTTGAAACCCATACTCTCTTGTTCTGTCTCTTACTTTACTTGTGTTCTTTGTATCACTTTGGTTACCCAGTTCACTGTTTGATTAGAGCTTAGTTATTCTCCTCATTGTGTTGTTGTGTTGTAATTGTGTTTAAGCCCTTAAACGGTCCTGCAATTGGTATCAGAGCATTCCAGGCTCTTGATATAAGATCTAACCATCTTAAGATCCCTCACACACACAAAAACTAAACTCTTCAAATGGCTGCCATCTCTAAGACTGATATGGAGACTGGAACCATGAACAAATCCCCACTGATCACTCTTGATGATTTTGACACCTGGTGCATGAGGATGGAAGGCTTCATCAGGTCTCTTGATTCAAGAATGTGGGAATCTGTTGAGAATGGACCTTTCATACCCAGCACCCCCTCTGCTACTGGTGCTGGTATGATTCCTAAAGATGTGGCCAACTACTCAGATGAAGATAGAAAAAGAGTAGAGATTGACAGGAAGGCCATGACTGCTCTTCAGACTGCTCTCCCAAACTCTGTATACAGAGGCTTCAAGAAGTGCAAGACAGCCAAACAGCTGTGGGATGCACTGAAGCTGATGTATGAAGGCTCCTCTGAAGCCAAGGAGAACAAGAAAGATCTTCTGAAGCAGCAGTTTGAAAATTTCACCTTCAAAGCAGGTGAGACCATGACCCAACAATACTTCAGGTATGTTGAGATTGTGGATACCCTAGTGGATGGAGGAGTTCCTCTTGAGAACAGGGACATTGTAAGGAAGTTCATGTCCTCACTTCCTAGGCAATGGACACACTATTGTGTGGTGATCAAGAGGACTGAGAACCTTAAGACTCTTACTCTTACAGAGTTGTATGGGATTCTCAGTGGATACCAGATGGAGATGAACATGCAAGGTTCATCTGGCAACTCCAACAATCAAATGGGTTCAGCCCTTCATGTGGTTGAAAGGGACAGCATAGAACCTCAGCATCATCTCTTATGCTACCCTGACAACTCACAAAAGGGTCCTTTCATCACCTTCCCGGAGACACCAAGGGAGAACTTTACTCAAGGAAGCCCATTCCAAGAGACAAGTTCTTCTCAAGCCTTTGTGTCTGCAGATGAAAGCTGTGGGAATTATCTTTTCACTCTTGAAGACCTGGACTGTATCCATCCAGATGACCTGGAATACATGGAGATAGTTCAGCAGATGGCTCTCCTCACTCACAGAGCCAAGAAGTTCTACAAGAGGACAGGAAGAAGATTTCCAAGCAATGCTACCAGCAGTAAGTTTGGGCTGGATAAAAGCAAAGTTAAGTGTTACAACTGTAACCTTATGGGTCACTTTGCCAGGGAGTGTAAGGCACCTAAAGCAAATGGGGGCCAAACACAACCCAGACCAAACTTTACTGACAAAGCTCCTCAAGCTGAGAAGACAAAGCAACATGCTGCTGTTGCTGTTGAAGAAGGAGGCTTTGACTGGAGTTTTCAGGTGGAGGATGCTTCTCCAAACCAAGCACTGATGGCTGACCATGATGAAGCCAAGGTATTGGAACATCTTTGCTCCCCTGAATGCATTGCTAAAGTAAATAGATACAGGTCCTATAACCTAGAGATGAGATCTGATCTTGAGTCATTAAACATATTAAAATCTGATTTTAGAAAGTCTGAAAATGATTACAAGTTAAAGATAGAAGACTTGGAGAAAACCATTTCAGTACTAAAACATGAACATACAGATTTCAGAACTCAGATCCAAGATCTCATCACTAAGTTAACTGAGTGCCAGGCTGAGCTTGTGATCAGCAAAGCCAAGGCAGAGAAGAGTGTTCTTGAAGAAGAGACCTTCAAGAACATGATATCCTCATCCCTGCACAACAAGGTTTGTTATCAAAATAGACAGGGACTAGGATCAAATGAGATAGCTCCTCCACACACAATCTTGTCTGTAAGATCTCCTAGGTGTGGAACTTGTGAAGATGAGCTTCCTCTCATAGATCCTGTAAGTGAGGATGATGAAGAAGTGATAGTGAAGAATTCCTCTGAGAAGAGTGAAGAAGAGGATTCTTCCAAGGGCCACTATCCTTCTGAGGAGAAGAAATCAACTGTGATGACCAAGTCCAAAAGAAAGAACTTGATCAGAAAGAGCAAAAGAAAGGCAAAGAAGGCTCAAGAAATCAAGGCTACTTTTGATGCTAAGCAGAAACAAGTTTTTATCTCTGCAGGTTTCAAAGTAGTAAGGACTGAAGACATCAACCAAGACTCCTCAGCTAAGAGTCATGGTTCTTGTTCAAATCATCTCAGTGTCAAGAAGAAGACTGAGCTGCTGTGTACCACTGCTGCACAGCCTGGACCATCAAACTCCAAGAACAGTTCACAGCCCAAAGGAACTGTCTCAGCATCTACCAAGATGAAGATGGAGAAGGGATGTGACCAAAGTCAGTCTTGCTCTCAAAGGGAGACTTCTTTGAAGAAGAAAATGTTATGTGTTATGTGTGAAAGTACTTCTCACATTGCTAAGGATTGCCCATACAATCCTAAAAGTACTGTCCACATGACTAAAACAAAGACTTCAAAGAGTCTCAAGAAGTCTCAAGCTTCGGAAGGAAAGTCTGTTTCCTTCGGAAGCTCCAAATCAAAGAAGAAGGTAAGTGGAAAATTACCTTCGGAAGCAAAGTTGGTCTCGGAAGAAAGGAGTTCTTCCGAAGCACTAAAGTCTGCTGCAGTGACTGTAGATTCTTCCGAAGGATCAGTCATCAAAACTTGTGAAGTTCTAAAAGCTTCTAAGGTTTTGAAGGTCAAGTCCAAGACTCCAAAGGTGGTGTGGAAGTCTAAGAAAGACCAAATGACTGAGGTTTCTCCATCAACAACAGCTGAAGATCCCCATAGTACAACCATAGGATCTATTACTGTTGCATTACCTTCTATTACTGTTAATGAGCCCAAGACAAGTAAGGCTTGGGTTTCCAAATGTAACTAATCATCTTCTCTGTGCAGGAACAGCTCAAGACCAACAGGAATGTCTGGATAATTGACAGTGGCTGTTCCAGGCACATGACAGGCAATAGGTCTCTACTCCATAATTTTGAGAGAATTGATGGAGGACCAGTTGCTTTTGGAGGAGATGAAGGTGGTTACATTTCTGGAAGGGGCAAGGTCACAAATGGTAAGCTCAGCATTGAGAAGGTAAACTTTGTTAAGGAGCTTGGGTACAATCTTCTGAGTGTATCCCAATTTTGTGATCAGAGTCATAACATGCTCTTTACTGAGCATGAGTGCATTGTTCTCAAACCTGGTGTGGTCATTCCTCATGAGCATATCCTGCTCAGAGCCCCCAGGAAAGGGAACATGTACAAGATGGATTTGCAAGAAACATCTCCCTCAGGAGAAGTTTCATGCTTTCTATCTAAAGCAAATAGTGATGAGTCTTTCCTATGGCATAAAAGAATGTGCCATGTAAACTTTAAGAACATGAATAAATTAATTAAACATGATCTGGTAACTGGAATGCCAAAGAAAGAGTTTACTAGTGATGATCATTGTGTGGCATGCCTGAAAGGGAAGCAACACAAAGTATCTCACAAGCCTAAGGAAAAGAACTCCATCACTACTCCCCTACACTTGTTACATATGGATCTCTTTGGCCCCACCAGTGTAATGAGTTTAGGAAGGACCTCTTACTGTCTGGTGATCACAGATGATTTTACAAGATTCACTTGGGTCTTCTTCCTTAGAACTAAGGATGAAACCCCTGAGATTCTGAAGAATTTCATCTTAAAAGTTGAGAATCAATGTGATCACAAGGTCAAAACCATAAGATGTGATCAAGGAACTGAATTCAAGAACCAAATCCTTGATGCATTTTGTGATGAAAAAGGTATTACAAGACAATATAGTGCTCCCAGGACTCCTCAGCAAAATGGAGTTGCTGAGAGGAGAAACAGGACACTTATTGAAGCTGCAAGAACTATGTTGTCTGACTCTAAACTGCCTATCACCTTCTGGGCAGAGGCAGTCAATACTGCTTGCTATGTGCAAAACAGAGTTTTAGTAGTTAAGACACATGGTAAGACTCCTTATGAACTTTGGCACAAGAGGAAACCTTTCATTGGTTTTCTCAGGTCATTTGGATGTCCCTGCACCATCTTGAATACCAAAGATCAAATTGCCAAGTTTGCTGAGAAATCAGATGATGGACATTTCATTGGATACTCTTCTCAAGCTAAAGCTTATAGAGTATACAATCTCAGAACTAGAATTGTTGAGGAGTCAGCCAATGTGACTTTCAATGAGCACACTCCTTGTGTGGCTGGTTCTGGTCCGGATTGGCTGTTTGATCTTGATTTAGTTACCAACTGTTTTAACAAATCTTGTGAGCATGTTTCAGGATCTGCAGAAAATCTAAATACAGGTGATCCTGATCCAAGATTTGAGCTAGGAAGACCTTCAACTCATACATCTTCAGCTCCAGTTGGAACTACTTCAGCAAATGAGGTTTCTATCAGCACAACAATGACAAATTCAGCTGATACATCTGGCATGCCTTCAAATTCCAGCTCAGAGGCCTCTCAACCAGATAAAGATACCTCACTTGTAGAAGACAACAATGGTGATGGTGATAGTGATCAGGAATTTCTTGATGCTAATAACCATACCATAGATGACAACATCAATGATGTCTCACACTCATTGGATCAAGTTAATCTTGATAAGTGTGATAATGTGGAGGGTGAATCTTCAAGACCAGATTTAAATTTCTCAAATTTAGATCTTTCTCAACAACTTGCTGTGATCCCTCAGCTAAGGATCCACAAGTCTCACCCCACCACAAACATCATTGGAGATGTTGTCACAGGGGTAAGAACAAGAGGACAAACCCATGAAGCAAATGTTTGTCTTCACTCTTGTTTCTTATCT
Organism: Flaveria ramosissima; assembly: GCA_025215565.1. NCBI lineage: Eukaryota > Viridiplantae > Streptophyta > Magnoliopsida > Asterales > Asteraceae > Flaveria > Flaveria ramosissima. Next base: position 23,764,580 of record CM046044.1, on the reverse strand, counting down.
CAGATAGAGCCCAAGAAAGTTGATGAAGCTCTAAAGGATGGAAGTTGGGTTGAAGCTATGCAACAAGAGCTGCTTCAATTCAAAAGGCAGAAAGTTTGGAACCTTTGTCCTCTTCCTCATGGGAAGACTACCATTGGAACCAAATGGGTTTTTAGAAACAAGAAGGATGATAGGGGAATCATCATCAAGAACAAGGCAAGACTAGTTGTTCAAGGATACACACAAGAAGAAGGGATTGACTACACTGATGTCTTTGCTCCTGTAGCAAGACTAGAAGCTGTTAGGATATTCCTGGCATTTGCTGCATCCAAGAACTTCAAGGTCTACCAACTTGATGTAAAGTGTGCTTTCTTATATGGAGTGATTGATGAGGAGGTTTATGTCAAACAGCCACCTGGTTTTGTAGACCCTGATCATCCTGATTATGTCTGCAAGCTTGACAAAGCTCTTTATGGGCTGCATCAGGCACCCAGGAAGTGGTATGAGACACTATCTAAGTATCTCTGCAAGCATGGATACAGAAGAGGTACTATAGATGGAACCCTCTTCATCAAAGGACAGGGAAATGACTTATTGCTGGTTCAAGTATATGTTGATGACATCATCTTTGGTTCAACTAATCCAAAGCTCTGCAAAGACTTTGAGAAGCTGATGAAAGACAGATTTGAGATGAGTTCAATGGGAGAACTCAACTTCTTTCTGGGAATTCAAGTGAAGCAGGTTGAAGATGGCATCTTCATAAGTCAGTCAAAGTATGTTCAAGACATACTCAAGAGGTTCAATATGACTGATTGTAAGATTGCTAAGACACCCATAGCCAGAAACCACTCCCTTGGTCCAGATCTTGAGGGGGAGTGTGTAGATGAGCACTTATACAGGGCTATGATTGGGTCTCTTATGTATCTTACAGCTAGCAGGCCTGATATCATGTTTGCTACATGTATTTGTGCAAGATATCAAGCCAACCCTAAGATGTCTCACTTAATCACTGTGAAAAGGATTTTAAGATACCTCAAAGGTGCTTCAACACTTGGTCTATGGTATCCAAAGAATCCAAATTTCAATCTGTATGCCTATACAGATAGTGATTATGGTGGTTGCAATATGACTGCAAAGTCTACATCTGGGGGATGTCAATTCCTTGGTGGAAGGGTGGTCTCATGGCAATGCAAGAAACAATCCTGTGTGTCTGCATCAACTGCTGAGGCTGAATACATTGCTGCTGCAAGCTGCTGTGCTCAAGTGCTTTGGATTCAAAATCAGATGCTGGACTATGGATTTAACTTCAAAGAGACTCCTATCCACATAGACAACAATAGTGCTATCTCTATCACTGAGAACCCTGTGCAGCACTCAAGGACCAAACACATCAACATCAGGTATCATTTAATAAGAGATAACTATGAAAAAGGATTAATTAAACTAGTCAAAGTTCATACAGATGAACAATATGCTGATCTGTTCACCAAAGCTTTTGATGAACAGAGATTTAAGTATCTGATATCAGCTATTGGGATGATTAACTTTGAGTAGACTTTTTATTAAAACTAATTCTAATTATTTCTTCTTAAAATATGTGTGTCCTAAGTTGTCTAGTTCATCACTTTCATAAGCTCATGTTTTCTTTGGATGTAAAATTCTTTTTGAAGACTTTCCTTAGATTCTTGAAAATTTCTGATACTTCGGAAGATAAAATCTTCGGAAGAAAAACATGTCTTTAAAATAAATAACTGTCTAAGAGATTTTACCTTCGGAAGAAGTAAAATTCATCTTCCGAAGCTTAAAATTCTTATCTCAGACACTTATCTATTTTCAAGAACCTTTTCCTTCCGAAGCAAAATTAACCTTCGGAAGCTTTGTTTATTTTCATACAAAGCATTCAAGGGTTTATTTCTCTTCCGAAGCATAAATTATCAAGACTCTCAGGAAAATCTTCCGAAGCCATTTTAGCTTCGGAAGCTTTTTAAATCAAAACTTCCGAAGACAAATAAACTTCGGAAGCTTTTCGAATTCCAAGAAAACTACTTTTTGAGCAAAAGTAAACTACTTTTCAGAGGTGGGACCGACTTTCGGATTTCAAAGTTTATCCTCTTTCATTAACTTTGGTTCAAATCCCTTTTCATATAAATACCCAACGGTTCCCCCTCTTTCCCACTATCTTCCTCAATTCTACTGTTTCTCTAACCTAATTCTCTAAACCGCCTTTGCTTTCTACCTTTCTTCACCCTTAAGCTTCTGAAATGGCCAACCTTAACCGCAGAAACAACCCTGATTTCTCCATGCAACTACACAGGCAACATAATCAAGTTGCTCTGTTAAGCTCTGAGAAAGATGCAAGTTTCTCAGAGATTTGCCAATTCTTGACTCTGTCAAACTATTTCACCTCCCTGACCATTGATCCTACTCTATATGAGGATCAGTTGCTTGAATTCTGGAAGACCTGCCAAGAGGTCATTATGGATGGGGAGAAGGCACTGTCTGCCACAGTGCAAGGGAGGACAGTCTTCATCACTCCGGCCATCATTAACCAACATCTACAGCTGGATGATGAAGAAGGTGAGGTGTCCTTCCCAAAAGAAGCTGTTAATCATTCTTTTGAGCAGATGGGCTATGAGGGAGATTTCTCTGTAAAGACCTTTAGGAAAGGGAAGGTCTCATCCCAATGGAAATTCCTGCTCCATGTGGTTATCCACAGCTTGTCAAACAAGCATGGTGGATGGGACCAGATTCCTGAGGATCTCTCCTTCATAGTTCATGGAATGGTTCAAGGGGTCAAGTTCAGGTATTCACAATTTGTTTATACTAATTTACTTGCAAACTTAGACTCCTTAGAGTATTACATGTTTCCTAGATATGTTCAACACATTCTCAACTGTGAACTGGGCTCACAGTTGAGGGAAACAGGTAATATTCTTAAATTGGGACAGATGAAGCCCGGCATCTTTAAAATAATGAAGAAGCCAACTGTAGGCTTCTCTGGGGTAGAAACAGCCCTAGTCCCAAAAATGTTAGAGCTCATTGCTCAAGGTGACAACCTAGCAACACAAGCTAGTGTTGAACCCACACCTCTTTTGTCCCTACCATTAAAAAGACCAGAAATCACCCTCACCTACCAAAGAAAATCCAAACGAACCCCTGCTCAGACTATTGAGTCTGTGCAGGCCCCCAAATACTCAACCTTACAGGAAGAAGTGGACACTAGAGCTCCCACTTCTCCTGAGGAGCAAACCACTCCCATTACTTCACCTATCAGGGCTGAGGTTCCTCAAGCTCACCCTGATGAGCTCAATAGCCCAACAACCTTAAGCCTTCACTCTGAGTCTCAACACTCAAGTGGACAACCTTCAGGGGACAGCTACCATCCCCAGCCTTTGGATCTCAACCAACCAATTCCCAACCTATCCTTTTACACTGATGAAGACTTAGGATTCAGTGAGTACCATGAGTCTCTCTTCTCCTCCCCTACTCAAAGAGAGATGAGTACCTCTGACTCTCCTCAGTCTATCCCCCATCAGTCACCTGTTACTGAGGTGGACACTTCTGAACCTGTTCAGGATGTCCATATGGAAGAGGCTCTCACTTTTGAAAGTGATTACATCATTAAGACCTCAACCATGGCAACTCAGCCCATTGGCATCTCAACTGAGGCTGCCAGTGAGCAGAGGAAAACCAGCAGCCAAGAAACTCAAGCTGGTGGTGAGAGAGAGGACTTTGGTCCAATCATCTCATCCCCCAATGAATCTTCTGATGAAGATGAGGGGAATTTGAGACTAAAGGTGCAAAAACTGTCAAAAACATGCACCTACTTAGTCTCTAAGGTTAGTCACTTGGAATCTCAGGTGACTACCCTGCAAAACAGGGTCAATGATCAGCAACTCCAGATTTCATATCTGCAGGAAAAACTAGCTGGGAGACCTTTAAGAAGAGCTCAACCAGGAACACAAGAACCTGTGGAAGTGATTGACTTATCCTCCAGCTCACCTATGCAAGTGGGTGATGCTACCAAAAAGGGGGAGAAAGTTGTTACAACCACAGAACCTGGGAGTTCTTCAGAGAGAATGGACATAGAGGACTCACCATCCTCACTTGCTGTTGTGCATTCTCAGCAACTTCCTCAAGTTCACATTAATGTGGACTCTATAGACTCTCTCATCAGGAGTCTCTTTGAGGAAGGCATACCAAGGGCTGTCTCATCTCCACCACTGGGAACTAGCAATCAAATCATAAGGTGGAGGTATGATGATGACAGAAGAGCCCTCATACTTCAAAGAGTTCAAGGCCAACAAGAAGTTTTTCAATTCCAAAGCCTGAGCTTTTATGAAAGACTGGATTTAGTCAACCTGCCACTTGTCAATCCAAGCAATTCAAGACAAGCTGACAGGCTGGCTCAAAGAATCCAAGACAGGATCCTGGCAGAGTTCTCTCTAAGAAGGAGACTTAGGGAATCAGGCAATGTCATCGGTCAACTGGATGTTGAGGTGGACCCTAAGATTAGTTTCATAGGGGAAACCTTGACTGAAGGCCCAGTGACAGAACCTGAGACCCCTGTCTCATCATCAACAACTGCTGCTGAGGTCAAACTCCAACTGAGACACCTGCTGGTGAAGGTGTTTCTCAGCCTCTCTCTGGCCAGAGCATGGAAGCTACTCCAAGCAATGAAGGCCAAGCTTCAATCCTCCCTGAGTCACAAAGGTCTGTTGGTGACAAAGGGAAAAGGATAATGACTCCTGAGGAAATTGAGGAGGAAGAGAGAGAGAGGAAAGGAGACTAAGGGGAGAAAGTTCCACTGGGTCATCTAGCTTCATGCAAGCTGCAATCAGGGCTGCCCCCAGACCAAATACTCAGGATGATGAGTTAAGGGCAGTCAGGATTACCTACTTACAGACCAGGAACTATGACATTGATGAGATCATCTCCCTCCCCTTAGAAGAACTAAATGAACTGGCTGACAGAGAAGTGTCAAGAGAGTTGAAGGAGAAAGAGGATGCAATGATACTTCTCCAACTCAAAGAGGAGAAGAGACAGAAAAGACTTTACAAGCATGCTCCTACTCTCTCACCAGTTCAAGAAAGTCCTCACAGGAAGATGTGGCTCCACAAGAACCTCAGGTAGATAAAGAGGAAGATAGGATCAAAATGATCAACTACCTGAGTGCCACAGGCTTCTATCAGGCAGATGCACTTCTCCCTTTGTCCTATGACTTCATTGAGTTCGAGTATCTAAAGCAACTTGAACTTGAGCTAGTCAAGGAAAGAAAGACAACCAAAAGGAAACTAAGGGAAGAAGCTGCAAAGTCAAGGGCCACCATTCAAAAGAATGCAAAGAAGTCTGCTGACAGACAAAGAATGGTGAGCTTCTTGAAGCTGTATGGATTCTCCGGAAGGAGACTTGGCCCCATGTCTCTATCCACTATGGATGAGCATATTAGGGTGATCAAGCAGAAGATTAAGAGTGGAGAACTTATTGACTTGCACTCTCTTCCAAGTCAAGTCCCACCTGAAGTGGAGGTCAAGTTTGAACAACCAGAGACACCTCAACCAGCACCTCCAGCTGAGCCCCAGCAAGCTTCATCTTCTGATCCTAGGCAGGGTCAAACTCCCTCTCCTTCTGAACCTGTGAGGGAGGAACACCCAACTGAGAAAGACACTGATGATCAACATGGTGCTGCAGACCAGTCTTCTCAGTTAAAGACAACCAAGAGGAAGAAGAGGATGGCTTCTAAATCAAAGACAAAGAAGAAGAAGCCAAAGTCATCTACCTCTGCACCTCAGGCTGAATCAGATCAACCTGAGGAAGTGCATGATGAGGCAGCCCAATCAACTCCTATTCAAGTGGCTCCTCTAACTAGTGAGACACCCATCTTGTCCTGGACATACTCTACCAATCCAGAGAGATGGACTGTTATAAGAGATCAAGGTGTTGAGAATGTCTACTCATGGCAAGACATAATCAACTTACCTCTGCATGATCTCTTTGAGATGAGAAGATACTATGAAAGTCTTGATGATCCTGACCATCTCATGAAGAAAGGAATGGTCCTGATTGTACTGAAGACTACCAACATTTGAAGATCTTCCAAGTGTTTTGGTAGCATCAGCCTAGGGGGAGTTTGTAAGGATTCCTGAAGTCTGATGCAACCCAAAACAGCTTAAGTGTCTCAGCAACATGCACTAAGTACTGAAGTGAAGAATGCTTCGGAAGTTTTACACAAAGCATTAGAAAATACTCTAAGTGTAAAAACTTCCGAAGCCAAGACCAATATCTTCCGAAGCCAAACATGAAGTCTTCCGAAGCTTCAGAGACAAAGTCTTCCGAAGCCTCATCCTATGAAGACAGATTTCTTCCGAAGACTTTTAGTACACATGCTTTATCTGATGTACTGTTCCATAAAGCACCTTTTCCGCTGCATCTCTGTAAAGTCACCAACTTACATGAGTTGGTGAAAAGGGCCTTGCTTTTGGTAACTGTACATTGAGGTCTTGAGTATTCAACTTTCCACTTTATGTACTTTATCCTTTTTGTATTGTATAAGGATGTGAGCTATGGCATGTCATAGTCACAAGGTCAAAAGGCAGATATGCCTTTTGATCCTACAATTGATTTTGTTAGTGTCTAGTCAATTGTATCCAGCTGGCTTTCAAAGTATAGCCGGCTGTAGGTTGTAGTATAAGTATTTCAAGTTCTTGTATCTTTTCTCTATGCTTTGTAACACTTGTAAAAGAACTTGAGAAAGCAATATACTGCCTCCTTGAAACCCATACTCTCTTGTTCTGTCTCTTACTTTACTTGTGTTCTTTGTATCACTTTGGTTACCCAGTTCACTGTTTGATTAGAGCTTAGTTATTCTCCTCATTGTGTTGTTGTGTTGTAATTGTGTTTAAGCCCTTAAACGGTCCTGCAACTATTTATCATGTTATTTTCAATAAGTTTGCGTCTGCGTTCGATCTCCAATTTATCATGTCATTTTAATAAATGTTGGAGTTTTAAATTAATTAGATTGTCTGTCATATATACATACTTACATACACACACACATAAAAGATAGTTCCGGTACAAACCCTATGCTACCTAAAAATCATGAAAACATATCTGTTGCGTTGATTAAGTATATTGATGGGTAAGATTAATGACAACTCATCAATATTCAATTAATCTAATAGTGAACAAAAATATGGACAAATTAGTAATTAGTGATAACTAAAGAAAACAAAATCTACATCCACAATAGATTCTAGATTTTTCATGTGTTGACTTTAAAAAAAAAATAACTACTTCCACTAATTTTTTAAAACTAACATCTTTTATATACTTTATATTTTATTTAAAAAAGTATATCATAAAATCAAGCATTTTTCTTATCTTCAATATTTGTATAATATTGCTATATTTTTTCAAAAAATAATAATAATATGTTTTTAAAAAGTTTTCAAAAGTAGCACTTAATGAACATAAATGGTGTTATTTTCATAATATAGCACACAACGAAAATAACACTATATAGTTTTAAACTGAAACTTTATAACACAATAATCACTTCATATATAAAAGTAGCACTTGAATATGTATTCTTAAAACATGTTATCATTTTAAGTTAAAACATCAATTTTTATCTCAAAGTAGGACATATACTTAAAACAGCACATAAAACTAAAACAATACATAATAAACATAACACTGCATAATATCAATACTTTATAATATCAAAACGACACTAAAAAATACCAATAAACATTTAACAAAAGTAAAGTAGTACTCAATATAATTTATTTTCAAAATAACATCATTTTAAGAATGAAAACATCAAAATTTAACTAAAAAGAACATATATAGCTAAAAGAACACATTAACCTTAAATAACACATAAACCTAAAATAGCACGGTCGACAAAACGAATGTGATCGTAATAGTGGTTTGTGTAACGCTCCGGAATGTCGAAGCGAACAACTTAGTAATAATGGTTGAGTTTGGGTTATTGATAAAAAAAGAGAAAAGATTATGGGCAAATTACCTTATGGGCTTAGGGTTTAATGAGTTTAAGGGCCTAACTAACCATTAAACACCCATAATCAGCCATATTCTCCATTCTTGCAACCCAAACCACCAACATCTTAGAGAGAGAAAGTAGTGAGGGAAAGTGAAGCAAACTTGAACATTTGGAGTTTTGTTGATTGAAGGATTGAAGATCTGGTGTTTGAGCATCAAAACAACAAGAAAAGAGCAAGAAATCTGGGTAAGAATCACCATCTAAATATCTTTGTAGATCTGGATGTGATTCTTGAGTTTTGGGTTATTAGGGTTTTGAGAAAGATTTCAAAAATATCATATTTTCACGTATGAAATGGAGTAAAAAGCTTAGATCTAGCCTTAGAAATGATAAACCAAAGATTTGGATGTAAAAAATATAGATCTTGGTTGAAAAATGAAGATTTTTGATGTAAAACGAGCTAAAACTACGAGAAAAACTAGCTGCGAAACTATAGTTTTGTTGGTAAATTCCAACGAAAGTTGGGCAGAGATCTTTTGCGAAACTGTGAAGGGCGAAACTAGCTGCGAAACTGACTGTATTGCATAGAAAATGATAGACTCGTGTGGTAATTAACATGCAGATTGTGCGACTTATTTATTGACCTAAATTCCTCTTAGACGGATAGCAATCTACTCATCAGGTAAGTTCTAGATCCTTTATTTCATACATGTTTTAAACGTTTTGGGGCTATATGCATACTAAATGACCAGTTCTTTTAAAGCAAAGATTTATACATTATCTTATATGGGAAATGGGGTTTTTTAATGAATTTATATATTGCTTTTCTTATTGTCATATGACCTTGGTAATGATGATATGTCTTGTAATATGTTATGTTATATTATGTATAACCTAAATGCAGGACCGGTGAAGGGTGGTCTCTTACAACACAACAACACAAAGAGGAGATTAACCAAACTTAATCAAACAGTAATCTGGATTAACCACAATAATGATACTAAGAACACAAGTAACAAGTAAGAGATAGAATAAGAGATTTGGGTTTCAAGGATGCAGTATATTGCTTTCTCAAGTTCTATTACAAGTGTTACAAAGCATAAAGAAAGATACTAGAACAAGGAATGCTTATACTACAACCTACAGCCGGCTATACTTTGAAAGCCAGCTGGATACAATTGACTAGACACAAACAAAATCAATTGTAGAATCAAAAGACATATCTGCCTTTTGACCTTGTGACTATGACATGCTATAGCTCACATCCTTATCTATTACAAAAAGGATAAAGTACATAAAGTAGAAAGTTACAGACTCAAGACCTCAATGTACAGTTACCAAAAGCATGGACCTTTTCATCAACTCATGTAAGTTGGTGACTTTACAGAGATGCAGCGGAAAGGTGTCCAGCTTTATGGAACAATACATCAGATAAAGCATGTTACTAAAAGTCTTCGAAAGAAATCTATCTTCATAAGATGAAGCTTCGGAAGACTTTGTCTCTGAGGCTTCAGAAGACTTCATATTTGGCTTCGGAAGATATTGGTCTTGGCTTCGGAAGATTTTACACTTAGAATATTTCTAGTGAATGGTGTAAAACTTCCGAAGCAATTCTACTTCAGTTCTTTAGTGCATTGCTTGCAGAGAGACTTTGGATGTTTTGGTTTGCATCAGACTTATAGGAATCCTTACAAACTCCCCCTAGGCTGATGCTACCAAAACATTTAGAAGATCTTCAGATGTTAGTAGTCTTCAGCACAATAATGCCCTTCTTCATTAGATGGTCAGGATCATTCAGACTTTCAAAGTATCTTCTCATCTCAAAGAGATCATGTAGATGTAAGTTGATTATGTCTTGCCATGTATAGACATTCTCAACACCTTGATCTCTGATTACATGCCATCTTTCTGGATTGGTAGAGAAGGTCCAGGATAAGATGGGTGTCTCAGCTGCAAGAGGAGCCACTTGAATTGGAGTTGATTGGGCTGCCTTTTCATGTACTTCCTCAGGTTGATCTGACTCAGCCTGAGGTGTAGAGGTAGATGATTTAGGCTTCTTCTTCTTAGACTTTGGTTTAGAAGCCATCCTCTTCTTCCTCTTTTAAGATTTTAACTGAGAAGATTGGCTTGCAGTACCAGATTGATCTCTGTTGTCTCTCTCAGTTAGGACTTCCTCTCTCTCAGGTTCAGAAGGAGAGGGAGGTTGACCCTGCTGTGGATCAGAAGATGAAGCTTGCTGAGGCTTAGCAGGAGGTCCGGGTTGTGTTGTCTCAGGTTGTTCAACCTTAACCTCCACTTCAGGTGGGACTTGACTTGGAAAAGAGTGTAAGTCACTCAGTTCTCTACTCTTGATCTTCTGCTTGATTACCCTTATATGCTCATCCATTATGGATAGAGACATAGGGCCAAGTCTCCTTCCGGAGAATCCATACAGCTTCAAGAAGCTCATCATCCTTTGTCTGTCAGCAGACTTCTTCATAGTCTTTTGAATGATGGCTCTTGACTTTGCAGCCACTTCCCTTAGCTTCTTCTTAGTTGTCTTTCTCTCTTTGACTAACTCAAGCTCAAGTTGTTTTAAGTACTCAAACTCAACAAAGTCATAGGACAAGGGAAGAAGTGCATCTGCCTGATAGAAGCTTGTGGCACTCAAGTAGTTGATCATTTTGATCCTATCTTCTTCTTTGTCTACCTGAGGTTCTTGTTGAACCACATCTTCTTGTACAGGGCTTTCTTGAACTGGGGAGAGAGTAGGAGCATGCTTGTAGAGTCTTTTCTGTCTCTTCTCCTCTTTGAATTAGAGAAGTAACCTTGCATCCTCTTTTTCTTTCATCTCTCTTGACACTTTCATGTTAGCCAGTTCATTTAGTTGTTCTAAGGGGAGAGAAATGATTTCATCAATGTCATAGTTCTTGGTCTGCAGGTAAGTAATCCTGACTGCCCTCAACTCATCATCTTGAGTATTTGGTCTGGGGGCAGCCCTGATTGTAGTTTGCATAAAACCTGAAGACCCAAAGGAACTTTCTCCCCTCAGCTTCCTCTTCCTCTCTCTTTCTTCCTCCTCAATTTTCTCAGGAGTCAAAATCCTTTTCCCTTTGTCACCCACAGACCTTTGTGACTTAGGGTGGATAGAGGTTTGGCCTTCATTGCTTGGTGTAGCATCCATGCTCTGGCCAGAGAGAGGCTGAGAAACACCTTCACTAGCAGGTGTCTCAGAGGGAATGTGGATCTTTACAACAGTTGATAATGATGAGACAGGGGTCTCAGGTTCTGCCACTGGGCCTTCAGTCAAGGTTTCCCCTATGAAACTAATCTTAGGGTCTACCTTAACATCCAGTTGACCGATGGCATTACCTGATTGCCTAAGTCTCCTTCTTAAGCTAAACTCTGCAGTGATCCTGTCTTGGATTCTTTGAGCCAATCTGTCAGCTTGTCTTGAATTGCTTGGGTTGACAAGTGGCATGTTGACTAGATCCAGACCTTCATAGAAGTTCAAAGTTTGAAAATCAAATACTTCTTGTTGCCCTTGAACTCTGTGAAGAATAAGGGCTCTTCTATCAGCATCATACCTCCACCTTATGATGTAGTTTGAAGTTCCTTGAGGTGGGGATGACACAGCCCTTGGTATACCTTCCTCAAAGAGACTCCTGATGATAGAGTCTATAGAGTCCATATTAATGTGAACTTGAGGAAGTTGCTGAGAATGCACAATTGCAAGTGAGGATGGTGAGTCCTCAATGTCCATTCTCTGTGAAGAACTCCCAGGTTCTGTGGCTGCAATGACTTTCTTCCCCTTTTTGATAGCATCACCCACTTGCATAGGTGAGCTAGAGGATAGATCAATCACATCCACAGGTTCTTGTGTTCCTGGTTGAGCTCTTCTTAAAGGTCTCCTAGCTAGTTTTTCCTTAAGATATGAAATCTCAAGTTGCTGATCATTGACCTTGTTGTGAAGGGTAGTCACCTGAGATTCAAGGTGACTAACCTTAGAGACTAAATAGGAGCATGTTTTTGACAGTTTTTGCACCTTTAGTCTCAGATTCCCCTCTTCTTCATCAGAAGAATCATCGGGAGATGAGATGATTGGACCAAAGTCCTCTCTCTCACCACCAGCTTGAGGTTCTTGGTTGCTGGTTTTCCTCTGCTCACTGGCAATCTCAGTTGAGATGTCAGTGGGCTGAGTTGCCATGGTTGAGGTCTTAATGATGTAATCACTTGCAGAAGTGAGAGCTATGGACATCCTGAACAGGTTCAGAAGTGTCCACCTCAGTTATAGGTGACTGATGTGGGCTAGATTGAGGAGACTCAGGAGTACTCATCTCTCTTTGAGTAGGGGAAGAGAAAAGAGACTCATGGTACTCACTGAATCCTAAGTCTTCATCAGTATAGAAGGATAGGTTGGGAATGGGTTGATTTAGATCTAAAGCCTGGGGATGGTAACTGTCCCCTGAAGGTTGTTCACTTGAGTGTTGAGACTCAGAGTGAAGGCTTAAGGCAGTTGGGCTTGTGAGCTCATCAATGTGAGCATGAGGAACCTCAGCCCTGATAGTTGAATAGATGGGAGTGGTTTGCTCCTCAGGGGAAGTGGGAGCTCTAGTGTCCACTTCCTCCTGTAAAGGTGAGTATATGAGGACCTGCACAGACTCAATAGCTTGAGCAGGGGTTTGTTTGGATTTTCTTTGGTAGGTGAGGGTTACTTGAGGCCTTTTTAGTGGTAGAGAGGTAGAAGGTGTGGGTTCAACACTAGCTTGTGTTGCTAGGTTGTCACCTTGAGCAATGAGCTCTAACATTTTAGGGACAAGGGCTGTTTCTACCCCTGAGAAGCCTAAAATTGGCTTCTTCATGATTTTAAAGATGCCGGGCTTCATCTGTCCCAATTTAAGAATATTATCTGTTTCCCTCAACTGTGAGCCCAGTTCACAGTTAAGAATGTGTTGAACATATATCTAGGAAACATATAATACTCTAAGGAGTCCAAGTTAGCAAGTAAATTGGTATAGACAAATTGAGAGTACCTGAACTTGACCCTTTAACCATTCCATGCACTATGAAAGAGAGATCCTCAGGAATCTGGTCCCACCCTCCATGCTTGTTTGACAAGCTGTGGATAACCACATGGAGTAGGTATTTCCACTGGGATGAGACCTTCCCTTTCCTGAAGGTCTTTACAGAGAAATCTCCCTCATAGCCCATTTGCTCAAAGGAATGATTGACAGCTTCCTTTGGGAAGGACAACTCACCTTCTTCATCATTCAGCTGCAAATGAGTGTTGATGATGTCCGGAGTGATGAAGATTGTCCTTCCTTGCACTGTGGCAGACAATGCCTTCTCCCCATCCATGATGACCTCTTGGCAGGTCTTCTAAAATTCAAGCAGATGATCCTCATAAAGAATAGGATCAATGGTTAGGGAGGTGAAGTAATTTGATAGAGCTAAGAACTGGCAAATCTCTGAGAAACTTTCATCTTTCTCAGAGCTTAACAGAGCAACCTAATTATGTTGCCTGTGAAGTTGCATGGAGAAATTTGGGTTGTTTCTGCGGTTAAGGTTGGCCATTTGAGAAGCTTAAGGATGAAGAAAGGTGAAAAGCAAAGGCGGTTTTGGGAATTAGGTTTGAGGAATAGTAGAATTGAAGAAGATAGTGAGGGAGAGGGGGAATTGTTGGGTATTTATGTGAAAAGGATTTGAACCAAAGTTAATGAAAGAGGATAAACTTTGAAATCCGAATGTTAGTCGCACCTCTGAAAAAGTAGTTTAGTTTTGCTCAAAAAGTAGTTTTCTTGGAATTCAAAAAGCTTCCGAAGGTAAATTATCTTTGGAAGTTTTAATAAAAAAACTTCCGAAGCTAAAATGACTTCGGAAGATTTTCCTGAGAGTCTTGAAAATTTTGCTTCGGTAGAGAAATAAACACTTGAATCCTTTGTATATAAAGCAACAAAGCTTCCGAGAGTTAATTTTGCTTCGGAAAGAAAAAGTCCTTAAAAACAAATAAGTGTTTGAGACAAGTATTTAAGCTTCGGAAGATAGATTTAGGTGCTGTTTGTTTTTTCTGCAGGAAAACGTCTGCAGTCTGCGAACCACATCTGCAGACATCTGCAGCAGAAGAGGTGGACCAAATGTCTGCAGTCTGCAAGGAAAAGACTGTTTGTTTTTAACATCTGCAGAATGCTGAAATATTCTGTAATTAAACTAAATTAATTTTTTAAACTCTAAAAACAACTAATACATTAATATATAAATAATAGTCATTGAAATACATTAAAATGTAATTAAAAGTCATACAACACTACAATAATATTTATAAAACCATACGATTACATTTATAAATCATTTATTCGACATTCTGCATTATCTGCTCAACAATTTCATCTCTTAATTGACTCATATATTCTCGATCGGATGCGGTACCATGTTCTTCAACATCATTCTCTTCAGCATCAACGTGCATATCACAATTTTCAAAGGACACATTGGGTTGATCGTATTGTGTAAAAAAATCATCGCTAAGACCCTCTTTCCTTATAAAATTATGCAACGCGAAACATGCAACGGTAATGTTCCTTTGTGTAACCAACGGAAATGGTGCCATCCTCTTCAATATAGGGAACCGTGCTTTCAAAACACCAAACGAACGCTCAATAACGTTTCGTAGTTTTGCATGTGCATGGTTAAATTTTTCTTTGTTGGTCAATGCCCGATTTCGACGAAAATCTCCAAGCCAATACCTTACATTACGATATGGAGCCATAAATCCTCGTATGTGTGCATAAGCGGCATCACAAAGATAATATTTATCTGTAAAGATATATAAATAATTAGGAAATTAAACTAAAATACCAAACATTTAAAAACAATTTATATACCTGATGGTGGTAACGGAAATGGAGCATTTGTATCTGATAAGGCCTCTGATAATATTCTGGAATCATGTGCTATCCCTTCCCAACCCGCCACAATGAATGTAAAAATCATGTTGAAGTCACAAATTGCTAATACGTTTTGATAACACTCTCCTTTTCCCCTCCCTCTATATAAATCTTGTTTACTAGCAGGGACAACAGCATGTATCAAAGTACCATCAAGTGCACCAACCGCTCCCTTAAAAATTCGCCGAAGTCTTTTGTTATGTCCGCAATGTTTGGATTTGGATTGAATGAAGTTGGTACTATCATATCTTTGGCAAAAAGCATCATTTTATCTAACACTTCATAAAAGAATTTATGAATTGTTTGCTTTGAGTGTTGAAATCTTCGCTTTATAACCACGTAACGTTGATTATGACCAATTATCATTAAAAACATAGCCATCTTCTCCTCAACCGATACATGTTTACTATCCTTTAACGAATAATTTATTCTAAAATATGCACATAGTCGAACAAAGGATTCACGAGACATACGTAGCAATTCAATGCATTGTTTGGGATTTCCTTGCAATAATTCTAACGTGTATTTATGCCCTGTCATTTCTGAATCATTGTCTCGCATTCGTTTCAAACCTCTTCTCCAAAAAAACGAACATACAAGTACATAAGAATTACTAGAAGTAATTTCTTATCATAATCCATATGATCCTGTGTTAATAATAATAAAGGCAACCATTAAACATCAAAATGTCATCATAAACATTAACCACAAAATGTCATCACCAACCAAATACAAACATAAAACATAACAATGTCAACAACAACCAAATACAACCATCAAAACATAACAATGTCATCACTAACCTAACATACCATCAAACATAAACAACTTCACGTGCACAATTATATTAGTTTCATACTTTTAGCAGTCATTGTAATCCAGCCTTTTAATACATCTGGAATTTCAGGCAGTGTCATCCACGCCTCTCTCATGGATGACGACACTCCAAAGATATGAAAAGCAGCTAAAAATAAAGGATCTAACGGGTCTAACCCAACCAATTTTAACCTCTCAGAACAGTCAAGTACTGTTGGGCCATCTTTTCCTTTAATCAAAAACTGAAGAGCCTTTTGCATATCAGATGCTAAATCATCAGATGTGATAGATGATTTCGAGGTTCTGGCCCTTTTGTTTGGAATAGGTTCGGGGGCCGGATCCTCGGTAGGCTCGGGGGTATCCTCTGGAATAGGCTCGGAATTGTGTTGTTCAAAATCAAAAGAGCCGGCATCATCTTCTATGTCATGAACAATTGTATGTGTAATCATAAGTGGTTTGACACGTTGAGCAGAAGATGATCCAGCAACTGAAGTTGTTTGAGTTGAAGTCCACTTGCAATTTCCAGTGGCAGTATTACCATCAAATAATTCTGCACAAAGTTCTGGAAAAGGCAATGGAGTCGTTTTCAAAGATCCAGCCTTCGGATGCCCCTAAACCCAATATATAAAATATTATAAGTATATATTTATATGTAGCCTTTAAATATATATATATATATAAGTATATGTTTATATGTGAACATACCTTCTTAAAGTCTTCCCACTCCTCGTTTGTTAGGGAAAAAGTATTTGTTTGAGGATTATATATATTTCCTGTTTTGTTTTTCAAATACACAAATCCGACGTACTTGGCTTTCAGATTGTCATAGGCGTTCTTCATTTGTTTTTGATTCAAATCAAGGTCAAACTTTTCTTTAAGAACCTTTCCTAATCTATTCCAAGAGTCTTTTTGCATACTCAAACCTTTCCTACCCACCTTGTTTACTTCTTCAACGCAAGTTTCTAACAAACATTGAATTTGCTCGCTTGACCATTGATGTTTCTCGCCCATTTCTATTAATCAATAAAAACATAATCACTAACCTTAAAAAACCAATTACTAAACCAATTTATTCTTTATACCAACCAACTAAACCAAATACAAACCATATACTAAACAGACAAACAAACTAATCATACAAACCATATACTAAACATACAAACAAACTAATCATACAAACAAACTAACCATACAAACAAACTAATACTAACCAAATAAACCAATTTATTTCTCATACAAACCATATACAAACTAATCATACAAACAAACTAATCATAAAAACAAACTTATCATACAAACAAACTAACCATATACACACTAATCCTATAAACAAACTAATTATACAAACAAACTAATCATACAAACAAACTAACCATATACACACTAATCCTATAAACAAACTAATCATACAAACAAACTAATCATACAAACAAACTAATCCTATAAACTAACCAATTTATAAATCATACAAACAAACTAACCATATACAAACTAATCCTATAAACTAATAATCATAAATCATACAAACAAACTAACCATATACAAACAAACTAACCATATACAAACAAACTAATCATACTAATAACAAATCAAAAAAAAAAAAAAAGTACCTGCAGGTGGGTCGCGAAGGGGGCTGCGGTCGGAGGGGGCTGCGGTCGGAGGGGGCTGCGGTCGGAGGGGGAAGGGTGGTTCGCGAAGGGGGAAGGGGGAAGGGGAAGGGTGGTTCGCGAAGGGGGAGGGGGCTGCGGTCGGTTCGCGAAGGGGGAGGGGGCTGCGGTCGGAGGGTGCCGCGGTGGCGCGGTGGTGCGGTGGTCCGACAGTCGCGCGGTGGTGCGGTAGTCCGGCGGTGGCGCGGTGGTGCGGTGGTCCGGCGGTGGTGTGTGGTGGTGTGTGTGAAGATGAGTTGTGAAGATGATTTGTGAAGATGATTGTGAAGTTAGGGCTCAAAATCAGAAGAAGAGAAGAGGTGAGAAGAGGTGTGAAGACATTGTTCCACCTCTTCTCCCTGCAGAGGTGGGGAAGACGTTTTTAAATGAAACGTCTTCCAAAAAACAAACAGTCTGCGAACCTAAAACCTCTTCCCGCGTCTGCGAGCGCGTAGATGAAGAGGTGGGGAAGAGGTTTTTTAGAAAAACAAACACAACCTTAGACTTCTTCCGAAGGTAAAATTTCTTTAGACAGTTATTTATTTTGAAGACATGAGTTTCTTCCGAAGGTAAAAATATATCTTCCGAAGGTTTGGAAAATTTTCAAGAATCTAAGGAAAGTCTTCAAAAAGGATTTGATATCCAAAGAAAACATGAGCTTATGAAAGTGATGAACTAGACAACTTAGGACACACATATTTTAAGAAATAATTAGAATTAGTTTTAAGAAAAGATCTACTCAAAGTTAATCATCCCAATAGCTGATATTAGATATTTAAATATCTGTTCATCAAAAGCTTTTGTAAACAGATCAGCATATTGTTCATCTGTATGAACTTTGACTAGTTTAATTAATCTCTTTTCATAGTTATCTCTTATTAAATGATACCTGATATTGATGTGTTTGGTCCTTGAGTGCTGCACAGGGTTCTCAGTGATAGAGATAGCACTATTGTTGTCTATGTGGATAGGAGTCTCCTTGAAGTCAAATCCATAGTCTAGCATCTGATTTTGAATCCAAAGCACTTGAGCACAGCAACTTGCAGCAGCAATGTATTCAGCCTTAGTAGTTGATGCAGACACACATGATTGTTTCTTACATTGCCATGAGACAACCCTTCCACCAAGGAATTAACATCCCCCAGATGTAGACTTTGCAGTCATGTTGCAACCACCATAATCACTATCTGTATAAGCATACAGATTGAAGTCAGGATTCTTTGGATACCATAAACCAAGTGTTGAAGCACCTTTGAGGTATCTTAAAATCCTTTTGACAGTGATGAGATGAGACATCTTAGGGTTGGCTTGATATCTTGCACAAATACATGTAGCAAACATAATATTAGGCCTGCTAGCTGTAAGATACATAACACACCCAATCATAGCCCTATATAAGTGTTCATCTACACACTCCCCCTCAAGATCAGGTCCAAGGGAGTGGTTTCTGGCTATGGGTGTCTTAGCAATCTTACAATCAGTCATGTTGAACCTCTTGAGTATGTCTTGAACATACTTTGACTGACTTATGAAGATGCCATCTTCAACTTGCTTCACCTGAATTCCCAGAAAGAAATTGAGTTCTCCCATTGCGCTCATTTCAAATATATCTTTCATCAGCTTCTCAAAGTCTTTGCAGAGCTTTGGATTTGTTGAACCAAAGATGATGTCATCTACATATACTTAAACTAGCAATAAGTCATTTCCCTGTCCTTTGATGAAGGGAGTTCCATATATGGTACCTCTCCTGTATCCATGTTTACAAAGATACTCAGATAATGTCTCATACCACTTCCTGAGTGCCTGATGCAGCCCATAAAGAGCTTTGTCAAGCTTGCAGACATAATCAGGATGATCAGGCTCTACAAAACCAGGTGGATGTTTGACATAAACCTCTTCATCAATCACTCCATACAGAAAAGCACACTTTACATCAAGTTGAAAGACCTTGAAGTTCTTGGATGCAACAAATGCCAGGAATATCCTAACAGCTTCTAATCTTGCTACAGGAGCAAAGACATTAGTGTAGTCAATCCCTTCTTCTTGTGTGTATCCTTGAACAACTAGTCTTGCCTTGTTCTTGATGATAATGCCTCTATCATCCTTCTTATTCCTAAACAACCCATTTGGTTCCAATGGTAGTCTCCCATAAGGAAGAGGACAAAGGTTCCAAACTTTTGCCTTTTGAATTGAA
Organism: Flaveria ramosissima; assembly: GCA_025215565.1. Taxonomy (NCBI): domain Eukaryota; kingdom Viridiplantae; phylum Streptophyta; class Magnoliopsida; order Asterales; family Asteraceae; genus Flaveria; species Flaveria ramosissima. The sequence continues at coordinate 23,745,017 of CM046044.1, read as the reverse complement.
GCAACTCTTGTTGCATAGCTTCAAACCCACTTCCATCCTTTAGAGCCTCATCAACTTCTTTGGCTCTATCTGAGATAAGAAACAAGAGTGAAGACAAACATTTGCTTCATTGGTTTGTCCTCTTGTTCTGACCCCTGTGACAACATCTCCAATGATGATTGTGGTGGGGTGAGACTTGTGGATCCTAAGCTGAGGAATCATAGCAAGTTGCTGAGAAAGATCCAATTTTGAGAATTTAGATCTAGCATAGATGATTCACCCTCCATAGCACCACACTTATCAAGATCAACTTGATCCAATGAGTGTGTGACATCATTGATGTTGTCATCTATGGTGTGGTTATTAGCATCAGGAATTCCTGATCACTTTCACCATCACCTCACCATTGTTGTATTCCACAATTGAGGTATCTTTATCTGGTTGTGGAGCCTCTGAGCTGGAATTTGAAGGCACCCAGATGTATCAGCTAAATTTGTCATTGTAGTGCTGATAGAAACCTCATTTGCTGAAGTAGTTCCAACTGGAGCTAAAGATGTATGAGTTGAAGGTCTCCTAGCTCAAATCTTGGATCAGGATCACCTGTATTTAAATTTTCTACAGATCCTGAAACATTCTCACAAGATTTGTTAAAACAGTTGGTAACTAAATCAAGATCAAATAGCCAATCAGGACCAGAACCAGCCACACAGGGTGTGTGCTCATTGAAAGTCACATTGGCGGACTCCTCAACAATTCTAGTTCTGAGATTGTATACTCTATAATCCTTAGCTTGGGAAGAGTATCCAATGAAGTGTCCATCATCTGATTTCTTAGCAAATTTGGCAATTTGATCTTTGGTATTCAAGATGGTGCAAGAACATCCAAATGACATGAGAAAACCAATGAAAGTTTTTCTCTTGTGCCAAAGTTCATAAGGAGTCTTACCATGTGTCTTAACTACTAAAACTCTGTTTTGCACATAACAATTAGTGTTACTGCCTCTGCCCAGAAGGTGATGGGCAGTTTAGAGTCAGACAACATAGTTCTTGCAGCTTCAATTAGTGTCCTGTTTCTCTCTCAGCAACACCATTTTGCTGAGGAGTCGTGGGAGCACTATATTGTCTTGTAATACCTTTTTCATCAAAAAATGTATCAAGGATTTGATTCTTGAATTCAGTCCCTTATCACATCTTATGGTCTTGACCTTGTGATCCCTTTGATTCTCAATTTTTAAGATGAAATTCTTCAGAATCTCAGGGGTCTCATCCTTAGTTCTAAGAAAAAACCCAAGTGAATCTTGTAAAATCATCTGTGATCACCAAACATAAGAGGTCCTTCCTAGACTCATTACACTTACCTGGTGGGGCCAAAGAGATCCCTATGTAACAAGTGTAGGGGAGTAGTGATGGAGTTTCCTTTCCTTAGGCTTGTGAGATACCTTATGTTGCTTCCCTTTCAGGCATGCAACACATGATCATCACTTGTAAACTCTTTTTTTGGCATTCCAGTTACCAAATCATGTTTAATTAGTTTATTCATGCTCTTAAAGTTTACATGGCACATTCTTTTATGCCATAGGAAAGACTCATTACTATTTGCTTTAGACAGAAAGCATGAAACTTCTCTAGAGGGAGATGTTTCTTGCAAATCCATCTTGTACATGTTCCCTTTCCTGGGGGCTCTAAGCAGGATGTGCTCATGAGGAATGACCACTTCAGGCTTGAGAACAATGCACTCGTGCTCAATATAGAGCATGTTATGACTCTGATCACAAAATTAGGATACACTCAAAGATTGTACCCAAGCTCCTTGACAAAGTTTACCTTTTCAATGTTGAGCTTACCATTATGACCTTGCCCCTTCCAGAAATGTAACCACCTTCATCTCCTCTAAAAGCAACTGGTCCTCTATCAATCCTCTGAAAGTTATGGAGTAGTGACCTATTGCCTGTCATGTGCCTGGAACAGCCACTATCAATGATCCAGACATTCTTGTTTGTCTTGAGCTGTTCCTGCACAAAAAAATGATTAGTTACATTTGGAAACCCAGGCCTTACTTGTCTTGGGCTCACTAAGTATAATAGAAGGTAATGCGACAGTAATAGATCCTATGGTTGTGCTAGAAGGATCTTGAGCTGTTGTTGATGGAGAAACTTCAGTCACTTGGTCTTTCTTAGACTTTCACACACCACCTTTGGAGTCTTGGACTTGACCTTCAAAACCTCGGAAGCTTTTGGGACTTCGAAAGTTTTGATGACTGAACCTTCGGAAGTTTCTACTCACTCACTGCAGCAGACTTCAGTGCTTCGGAAGAATTCTTTTCTTCCGAGACCAACTTCTCTTCCGAAGGTAATTTTCCATTTGCCTTCTTCTTTGATTTGGAGCTTCCGAAGAAAACGGACTTTCCTTCCAAAGCTTGAATCTTCTTGAAACTCTTTGAAGTCTTTGTCTTGGTCATATGGACAGTATTTTTAGGATTGTATGGACAATCCTTAGCAATGTGATAGGCACTTTCACACATGACAAACAATATTTTCTTCTTCACAAGAGTCTCCTTATGAGAGTAAGACTGTCTTTGGTCACATCCCTTCTCCACCCTCATCTTTGCAGATGCTGAGACAGTTCTTATGGGCTGTGAACTGTTTTTGGAGTTTGATGGTCCAGGCTGTGCAACAGTGGTACACAGCAGATCAGTCTTCTTCTTGGTACTGATGATTTGAACAAGAACCAGAACTCTTAGCTGAAGAGTTTTGATTGATGTCTTCAGTCTTCTACTTTAAACCCTGCAGAGATAAAAACTTGTTTCTGCTTAGAGTCAAAAGTAGCCTTGATCTCTTGAGCCTTCTTTTCTTTTCTTTTGCTCTTCCTGATCAAGTTCTTTCTCATTGACTTGGTCATCACAATAATCTTCTTCTCCTCAGAAGGATAGTGGCCCTTCTTAGAATCCTCCTCTTCACTCTTCTCAGAGGAATTCTTCACTATCTCTTCTTCATCCTCTTCACTTATAGGATCTATGAGAGGAAGCTCATCTTCACAAGTTCCACACCTAGGAGATCTTACAGACAAGATTGTGTGTGGAGGAGCTATCTCAATGGATCCTAGTCCCTGTCTATTTTGATAACACACCTTGTTGTGCAGGGATGAGAATATCATGTTCTTGAAGGTCTCTTCTTCAAGAACACTCTTTCTGCCCTGGCTTTGCTGATCACAAGCTCAGCCTGGCACTCAGTCAGCTTGGTTATGAGATCTTTGATTTGAGTCCTAAAATCTGTATGCTCATGTTTTAGAACTGAAATGGTTTTCTCTAAGTCCTTTATTTTTAGTTTATAATCATTTTCAGACTTTCTAAAATCAGATTTTAAAATGTTTAAGGACTCAAGATCAAATCTCATTTCAAAGTTATAGGACCTGTATCTGTTAACTTTAGCAATGCATTCAGGAGTACAGAGATGTTTCAATACCTTGGCTTCATCATAATCTGCCATTAGTGTTTGGTTTGGAGAAGCATCTTCCACCTGAAAGCTCTAGTCAAAGCCTCCTTCTTCAACAGCAACAACACAGCTTGTTGCTTTGGCTTCTCATTCTGAGGGGCTTTGTCAGTGTAGTTTGGTCTGGTTTGTGCTTGGCCACCATTTGTTTTAGGTGCCTTACACTCTCTAGCAAAGTGGCCCATCAAGTTACAGTTGTAACACTTGACTTTGCTTTTATCCAAGCCAAACTTTCCACTGGTTGCATTACTTGGAAACCTCCTTCCAGTTCTCTTGTAGAACTTTTTGGCTCTATGAGTGAGAAGAGCCTTCTGCTGGACTATTTCTATATATTCCAGATCATTTGGATGGATACAATCCAGGTTTTCAAGAGTGAAAGAGAGTTGTCACAACTTTCATCAGAAGACACAAAGGCTTGAGAAGAGCTTGTCTCTTGGAATGGGCTTCCTTGAGTGTAGTTCTCCCTGGGTGTCTCTGGAAAGGTGATGAAAGGACCCTTTGGTGAGTTGTCAGGGTAGCATATGAGATGATGTTGGGGTTCTATGCTTATCCCTTTCAACCACATGCAGGGCTGAACCCAATTGATTATTAGAGTTGCCAGATGAACCTTGCATGTTCATCTCCATCTGGTAGCCACTGAGAATCCCATATAACTCTGTCAGAGTAAGAGTTTTGAGATTTTCAGTCCTCTTGATCACTACACAATAGTGTGTCCATTGCCTAGGAAGTCAGGACATAAACTTCCTTACAATGTCTCTGTTTTCAAGAGGAACTCCTCCATCCACAAGGGTATCCACTATCTCAACATACCTAAAGTATTGCTGAGTCATGGTTTCACCTGTTTTGAAGGTGAAGTTTTCAAACTGCTGCTTCAGGAGATCCTTCTTGTTCTCCTTGGCTTCAGAGGAGCCTTCATACATCAGTTTTAGTGCATCCCACAGCTGTTTAGCTATTTTGCACTTCTTGAAACCTCTGTACACAGAGTTTGGAAGGGCAGTTTGAAGAGCAGTCATGGCTTTTCTATCAATCTCTACTCTCTTCCTATCTTCATCAGAGTAGTTAGCCACATCTTTGGGGATCATACCAGCACCAGTAGCAGAAGGAGTGCTGGGTATGAAAGGTCCATTTTCAACAGACTCCCACATTCTTGAGTCTAGAGACCTGATGAAACCTTCCATTCTCATACACCAGGTATCAAAGTCATCAAGAGTGATCAGTGGGGCCTTGTTCATGGTTTCAGTTTCCATATCAGTATTTGAAATGGCTGCCATTTGAAAGTTTAGTATTTGTGTGTGTGAGGGATCTTAAGATGGTGAGATCTTATATCAAGAGCCTGAAATGCTCTGATACCAATTCCAGGACCGGTGAAGGGTGGTCACTTACAACACAACAACACAAAGAGGAGATTAACCAAACTTAATCAAATAGTAAATTGGATTAACCACAATAATGATACTAAGAACACAAGTAACAAGTAAGAGACAGAACAAGAGATTTGGCTTTCAAGGATGCAGTATATTGCTTTCTCAAGTTCTATTACAAGTGTTACAAAGCATAAAGAAAGATACTAGAACAAGGAATACTTATACTACAACCTACAGCCGGCTATACTTTGAAAGCCAGCTGGATACAATTGACTAGACACAAACAAAATCAATTGTAGAATCAAAAGGCATATCTGCCTTTTTGACCTTTTGACTATGACATGCCATAGCTCACATCCTTATCTATTACAAAAGAATAAAGTACATAAAGTATGAAGTTACAGACTCAAGACCTCAATGTACAGTTACCAAAAGCATGGACCTTTTCACCAACTCATGTAAGTTGGTGACTTTACACAGATGTAGCGGAAAGGTGTCCAGCTTTATGGAACAGTACATCAGATAAAGCATGTTACTAAAAGTCTTCGGAAAATCTATCTTCATAAGATGAAGCTTCGGAAGACTTTGTCTCTGAGGCTTCGGAAGACTTCATATTTGGCTTCAGAAGATATTGGTCTTGGCTTCGGAAGATTTTACACTTAGAATATTTCTAGTGCATGGTGTAAAACTTCTGAAGCAATTCTACTTCAGTTCTTTAGTGCATTGCTTGCAGAGAGACTTTGGATGTTTTGGTTTGCATCAGACTTATAGGAATCCTTACACTAAAGATGAAAGTAAAATCTATAGAAGTGTTATTAGGCCCATAACATGTATCTTTGTAAAGTAAAACCTTGCAAGCAAAGGGTACATGAGGGTTGCATTTGTTGTGCACTCGTGACAGTAAGACCTGGATTGGCATGTCAGTAAAGTAAAGGCCTGGATAGGCAGGTCAGTAAGGCCTGGATTGGCATGACACAATGGCCTGGATGGGTACGACAGTAAGGCCTTGATTGGCATGTCAGTAAAGTCCTGTGTTCATCATAGGCATCGATAGTAACTAGGAATTGATGGATATGAAGAGACATAGATATCAAATAAATGAAAGTCTTGACGATAAAGCGATAGTCTATGTATAGTAATGTTCCAATATTTGATGAGTACTTTCGAATGATAAAGTTAATGTACCTTACTAAAAAGTTATCTGATAAAGTAAACCTAGAACTCACTCAGCGAAGCTGACTTTTGTATGCATATTAGTTTGACAGGTGAGCTGTTGGGTTTAAGTGAATGTGGGCATGGATTCTAGAAGCTATTGGCATCTGAAGGCTGGCATTCCTGATTAATAAGATTATTAAGAAGACTTTTAAATACTATTTGATGTTTTAAGACAATGTTAATGTTTTTTAGAATTATTTCGTAATGGTTTGAAACTTAATGTACTTTTCCACTGCAATGTTTATCTAAATGAATGTTTTAAATCTATGTTTTGTTGTGAATGACCAACTGTGAGATATTCTAGGATTAGGGCCTTACAAGTTGGTGTGAGAGCCAAAGTTTAAGCGAAATGGGTAAACTATTTTCAATAGAAAAACCTAAACTTAAACTGAAAATTAGGACCAAAGTGAGGATGCCAGTCCAAGTAGCTCCATGCCACGAGGTAATGATATATGTGTAAATATTAGTCGATTATGTAGTACCTTGTTACTTGGTTAGACTTGAGGATAGTTGTAATATATCATTAATCTATTGTGCCTAACTAAATTTGTGTGATCTATACATGCTTAGAATATGATTAGTAGGTTCGATATGGCTCAGGAAAGGGAGGTTTAGAATATGAGAAGTTCTGTAAGTAGTTAATCACAATTGGCCACTGTTATAAGAAACTTACAATACTTTTTATCATCCAAACTTGCTTTGACGAACCATATTGATACCCGAAATCTTATAGATAGTAGATAAATGACACCAAAGAAACTAGTTCCAGTTATGGATACTCGGAGAAGTACAAGGGGGAAGGCCCCTTGCTAAAGCAAAAGAAGCAGCAAACAAGGTGATAGGATCGGTTCTAGTTTGATCAATTAGATTTGAATTTGCAGCGGAATATAACAGAAATAAGATCAAATTCAAGCAAGTTAAGTATGAATATACAATCACACAATGACGATTATAGAGAGAGAACTTTTCTGTTAAAGGAATATTTTCATTCACGCCAATGCTTCGGTTACAAAACAACTAGGTCAACATTCCTTTTATAAAAGAATGTGACGTCTGCTGATGTCACTTGATAGTGACATCTAACAGAATTATACAAACAACTGAAACTATGCAAACTACTGAGAATGTTTCTCAACAACTGATCATATCTCAGAGAATGCTAAGTACAAGAACATAAAACTACTAAACTAAAACTACTGAAACTATAAACTACTGAAAGGTAAATTACAAGTACTGAAAAGGAAAACCATCACAACTACTGAAGTTAATAACTTCAGCTGTTGTGACAACTACTGATCACTCTGGTCTTCAGTCTTTGTCTTCAGACTTTGTCTTCAGTACTTTGTCTTCAGTACTTTACTTTCAGACTTTGTCTTCAGACCTTGTAATCAGCTGATGTCTTCAGCTGTTGTAATTTCAGCAGTTGTAATGTCTGTGGGACTTAGAGGTTTTTCTGATCAGGCTCATTGGTTCTTTTGGTCCAACAAACTCCCCCTGAACCAATGCAGCCAAAACCTCTAAGTTTATTGATGATCCCACTTATTCTTTGGCAGAAACATTCTCTTGATCAGCTTCAGAGGTAATCATGTAAGCACAGGCTGGGAAAAGGTTTCTTACTTTTGATTGGCTAAATGTGGAAGGGAACTCTATCTTGGGGAAACTGGACACAGAGTCTTGTCCCAACCATGAACTTATTTCCCATTGATGAGTCTGTAAGACTCTATTGCATAGGCCTCAAGGAGAACAACTTGTTTCTCCTTGGTGAGTTCTTCTGCTTCTCCCTCAAAGAAGAACCCAGAGCCATAATATTCAGACAGATATCTTACTGTCTTCCCGTTCTTCAACTCAACAATTGTGATCTCTCTGTATGCGAATTCATCTGGATGAGAGCCTTCTAGCAACAACTGGAGTTCACTCTTTTGAAGATCTTCAAGTCTCTTGTATAACAGCCCCTTCTTGATCATTTTGTTCTCAAGTATAGATTGAGGGGTTGTTTTTGAGTTGTGTGCTCTCTTGAATTCTTTTATAATCTCCCAGGGTGAGACTACCATGGCCAACATAATTGCAGCATTCAAAGTCTTTTTCACTTGGCCATGATATCTACTTGGTATGTTTCTCTTGTGTATTCTGGAACTTACCCTGGGGTCTGGCCAAATCCTCACTCTTTCTCTTTGATGTTGGAATGTATGCCTAAGAGTGTACAACCTCAGAGCTTGTTTCTTCATTGCTTGAATGGATGAGGACTGAATGAAGTCCTTGTCAACCAATTTGAGAAATTGCTCATCATGCTGCTTCTGCTGTTCTACTTCTTCAATCTTCACTTTCACCATTTGCATTTGCAAGTCAGATGTGATCATCTGTTGACTTCTGGGCTCAGGTGCTTTAAGTTTGAGAACAGCAGAGATTGGCAGACTATCCTCTTCATCACCTTCTTCTTCTTCTTCCATCCTCAACACCCTTCTTTTTCTTTTAGGTGCATCACTGGTGGTAGCTTGAGTGGGTTTCTTAGGTAAAGGAGTTGGTTTTGAGGATTGTGAGGTTGGTTGTTTTGAGGGTTGTGAGGTTGATTTTGAGGGTTGTTTTGGTAAGGGAGATTGTAAAGGCTGCTCTATCATTTTGTTTGTGAGGGTGGCTTTGGATAACTTAGCCATGTCAGATCTTTTCCCAGCACCAGCTTCATCCAGAGCTTCTATGATCAGACCTTTGTTGAAGGTTTCAGAAGAGCATATTTGGTGGTTATCTCCAAAATGCTATCTCTAGACCATGACTTGACTTCAATAATAGGTCTTCCCAAGTGTTTTGATAAGAATCTGATCATAGCCTCCAATCTTTCCCTTTCTTTCTTATTGCAGCCTGCCCATCTATTTTCAATCTCCTGAATCTCAAGCCTTCTGATCTTAGAATCAAGTTTGGCAGTATCAAAGCCTTGTCTGAAGAGCTGATCAATTATCTTGTTCATGGATCTGCTGTGTTGCTCATCAGCTTCTTTGATCATTTCCTCCAACTTCTTCTCATCCTTAGTCTGTTCACCAACACTTTTCTTTCTTTTGTAAGTAATTATCTCTTTTCCTTTATTCTCTTTGGCTTCTTCCTCTTCAACTCTCTTTCTTTTATCATCTTTCACTGACTTAGACTCCCCCTTTTTGGTTGCATTAGGTTCAGGGGTTTGAATGTCAGAAAGTTTCTTTGACACAACATTATCCACAAGGGTTTGAAGATTTGAGGAAATCCTCTCATCAATGGTTTGATGGACAATAGTAGTTATGATGGGAGTGATGAGAGGTAAGGAAGATTTAAAAGCAGCAACCATTTGCTCAGAGGGGTTCTCTCCCTGAGAAATGGTGCCTGAAACAGAGGCTGGGGGCTTATTTGAGGAGAGTGGCTCAGTGTTTGGGAGAGCTTCAACAGAAGCTGCCATCTGTGGGTTAATTGGGGCAGATGGACTTGATTCCTGAGACATTTTGGCAAGCAGTTCTTGTAATCTGCAAACCTCAGCCTCAAGAATGGTGTTTTGGGCTAGAACTTCAAAGAAAAAGCCCATGTCATCATCAGTGTTAGCTGAATCAGCTGACCTCCTGAGTAAATCAGGATGAACATGTGCTGAGTGTAGATCAGTAATCACATGTGCCCCTTTGTCTTGGAACTGGGGACTTCCTGCCTCAGGATGAAGTCCTTCACTGGCAGTTGCCTCTGGTGAGGTCTTAGATGTTGATGCATGTATGTCCCTAGATCATGATTTGTAATGTAATAGATCTTGTCTGTCTGATGATGATGTAATTTGTATTGATTAATGAAATGACATGGATTGTTTGTTATTTGTAATGTTTAATATTTCATTAATGAGTCGTGATTGAATTGATTGGGTTTATGATTGTTTGAATGGTTACACATAATGTTATATTAATTAAAACATTCAAACTTAACTTAATGAAGTTCTCATGCGAATGGCTCATGCGAATGGACCATACGCATGAATAACTTCATACGATTGACTCAATCGCACGAATGAACCAGGAGACTGGATCAGTCGTATGATTGACACATAAGATTGGCTCAGTCGCACGACTGAACACTCAGTCGTGCCGATGAATCAACCGCATGGTTCAATCACACGACTGAACCATACTTATGGCCCAGTCGCACGATTGAACAATACTAACCTATAAATAGACCCAATTCGTGGAAAAACAAAAGCATTCATACCATTACGATTCCAGACGTACCCTAGCCGTCCAGAGACCTCCCAAATCGTTCTCCAAGTTCACAGAACACATTAGTTCGATTCCTAATCGACTTCTAACGTTAGATTCAATTCTCGATTGATTCTTCGTGTGTTCTCACTGATTGGATCGCCAATCAAATAGGATTCCGCACTATTTGAGTTGGTTTAAACACGCTAATCACTAGGTATTTCGTTCAAATACCAGGTCCTAACAAGTGGTATCAGAGCTTTGGCTCTTGATTACGTGTTGATTCAATCAAGATTGCATAAAAGTTTGTGTTTTTGCACTAAAAACGCAATCTTTGGTGTCAAAAGTGATCTTGGACGTTCCCTGCGCTCATCGAAGTTTGGTTTCTACGGACGTAGGCGATTAGGACTTGTGAAATTTTGAATTTTTACGGCTGAAACCCGTCAAACCTAGAAAATTTTGCAAACACAGCAGCTTCAGTCGCACGAGTAACCATTCTCACTCACGACGGACTCCATTCGCATTGCTCATTCGCATGATTGGACCTAGTCGCCCCTTCATTCGGCCGACTGAACCGTTCGTTCGCATAGCTATACGCACCAGATTCAATCGCACGACTAAACCAATCGCCCAGTTCAGCCGCACGATTGAACCAGTCGCAGAGTTCATACGCACGACTAGACCATTCGCATCCTTCAGTCGCATCAGTGAAAGTTTGTTGGACCAAAAGAACCAATGAGCCGGATCAGAAAAACCTTTAAGTCCCACACACATCACAACAACCGCTGAAGTCCACAACAGCTGAAGATAACAACTGAAGACAAAGTCTGAAGACACAAGTGCTGAAGACAAAGTCTGAAGACAAGTGCTGAAGACAAAGTCTGAAGAGACAAGTGCTGAAGACAAAGTCTGAAGACACAAGTGCTGAAGACAAAGTCTGAAGACAAGTGCTGAAGACAAAGTCTGAAGACATAAGTGCTGAAGACAAAGTCTGAAGACAAGTGCTGAAGACCAAGTATCAGACGTTGTCATAATAGCTGAAGAGGACTTCTTCAGTAGTTGTGATGGTTTACTTTCAGTAGTTTTATAGTTTCAGTAGTTTTGTAAAACGACTGAAGAGCTTGTTCTTCAGTCGTTGTAGTTTCAGTAGTTTCTTATCAGTAGTTTTATATTTTGTACTTAGCACTCTGATATGTTCTCAGTAGTTGTGAACATTTCAGTAGTTTGTTAAGTGTTAGTTATTTTTGTAATAGATCTGCTAGTTGTCACTATCCCGTGATTACAGCAGTGATTGCACTCTATATAAGGAGTGTCAACCTTATTGTAATAGGCGAATGATTGAGCAGAAATATTTGGTATAATTGAAACATTCCTTATCACAGAAATATATTCTCTCGTATTTGTTTACAAATATCAAATTCTTAATACAAATTGTCTAATTCTTGATCTTATTCCGCTGCATTACACTCTAATCATCATCGAACTTGTGATCACTGATCTTGACAAATGGTATCAGAGCTGGTTAATCATTGATCGATCTAATAATTGATCATTGAAACTGCTATTCAAGATCCAAGTTTGATTGAATTAGCATTTTTGCAAGAAACGGTTATAGAGATTGAATTTTCTGTGTTTTTGGTCATTCATCCTGAGATTTATTCTTGGTTTTCATTGTGTCTGTTGTGGTCTGTGTAAAATCTTTTAAAAGCTTGAATTAAATTGTTTTTGGACCTAAAATGACTACTCCTTCCAATGATCCTCACAATACTGGTTCCTCAACCAAGCCTCCAATGCTGGTTAGGAATGAGTATAACATATGGCAACGACATATGCTCCATCACCTGTCTGTTAACAGTTCAGGTTGTTGGACATCTGTGGTACATGGTCCACACAAACCTATGGTGAATAACCCGGAAACCAATCAAATGGTTCCGAAGAGGAAGGATCAATACTCAGATGAGGATAAGAAATTGTTTGAGATTGATGCAAAAGCCCATGGAATTCTGGCCATGGCACTACCCAATGAAATCTATTCTGGGCTAATGCATTATGAATCTGCCCATGACCTCTGGAATGCCTTGAAAGAACAATTTGGAGGAACAGATGAGGTCTTGGCAAATAATAGAGAGATCCTTGCCCAACAATATGAGACATTCTCTCATAGGAAGGGTGAGACACTGACTCAACAGTTTGAGAGGTTCTCTTGTTTGATCTCTGAATTAAAAATGGTCAAACATGAGTACACCAATATCCAGATGAATAACAGATTTCTCAGATCACTGCCTGAGAGATGGGACACATATACTATTGTCCTACGCTCCAGTGCAAATTTGGACAAACTATCTCTCACCCAACTCCATGGGGAAATTTCTCACGTTTGAGAGAGAGATAGAACAAAAACGAAAACTGTCTTTATCTGGTAAGCTCACTGAAGACTTTGTACCAGGCAACACTGCCTTGGTTAGTCATGAGTCAGAATATGCTTCATCTGAATGCCAGTATGATGAGCATATTGATTTCTCTTCAAACATTTTTGATTCTGCATTTGTGAGTGTTGATAGTCAGTTCACTGGGTTGTAATAATGACAATCTATGCTTCATCATGGATGATCTCAAGGGGATTGCTGATGATGACTTAGAAGAGATGGATATTTTGAGCCAAATGGCCTTGATAGATATCAGATCTCAGAAGTTCTACAAAAGAACTGGAAGAAAGTTCCCAGGACTCTCTGGCAAAACCAAAGTTGGTTTTGACAAGAGTAAGTTGAGGTGTCACAAATGCCAAAGGCTTGGACACTTTGCTAGAGAATGTAGATCATCTGGATCTAATTCCTCTGCACCTTTTGTGACTTTCCCTGGTAATAGTCAACAAAACAAAGGGCAACATCCTGTCAATTCTAGTCATCATTCTCAACTACAATCTCCTGCATATTTTGTTCCTCAGGGTCAAATGCCATACCCTTACCCTTGTTATTACATGCCACAAACCAGTCAAGTTCAAGCTCCTATGGTACCACAACCTCATGCACTACGAGAACCTCAACCATCTCATCAACCTCCTCAACCTCAACAACATAGCTTCTTCACCCCTGAAGTTGTTGACTGGAGCAGTTTGCCAGATGACATGTCTGGTCATGAACAAATGTTCACAGGTGCTGATCAACATGGTGGTGATAGTCCTTTTGGGAATCTCGCACTTATGGCTCTGGAGTCTACTGAGGGTTCCTGCTCAAATGCATCATCTTCACAGGGTTCTTCAACATGCCACAGAGGCATCTGGTATGTAGACAGTGGAGGATCCATGCATATGACAGGAAACAGATCACTTCTTAATGACTACTCTCAAGGAAGGAGGGGGTTTGTGTCTTTTGGCAATGATGTAAAGGGTTACATCATCGGCAAAGGCTTTGTTTCTAATGGGGAAATAAAGTTTGATGATGTTAACCATGTGGAAAATCTCAAGTACAACCTCTTGAGTGTCAGTCAAATGTGTGACAAAGGCCATGTTGCTCTTTTTACCAGTCAGAACTGTCGGATTCTGTCATCCAAAGTTCTAAGTTTGATTGATAAGGTGATGGATGAATACACTCTCCTAAAGGCCAACAGGACAGGAAGAGTGTATGCCTTAGATCTTCCAAGAAAATAGATCTCAAAGGCCATCCTTGCCTATTTTCCAAGGCTTCCCCTCAAGAATCTACTCTATGGCATAGAAGGCTGGGTCATGTTAATCTCAAAAACATAAATCAGCTGATAAACCATGGTTTAGTAAGGGAATTGCCTATGAAGGAGTTCAAATGTGAAGATAACTGCACTGCTTGTTTAAAAGGAAAACAACACAAAGCTTCATTTCCCTCCATAGAAGAACCTAAGTCCAATGCCTGCTTACAACTTCTTCACATGGATCTCTTTGGTCCTGTGAGAGTGATGAGTATGGCTAAGAAGAAATACTGTCTGGTAATTGTGGATGATTACTCCAGATTTGTATGGACCTTCTCTTGCATTCAAAGGATGAGGCAGCTCAGAAGATTATCAACTTTGTGTTGTATGTTGAGAAGCAGTATTCCCTCTCAGTCAAGTGTATTAGAAGTGATAATGGAACAGAATTTAGAAACAATACACTTGATGAGTTCTTCCTTTCAAAGGGAATCAAGAGGCATTTTAGCATTCCAAGAACTCCTGAACAAAATGGAGTAGTGGAGAGAAAGAACAGGACCCTTATTGAAGCTGCAAGGTCCATGTTGGCTGATTCTGGACTGCCAGTGACTTTTTGGGCTGAAGCTGTCAATACAGCTTGCTATGTACAAATAGAGCTCTAGTAAATAAGAGGTTGATGAAAACTCCATATGAAGTTCTTCATCATTTGGCCCCTCTAATTTCATTCTTCAGAGCTTTTGGATGTCCTTGTTTCATTCTCAACACACGAGATCAACTCCAAAAATTTGATTCTAAGGTGGATGCAGGGTACTTTGTTGTTGTTATTCATCAACTTGCAAAGCATACAGAGTCTTCAACTGTAGAACAAAGATGGTTGAAGAGACTCTACATGTTAAGTTTAATGAATCTCCAAAGGACAAGATTCCACAAAGCCCTATGGAGATATTTGATTTGGACATACTGCAATATGTTCCTTATCAAACTCCTGCTGTTTCTCCTGTCAACAGTTCACCACCTGGTGGTAGTGCTGGTGCTAATGATGATGATGATAGTAGTACTCACCTCTTCAAGTTTAGTGATCAACTGCCTGATTCAGCTAGATGATGTTCCTGTAGCTCCAACAGCACAATCCACAACAAATGCTGATGAGATTTCTACAACTTCAACTTCCTTTGAATTACCATCTACTGATTGGTTTCAAGGAAATGCTTCACCATCACCATCTGTTGCTGCTGAGCCTGCTACAAACACTTGCACTGATCTCATTGTGTACCAAGATCTGAAGAATCACCCTATGTCTCAAATCATTGGTGATATCACTGCTGGCGTATCAACAAGAAGTCAATTGTCAAATTTCTGCTTTTATGCTCTCTTCATCAGTCAGCAAGAGCCAAAGAATTATCACATTGCCTTAAAGGATAATGGATGGGTTGATGCCATGCAGCTTGAGCTTCTTTAGTTCAAGAAACAGCAAGTGTGGGAACTGGTTCCTCTACCTCCAGGTAAGTGTGCAATAGGCACTAAATGGGTGTTTAGGAACAAAACTGATGAAAATGGGCTTATTGTTAAGAACAAGGCCAGACTGGTTGTTCAGGGGTTTGCACAAGATGAAGGTATTGATTATGATGAAACCTTTGCCCCTGTAGCCAGACTGGAAGCAATTCGATTGTTTTTAGCTTATGCTGCTTATCAAAATCTTAAAGTTTTTCAAATGGATGTCAAAAGTGCATTTTTGTATGGGAAAATTAAAGAAGAGGTTTATGTATGTCAACCACCAGGTTTTGAGGACAATAAACATCCTAATTGGGTGTATAAGCTTGATAAGGCTCTTTATGGGTTGAAACAAGCTCCTAGAGCCTGGTATGAGACATTATCAAACTTTCTTCTGGAAAATAATTTCACTAGAGGCTCCATAGATAAACTTTATTCATTA
Source organism: Flaveria ramosissima (assembly GCA_025215565.1). NCBI lineage: Eukaryota > Viridiplantae > Streptophyta > Magnoliopsida > Asterales > Asteraceae > Flaveria > Flaveria ramosissima. The sequence continues at coordinate 23,729,195 of CM046044.1, read as the reverse complement.
AGAAAGCTGGGCAGCATAATCTACTTGTTCAAATTTATGTAGATGATATTATTTTTGCATCCTCTGATCCACAGTTGTGTGATGCCTTTACAAAGTTGATGCAACAAAAGTTTGAAATGAGTGCCATGGGAGAATTACAATTCTTTCTGGGTTTGCAAATCAAACAAAAGGCTGATGGAATTTTCATTCATCAGTCCAAATACACAAAAAATCTTTTGGAAAAATTTGATTTACAAAACTGTAAGCCTGTTCTACTCCCATGTGCAACACCACACAACTGGATACATCAGAAAGGTAAAGTGGTTGATGAAACACTTTATAGATGTATGATTGGGTCCTTGATGTATTTAACAGCTTCTAGACCAGATATTATGTTTGCTACATGTGTTTTGTGCTAGATTTCAGGCTGCACCTAAGGAGTCTCATTTGATTGCAGTCAAGAGGATCTTTAGATATCTGCAAGGCACTCCATCTCTAGGTTTATGGTATTCTACTAGACATTCTGGTAAATTAGTTGCTTTTTCTGACAGTGACTATGCAGGGTGTAAGTTGACCAGGAAATCAACTTCTGGTGGATGTCAATTCCTAGGCAACTGTTTGATTTCTTGGCAGAGTAAGAAACAAACCTCAGTTGCTACATCAACTGCTGAAGCCGAGTACATTGCTGCTGCAAGCTGTACATCTCAGGTACTATGGCTTCAAAACCAATTATTGGATTATGGCATAACGGAGACTAAGACTCCATTGTTAATGGACAGCTCTTCAGCTCTTTGTATTGTCAAGAATCCTGTCCAGCACTCTAGGACTAAACATATTGAAATCAGACACCATTTTATTAGAGATTGTTTTGAAAAAGGTCTGATTGATCCAAAGTTTGTTCCTAGTGCTGATGAGCTTGCAGACATTTTTACTAAGCCTTTGGATAGTTCAACTTTCCACAACCTGGTGTTAAGGCTTGGTATGCTGCAGCTAGAATAAGTGACAACTACTGATGATCTCAGTAATAAATACTGATGATCATTGGTAACCATGTCATATATAAGTACTGATGAGTTCCTTTCCCTCAGTAGTTTTTATACTACTGAAGGCTACATTCCTCACAAGTACTGAAGTACTTTATTTGTTAAAACAGCTGATGTAGTTACAACAGCTGATGAAATCACAACAGCTGATGTAGCTACAACTACTGATGTCAGAAATGCAGATAAGTACTGATGACCAATGAAACCTCTGAAACTCAGATTTAAGTCTGATGAGTAAGTGTGGAGGTCAGACTGAAACAGCTGAAAAGCTATGAATTGACGAAAACAGCTGATGAGTAATTTCTCTTCAGTTGTTTCTACAACTGCTGTTTCTAAACAACTGAAGCCAAACCTATATCTTCAGTAGTTTACAACTACTGAAGACTAACACCAAGTCTTCAGCTGTTTACAACAACTGATGAAAAAACCACTGTCTTCAGTAGTTTCACAACTACTGATAACAAACACCATGTCATCAGTTGTTTCACCACCTCAAGTCAAAATTGTCTTCAGTAGTTTTATAACTACTGATGACTAAATCAGAGACTTCAGCTGTTTCAACATCTGCCGGTTAAACCCAAGTCTTCAGTTGTTTTATAACACACTGCTGATGACACACCAATACGGTCAGTCATTTCAAACCTCTGAAAGTTAATACCACCGTCATCAGTAGTTTCAACAAATGATGACTAATACCAAAACCTTCAGTCGTTTTTACAACCCTACCCTATAAATACCTTATCCCACCTTATAGTTTTTCTCACCTCTCTTCTCAAACCTAACGTTCAAAAACTCTGTAACCTCTCTTCATGAATGGCGACCATGCAACTAAAACCACGACACAACTATGTCGCTCACCTCACAAAATCGCCATACTGGACCAAGTTTCACAACGCCATTGATTTAATGGTTCAGTCACCTTACCAAACGGCTTTCTTTTAAACCCTACCATATATGCCGAATCTCTTAGCCAATTCTGGACAAACGTCACTATTGTCTCTGAGGAGAATGACACAAAGTCTCTCCAATCGTTTGTCTATAGCCAAAAAGTGGTCATTACTCCAGACATTCTTCGCCAAACCCTCAATCTGGATGATGCCGCTTTCCCAACTGGTTATCCAAAGGGCACAACAGATCTATCATTTGCCCACCATGGATACCAAGGTAACCTGAGTGCATCTACCATATTGAAGAAACATTTCCAGGATGCCGAACGTCTCATCTTTCATATGGTAAATGTCTGCCTTGCCCCAAGACTTCATCATGAGATCAAATGTCCACAAGGTGGCAACAGGTAATGTACTCCATCCTTGAGCAACAACCTTAAATTTTTCTGAAATACTCTTTTTAGAGCTCAAGGATATGGCCCAAAAACAACTTGCTAACCGTTGGATATTATATCCTCGGTTCATAATGGCCATAATTGAAAACCAGCTTCAAGCTGAGGGACTTGTTGGCCTGGGAGTCCCTGCTATGGCTGTATTGCCTGAGGTATACTCCCGGCACAACTCTGACCAATCACTGAAAATGGCTGCCAAGCTGCGCAAACCCACGCAGCTGGAACCCACAGCCACCACCACCAATCCAGAGTCCCCACCAAACCAAAACCCAACGCCCCAAAACAGCTATTCAGGGAGATGAGTCCCCTGAAGATGCTCCTGTACCACTAAGGCAGGATACTTGCTGGTGTAAACCCCCCAGCAGTATCAAAGACTCTACCAGCCACAGCCGCTCAGATTCCTCTCAAAGGAGCCTGAAGCAACCAAAGAAGGGGTACCCACAAATCTGGAATCATCCTCATTTGAGGAGATTACGATTGAAGAGCACCATTCTCCCCAGGTGCATACTGATTTTACCCTCTCTCCCCATGAAAATGCCCCCCAAAGTCCAACCATTATAATTGCAAATGTGCTGACTCAGTTGCATGCCTCTCCTCCTCCCCAAAAACCACCACCAACAAAAGGAAAACCACAGCCATTGAGGAAGAGGATCAACATGCTTCTGACAACCCACAGCACCGGGGTTTAAATGTTCTGTCTCCTGGTGTAGATAAGGAGATCAGAATATCTGGTGAGGGTGCCACCTCTTCTGAATCAGCACATGATCAGACTGAGGCTGGTAACATTGCTAAGACCTCATCAGAGGCAACAGCTGATGAAGGACATCGTCCTGAGGCTGGAAGTCCCCAGTTTCCAAGAAAAGGGGCACATGCTAAAACTGGTCTACACCCAGAGCATGTACATCCTACTACAAGCAGGAGGTCAGGTGATTCAGCATTTGCTGATGATGATCTGGGCTTCTTTTATGATGTTCTGCTGGCCCAGAACATAATTCTTGAGGAAGAAGTATAGACTACAAAGCCTACTTGACCAATTCTCTCAAGAAGCAAGTCCATCTGCCACCAACATAAACCCACAGATGGCACCTTCACCTGAAGGTCTCCCAAACACTCAGCCATCAAACTTACAACCCACCAGCCTCTATTTCTGGCACTGCTTCTCAGGGACAGAACCCCTCTGAGCAAACAACTGCTATCTTTCAGCAATCCCTACCTCTCATCACCCCAATGATCACAGACATTATGATCAAACCATGGATGAGAGGCTTCCCTCAATCATACACCCCTGGTGGAGGAGATTGTGAGCACAAGGCTTTCTACTACTCAAACCCTTGCAACCAATGCAACCAAAAAGGGGGAGAGTCAGTTAGTGAAAGCAAAGAGGAAGAGCATACCGAAAGAAAGGAGACTGAGAAGGAAAAGGAGGTTGTGAAGAAAGAGACTGAGAAGGAAGATGGAGGTTTGAAGGAGACTGAGAAGAAGAGGAGGTTGTGAAGGAGCTGACATTGATCAAGTGGGTGAAAGTCATAAAGACTTTCATATCACATATAAGAAGAGGAAGGTTGAAGGAAAAGAAAAGAACTCAAACTTGATGAGATGATCAAAGGGCGGATGCTACACATAGTAAATCAATGGACTCCATCATTGATCAACTGTATAGACAAGGGTTCGATACTGCACAACTTGACTCAGAGATTAGAAGACTTGAAGTTGAAGAAATTAACTCAAGATGGGCAAGTTATGATGCATTAGAAAGAGAAAGACTGGAGATCATGATCAGATTCATTGCAAAGTACCTTGGGAGATCATTGATCGAGATTAAGTCATGGACCAGGGACAGTATCTTGGCAATAACCACCAAGATCTATACGTCTGAAGCATACACTAAGGGATTGGTAATTGAAGCACTAATGAGGCAGGTGCTAGGAACAGAAATGAACTTGCAAAACACTCAAAGCCTCACTCACTACAAGAATGCTAGAACAACCTGCAAAACTTACCACTTCAAAATCACCACTACCACCAACCCATTAAACCAACTCCTTTACCCTCAAAACCAACAGCCGATGATGCATCCAAGAGAAGAAGAGAAGGATGTTGAGGCTAGAAGAAGAAGAAAGAAGAGGATGAGAGGAAGAAGATAAGCTGCCTCTTTCCGCAGTCCTAACTTTGCCTAAAGCCAAACCTATGCCCATCACTCCCACCTCACAGATGGAAACGGTGAGAGTTAAGATAGAAGAAGAACAACAGCAAAGGCTTCATGATGAGGAGATGCTGAAAAGCATAGACAAAACTTATGCTGCTTCTTCATCAATAATCAGTATGAAGAAAGAAGCTCTGAGATTGTACACCCTTGCTAACACATTTCAATATCAAAAGGAAAAGGTGAGAATATGGCCTGATCCTAGGGTGGCTCACAGAATTGTAAAGAAAGACATTCCTGCGAGATACAAGGGCCAAGTAAAAAGGATCGTAGATGAAGAGATCACAGTGGTCCTTGTAGTATCACCCTGGGAAATTGTAGAAGACTTCAAGAAGGCTTATGAGACTAAACAGCCTCCCCAAAAGATGTTAGAGAACAGAGTAATTAAGAAGGGGTTAGTCTACAAGAAGCTTGAGAACTTCAAACAAATGAGCTCAGTCTGTTACTTGAAGGTACTCACCCAGATGAGTTTGCATACAGACAGATTACAACAGTTGAGCTCAAAAATGGCGAACAGGCCAAGTACATCTCAGAGCTGTATGGGCGTGAAGGATTGTTTGATGGTAACCAGAAAATCTTACCATGGAAGAACAAATTATGTTTCTTAGAGCATACACCAGAGAATCCTACAGGCTTATACATGGGAAGTGAGTCTCATGGATGGGGGAACAGCTCAGTGTCCAATTTCCCAATAAAGAGTTCCCATCCATACATTGCCAACCAATCATCAGAGACTTATTTCCAGGCCAGTGCTTATATGGGTCATCTTCTCAACTGATCAAGAAGGAAAAAGACCAACCATTTTGCCAACAATAAGTGGGACCTCAATAAGTTAAAGGTTTTGGCTGCATTGGTTCAGGGGAGTTTGTTGGACCAAAAGAACAATAAGCCGGATCAGAAAAACCTTTAAGTCCCACAGACATCACAACAACCGCTGAAGTCCACAACAACTGAAGATAACAACTGAAGACAAAGTCTGAAGACACAAGTGCTGAAGACAAAGTCTGAAGACAAGTGCTGAAGACAAAGTCTGAAGACACAAGTGCTGAAGACAAATCTGAAGACACAAGTGCTGAAGACAAAGTCTGAAGACAAGTGCTGAAGACAAAGTCTGAACATAAGTGCTGAAGACAAAGTCTGAAGACAAGTGCTGAAGACCAGTATCAGACGTTGTCATAACAGCTGAAGAGGACTTCTTCAGTAGTTTGTGATGGTTTACTTTCAGTAGTTTTTATAGTTTCAGTATTTTTGTAAACGACTGAAGAGCTTGTTTCTTCAGTCGTTGTAGTTTCAGTAGTTTCTTATCAGTAGTTTTATATTTTGTACTTAGCACTCTGATATGTTCTCAGTAGTTGTGAACATTTCAGTAGTTTGTTAAGTGTTAGTTATTTTTGTAATAGATCTGCTAGTTGTCACTATCTCGTGATTACAGCAGTGATTGCACTCTATATAA
>CM046044.1:23718867-23722978 GCA_025215565.1 Flaveria ramosissima | reverse complement strand
TTTGATGACGTGGCGTCTGAGTTGGCTTATGGCTAGATGAAATGTAGGCTGGTGAGGTGGAGCCGAGTCCGCTGCCAAAGATATAATATGTAGGGATACTTGCATATTTGCCCTTGTAAAATAAGTTAATTGCATATTTACCCAATTTAAATTAAAATTGCATATATCCCCTCTTTTAATATTTTTAATTGTATATTTACTCAAATCACGACCAAAATTACATATATCCCCTTTCTTAATGAAAAAAGTTTCAAAATTTACCTATTTTGGTTTATTTTAATTAAAAATAAATGATAGATCGATAATGTTACCTTTGTCTGCATAAAAAATATTAATTTTTTAAAATTCATATTCACCCATTTTTAACTTTTTTTCTTTTTACATTTTTAAAAATATTAATTTATTCGTTTATGTTGACTCTATTTTGTATCAAGGTTTTAGAGTAACGATAATAAAATACAATACAAATATCAAACTTTTAATTTGTTACATAACTAATAAATATTGACAAAAACAATCACAAATAGTCATGAGTAAAATAGTAATCCCATAATTTATTATTAATAAAATCTCAGAATAAGTTAATTTAATATTATTTTTATTAAAGAAGGGTTTATATACAATTTTAATTTTAAGTTGGGTAAATATACAATAAAATAGATTAGGGAAGGTGATATATGCAATTTTGATTTTGATTTGGGTAAATATGCAATTAACAAGATTTTTAAGGGTATATATGCAATTGCCCCTAATATGTATAATGATATATATAAAAATATATAATTATAAATATATATAAAATCAATTATTATATTATTAAAAATTAATAATTAAATAATAAATGAGTAGAGCGCGAGCCGAGCTAGAGCTTCAAAGATACTCGACGGGCCGAGCTCGAGTTTTAAAGATAAAGCTCGAAACAAGCCAAGCTCGGGCTCAGTTCGGCTCTCTTAGCTCGTACCTCTAGTTGGTCGCTATTATGACAAAGAATTTGGTTTTTTAGTAATTTTTAAACGGTTGTGGAAGCAGGCTTTCATTTTCTTTGTTTCAAGAAATGATGTTTTTAAAAACTTTGAGATTTCAAGTAAGATTTTTGGATTAGCGTTTTGAAGTTGTTTATCGACTCCAATACTAGTATAAAACATGGAGTAAACCTGCAGATTAAGAAATCACAAAAAAAAAAAAAACAATTGAGATGTTATCATTTGTTAGGTGTTTGGATTAGCATTATTCAAATACCTGCATATTCAGAAACGACATGCACGGTAGTCGGTAGTATTGTGCTTTGGCATTTAAACCGGCAGACGAGCGTTTGAGTTGTTATGATATGTTTGTGTACAAGCATTTTGATACGCAGGGTTTCTCGCGTAACGTGCGTGGGGAAGATTTATAGGTTTTATTTATTTATTTATGACAGTTAAATTTGAAAAATTAATTTATGGAAGCAATAATTCAATAATTTGCTCCTCACTTTTCTTTATTTATTTCTATTACATTATATATATTTAAAAACCAGCTGAAATGAACAGTAATATTTCACTTGTAAAGCATGTTGTACAATTTGTTTATGCACGCATAGTATTTACAGCTTTATGTACAACTGATTGATGCTTCTGGATCCACTTTTAAGTGTGTTTGGGTTTTCTTTGATATCATCTGTGTCTTTCCTAGAGAGAGTGGGTGGGGGTTTCGGTGGTGGTTTGTCGCCGTATGTGCCACCGGACTTGTGGCGGAGCCGCGACCTTGCTACCACCTGATTCCTCTTACACTGGTTGTATTTTATAGATAGAGGGGGTTCCTGTGGTGGTTTCGCTGAGTAGGGGGGTTCGGTTATGGTTTTGTAGAGAAGGGGGTTTTGGTGGTGGTTTTGCCACTACTTATACCACCAGTTTAGGCGGAGCTGCCGGCGTGCTATCACATGCATTCTCTGATATCGGTTGTATTCTAGAGAGGGGTTACGGTTGTGGTTTTGCCGAGAAGGGGATTTCGGTGATGCTTTTGCCACCGCCTCTACTAAGGTGGAGCCGCCACCGTCCTACCACCTCTTTGTCCTATACATGGCCCGCTGTTGCTTTGCAAACTAAAAGATCAGTGGTGTTCCATCTGTAAAGTGTGATGTATAACCTGTTGATGCATGCACAATGTTTACAGCTTTATGTACAAGTATTTGATGCCTCTGGTCCCCTTTTTAGGTGGCTGATGAGGGGTTGGCTCTATTCCGGTGTTTTGCACGCTGTTCAAGAACGAGAGTCTTTAAAATCATGCCTATCGCTGTCCGGAGTTGCCATTACCAATTTTTTCTGCCGGCGGCGACAGGCCGTGTCATCGGGTGATGTGATATGTCGATGATGATGAGCATTACCTTGTATGAGACATTGTTGTTGGGTTATTCATCGTGTTGATGGTGATGAGGGTTACCCCATTTGAAACACGAATTTAAATATGTTTTGGGTTTTACTTTGATCCATGACATATGTTGTAATTTATTTGGTTAATTTAGTTTGCAGTGATGTTGGTTTTTATTAGTTGGATTACTCTGTTTTTTGTTTTTCTTCCATTGTTGTGCTTTTGGTTATTGTGTTAACAGGGTTGTGATGATGCACTAGAAACGATATTGGTTGCGTAGGTCTGGCCACCGTTTACAGATCATCGATGGTGTCATGTGTTATGAGCCCAACCCATCAAACGCGTAACGGGCGTTGATGGAAACACCTAGTTACATGTGAATAACAATAGTTCGATCACCATTAAATATACATTGGAAAAGAATTTTAGTGTGTATATATGTTATCTAATTAAATTCTTTTGTCCCGGTGGAAAAACACATGCATCTCTTGAAAATATACGGGTTCGACTCTCCACATCTTCACTCAACTTTTTCTCCTTACTCTCCCAGGCCCAATTAGTGGTGTACAAACCGGGTTTTTTCTAAAACCGGTTTGGTCCCAAACCAGTTTGGTTTTTCTTTTTTTTTCTTTCTTAAAGCGTTATAAATTAAAAAAACAATTAATTGTAAAAATTAAATAAACTTATAAGATGAATGTTACATATTAATTGTATAAATTAAATAAACTTATAAGATGCGCTTACATATTTTTATATGTAAAAATTAAAAATATAAAATTGGAAACAATACATAATTGTTTTTAAAAACAAAGTCCACAATTTAAAATCAAAGTTGTAACCGGTTTGGAAACATATAAGATGCGGTTTGGGTATTGGTTTGAAAACCAGTTTGGAAACCGGTTTGATACCGGACCGGGTTAAAAACCGGTTTAAAATACACAACCTACAAACCGAACTTAAACCGTCGGGTTGGGTCGGTTTGAAACTGTTTTGGGCCCAAACCAGTTTCGGACCGGTTTCGGTTTTTCTTTCCCGAACCGGTTTTTTTAACACCTCTAGGCCCAATTCAGCGTTCAAGCCCAATTTTATATTATATACTTGTACATTTCAAACTGACTCACGAAGCAGTTGGTTCAAGATGCTTGCAAATATGGAAGTTGTGGACTATCCCCAACATGTTTCTTTCTAGGCAAGCCCAATTAGACACATCTAATGGTAGCAATGAGAAACCAACAACAATCATAGGTGCAAAGATATTTGAAGATGGGTATTCTAACAACATGGATGCTGATGTTATTGGTGATGTTTTAGTGACTAAAGTTTCATCACTTTCATTTGAATGTTGGAGTCGTTTTTGTTGTTGCTTTTTTATAAAATATCTTATTTACCAGGTGAATATTCTTAAACTATGGTAGATGTTAGGAAGGGAAACATATTATTTACCAATGGCAGACATTGCTCTCTATCAAGTGGTGGTGAAATGTGCAAGCTACGGGGGTATGGCAACGAGTCAAAATTAGTTAAGTTAAAAATGTGAAATCCTTTTATATTGCCCAAAAATGTTGTTTAAACTTATTACATCTTTACCAAAAGTTAAGTGTCTCAAGTATGATTACAAATTATATATTACATATTTTGTTGTATGTTTTTTGTATTAACGTAGTAGAATTTGCTTTAAAACATCAATTTTTTTAACCTAAAGTGATTATATGTTCAGATTTTGTTTTGTGTGATAAATTTTCAAGATATTGAGATGTTGAACTCT
>CM046044.1:23556367-23713867 GCA_025215565.1 Flaveria ramosissima | reverse complement strand
CCAGAAAGTTCATGAGTGCTCTACCCAATGAGTGGACTTTCTACTGTGTCTCCATTAAGAGAACAGAGAATTTAAACACTCTCACCATGACCGAACTCTATGGGATCCTTGATGGATACCGTTTGGAAATGGAAAGCAAGAAGGGTCACCAAGCAAGCAGACCCTTGAGCCTTTCTGCTAGCAACGCTTTAATGTTGCTGAAGGCTCAGGTATCTCCCAGTCTCAGCAGTACCTGTCATACACCCAGCAGCCATCTTGTTCATCTGGGCCTTATAATCACATTCCCTAGACTCCAAGGTCTCATCAAGCTCAGCAAGCTCCTTTCAGGAGGCTGTGCGTTTGTCTCAGGGAGTGGACACTCCAATGATCATCAGTTTTGCTTTGATGATCTTGAGTGCTTCAGTCCAGATGACATAGAGTATGTGGACATTGTCCAGCAAATGGCTCTCCTTACCTACAGAGCGAGAAGTTCTTTAAGAGAACTGGAAGGCAATTCCCTCAAAACCCAAATCATAGCAAGTTTGGGTTTGACAAGAGCAAGGCTAAGTGTTACAACTGTACCAGCTTGGCCATTTTGCAAGGGAATGCAAGGCTCCCAAGTCCAACCCGGGAACCTCACAGGCCTCCACACATCCTTCTACACCAAAGCCCAATGGGAAGTCAACTGAAACTGCAGCTATGGCTCAAGAAGTTGACTGGAGCTTTATGGTTCAAGATGTGACTCCTGCTCAAGCACTCATGGCGGAACAGATGAAAAAGGTATATGAACATCTCTGTACCCCTGCTTGTATTGCTAGGTTAAGTTGTACCAGGACTACAATATGGATTAAATCCGATATTGAGTCTTTAAATGTGCTAAAATCTGACTTTAAAAGAGCTGAATCTGACTACCAAAAGAAAATTGAGGAGTTAGAGAAAACTGTATCTCTTTAAAACATGAACACAACACACAACTACAAGACTCAATCAAGGATTTAATATCCAAATTGACTGAGGCTCAAGCCCAGCTTGTCACAGCTGAGCTCAGCCAGGAAGTATGCTATTGCTGAGCAAAACTTCCAAGCCATACTTGCATCATCCTCTCACTCCAAACTTTGTTATCAAAACAAAAGTGGGTTGGGAACCAATGAAATTGCTCCACCACACTCTTATGAGTCTGTAAGACAACCAAGATGTGGTACTGAAGAGCAAGAGGTTCCATCTGTTGACCCACCTTGTAAAGAGTCAAAGAGTGATGCAACTGTGGAAACCATGACCATCACAGGAAGGAACAGGTAATTGAGCCCTCCCAGACCAATGATGATCAATCCCTGACCACCAAAGCCAGAAGAAGCAGGGCTAAAGCAGCCAGAAAAACTGCCAAGAAGGTGGCTGAATCCAAGCTGAAGATAGACCCAAAGCAAAGGGTGTATTCATATCAGCAGGATTCCAGGTGGTTGGACCTTCTGATTCAGGAAAGGAGTATAAACCAGTACTCCTATCCTACCAAAGGATCAGAAGTTAAAGGGAAAGGTTGCTGATGAGGAGAGAAAGAACAAGAAACAGCAACCCTCCAATTCCCAGAAAATTAACATTGCATGCATAATGTGTGGTCTGCAAAACCCACATGGCTAAAGATTGTTACTACAATCCTGCTAGCACACATTATGCAAATAATGTTAAAAGAGAAGGAGTCAGGGAAGGTTTCACATTTGGACCATATCAAATGGTTCAAGTGATGAAAAAGGGAAAGCTTGTTTCCGAAGCAAGGGCTTGTCTCGGAAGAAAACTCTTCTTCCGAGAGGAAAAAGGCTTCGGAAGTGAAAGCTGCAAAGACTCACAAAAGAGTCCCCTTGAAACCATCCCAGAAGAAGACTGCTTCGGAAGAAAAGGTGGTGAAGGTCTCTTCCGAAAAGAAAGAAGCTTCGGAAGAATGCCAAGCTACAAAAGCTTCATCAAGCTCATCTTCTATGATCAACCAAGGGATGGAATGGAAGATCAAGGAAGATGCTGTAGCCCAACCTCTTCTTCAAAGACATCCATTGAACCCCCATGCATAAATTTGGTTCAATCATGTCACTCTCATTGGAAGAACCCAAGACCAATAAGGCTTGGGTTTCCAATCAAAACTAATTATCTCACCTTATGTGCAGGGACATCCATATGACAAGAATAACAACATTTGGATTGTAGATAGTGGATGCTCCAGGCACATGACAGGGAACAGATCTCTCCTTCAACAATTTCAACATTATGATGGAGGTCCTGTCCAGTTTGGAGGTGAGGCCGGAGGATATATTTCTGGCAGAGGGAGTATATCCAACGGAAAGTTAAAAGTTGACAAAGTTAATTTTGTCAAACAGCTTGAACACAACCTGTTAAGTGTTTCTCAGTTTTGTGATCAAAAGCATCAAATGCTTTTCACAGAACATGAGTGCATCATCCTCAAACCTGGGATGACAATTCCTCAGGAATTGGTGCTTCTTAGATCTCCCAGGAGAGGGGATATGTACAAGCTTGATATGAACAATGCTTCCCCAATGGGAGAAGTATCATGCTTTCTTTCCAAAGCTGATAGTGATGAGTCAACACTATGGCATAAACGAATGTGTCATGTCAATTTTAAGACAATGAATAAATTGGCTAAAAATAACTTGGTACATGGTTTGCCTAAAAAGGAATTTTTCTGCAAAGATAACTGTGTTGCTTGCCTGAAAGGGAAACAACACAGGTCTTCTCATAAATCCAAAGTTGTTAACTCTATCACTACTCCATTACACTTATTGCACATGGATCTATTTGGTCCCACAAGTATAATGAGCATTGGAAGGAAATCATATTGCCTTGTGATAGTTGATGATTTTACTAGATTTACATGGGTATTCTTTTTAAGAACTAAAGATGAAACTGCTGAAACTTTAAAATCTTTTATTCTTAAAATAGAAAATCAAGTTGATCACAAGGTTAAAATAATTAGAAGTGATCAAGGGACTGAGTTTAAGAACTTTGTTCTTGACTCATTCTGTAACTCAAAAGGGATTGCCAGACAATACAGTGCTCCTAGAACTCCTCAACAAAATGGTGTTGCTGAGAGGAGAAATAGGACACTTATTGAGGCTGCTCGGACTATGTTAGCTGATTCAAAGCTGCCTCTAACATTCTGGGCAGAGGCAGTCAGCACTGCATGCTATGTGCAGAACAGAGTTCTTGTAGTAAAGCCACATGGAAAGACCCCTTATGAGCTATGGAACAAGAGGCCACCGTTCATTGGCTTTCTAAGGTCCTTTGGCAGCAGGTGTACCATACTTAACACAAAAGACAATTTGGCAAAATTTGCTGAAAAGTCAGATGATGCTATCTTTGTTGGATATTCCTCCCATTCTAAGCTTACAGGGTTTATAATATTAAAAACCAACAATTTGAGGAATCCTCCAACATTGTAGTTAATGAGCACACTCCTTGTGTTAGGGGGAATGGCCCTGATCATATTTTTGATTTAGAATTGTTTCCAAACTATTCTAAACCATCTTGTGAGAATGTTTCAGCTGGAACAGGTGCTCAAGGCAATTCTGATGAAGATCAACTATTTGAGCTTCCCAGACCTGCTCCAAGTTCTCCAAGAACAACAAATCAAGTTCCCACTATTGAAAGATCTGACAGTATAACCATTTCAAGAAATAGTGGAACTTCAACAAGGGCTTCACCTGATGATCTTCAAGTCTCCTCAGGTGATCCTACACAACACCAAGCTGATGGAAGCAGCATTTTGAAGGAACAGGCAACTGTTAATGATGCTTCACAGCAAAGAAATGATGATGTTTCTCTTTCATTCAATCAGTCCTCATTGAATGAGATTGAAACAACAGCTGGACCAAGTATTCAAGCTCCAGAGCAAAATATGTCCAACTTGGACCTATCTTTGCAACTGGAGGTGATTCCAAGACTCAGAATTCACAATACTCATCCAGCTGAAAACATCATAGGGGAAGTCTCTGAGGGTGTGAGAACAAGGGGACAAACTCACAATGGGAATGTCTGCTTGTACTCATGCTTCTTATCCCAAATGGAACCCAAGAAGGTGGAAGATGCCTTAAGGATAGTAGCTGGGTTGAATCAATGCAAGAGGAGCTGCTTCAATTCAAAAGACAAAAGGTTTGGAACCTATGTCCGCTACCATCTGGTCAAGTACCTATAGGCACCAAGTGGGTTTTCAGAAACAAAAGAGATGACAGAGGCTTGATTATCAAGAACAAGGCAAGACTGGTGGTTCAAGGATACACTCAAGAGGAAGGAATTGATTATACTGATGTCTTTGCACCTGTTGCAAGACTTGAGGCAGTTAGGATCTTCCTTGCTTATGCTGCATCCAAGAATTTCACTGTCTACCAGCTTGATGTCAAGTGTGCCTTTCTATATGGGGATATAGATAGGGAAGTCTATGTATGCCAGCCTCCAGGATTTGAAGACCCACAGCATCCAAACTATGTGTGCAAGTTGGATAAAGCTCTATATGGGCTGCACCAAGCACCTAGGCTGTGGTATGAGACATTGTCTCAATTTCTTCTGAAGAATGGTTATACTAGAGGAACCATTGACAAGACTCTCTTCATCAGAAAGTCTGGGAAAGACATTTTGCTAGTTCAAGTCTATGTCGATGACATCATATTTGGTTCTTCAAATGACCAAATGTGCAAAGACTTTGAGAGCATTATGAAGAAGAAGTTCGAAATGAGTTCTATGGGAAAAATGGACTTTTTCCTTGGAATTCAGGTAAAGCAACTGAAGGAAGGGTTTTTCATCAATCAATCTAAGTATGTCAATGATATCTTAGAGAGATTTGATATGAAGGATTGTAAAGCAGCAAAGACACCCATACCCAGAAACCATGATTTATGCCCTGATTCTGAGGGGGAGGATACTGATCAACATCAGTATAGAGCAATCATTGGTTCTCTGATGTATCTCACAGCAAGTAGACCTGATATCATGTTTGCAACCTGCATTTGTGCAAGATATCAGGCTGCTCCAAAGGTGTCTCACCTAATTGCTGTCAAGAGAATCCTCAGATACCTCAAAGGAGCACCTAAGTTAGGTCTCTGGTATCCAAGAAATAGTGATTTTAATCTCTATGGTTACTCTGATAGTGATTATGGTGGCTGCAACATCAACAAGAAATCAACATCAGGTGGATGTCAATTTCTTGGTGGAAGGATCATCTCATGGCAATGCAAAAAGCAATCCTGTGTCTCTACATCAACTGCTGAAGCTGAATACATTGCTGCTGCAAGTTGCTGTGCTCAGCTGCTGTGGATTCAAAACCAGATGATTGACTATGGATTCAACTTCATGAGCACTCCTATCCACATTGACAACAACAGTGCTATATCCATCACTGAAAATCCAGTAAAGCACTCAAAGACAAAGCATATTGACATCAGGTATCATTTCATTAGAGATATTCATGAGAAAAATCTTATAAAACTAATCAAAGTTGATTCAAATGAACAATATGCTGATTTGTTCACCAAAGCATTTGATGAACAAAGATTTAAATATCTCATTACAGCTATTGGGATGATAAACATTGACTAGTTAATCTCATTTGAAAACCTTTTTAATATGTAAAGTCTTATGTCAATACAATCTAAGCCCTGTTACAAAAGATCCTTTCTTATTTAACTAAGTATAAGTTCTTCCGAAGAGAAACTTGCCTTCGGAAGATATCTAGTATAACTTCCGAAGCAAATTTCTCATAGGATAATTTTCTTCTCGGAAGTGTACTAAGTCTCGGAAGAAGCGATTGAGGTTATCTCAGATCTACTTCCGAAGCACTTAATACTTTCCACTTGAAAGCAACATGTATCTTCGGAAGCAATTTATTTACCTTCGGAAGTACATTTGCCTTCGGAAGAACTTTACCTTCGGAAATACCTTATACTCGGAAGAAAGATTTTACTGTGTAACGGAAATCTTTTGGGCCCCACTCTGTAAAAAGTAAAGATTTTGTTAATGATGTCGGATTATTTAAATGGCTTAACCTTACCGCCCCTGTCACATCATCCTCTGAACCCTCACATCATCTTATCCAAACCACCCTTTAAACCGCCATTTCACCCATTTAAATACTTCCGGTTAATCACTTACACTCTTTTTACCAAATTCACTGCCCTAAAAGCTTTCTTCTTCTCCAATTTACCTCTCTCTCAAGAACTTTTCCTCTGCTATCTTTCTCAAATGGCTCTAAACCCTCAGCACAACCAGGTCGCACTCCTTGACTCTTCAAGGGATGCTGACTTCTCTGATATTATCTCTTTCTTAGCCCAATCTTCATACTACACAGCACTGACCGTAAACCCTACCATTTACTCCAACCAAATGTCCGAATTTTGGGCAAATGGTCGGATTGAAACCCTAAATGGGGTTCGTGCTATCAGGTCAAGTGTTTGTGGCCAAGAGTTGGTCATTACTGAACAAATCATCAGGGAGCATCTTGAGCTCCATGATGAAGGCGCACCGACGGAATTCCCCAAGTCTGAGTTAGATAACTCTTATCTCCAAATGGGATACGGTGGAGATGTAAGCAGGTCTACAGTCTACAAATTCAACTTCTCCTACAAGTGGAAGTTCCTGCTACATGTGGTTCTTCACTGCCTATCTAACAAATCCGGGGGATGGGATCAAATTCCCTATGAACTCGGGTGCCTAGTTCATGGGTTGGTACAAGGCCTGCGCTTCAACTACTCCAGGTTTGTGCTGACTAACCTCATGGGAAATCTGCAAAGGGACACATTCTTTATGTATCCCAGATTTCTACAGCACATAATCAACTGCGAGCTAGATCAGGGTAAGCTTGTCTGTGCAGCTGCTCTGTCTGCTCCCCAAATGAGGCCGACCATCTTCAAAGTCTTGAAGAGAGTGTCTACCAACTACACTGGAAGGGATACCGCACTACTTCCAGGTATGATTGAGCCAATGGCTCCTGGTGACATCCCTGTTAACCCCACAGGTGATGAACCCACACCAGCAACTACCCTCACCATTCCAAATCTACCTTCTCCTCCAATCACTGTCACCTACCAGAGACGTACCAAACGAACCCTTGTTCAATCTACTCTGATTGAACAAGCCCCTCCTCTTCAAACCAAAAAGGCTAGAGTGGAACAAGGGGCTCCCACTCAGCCAGAGGTCCACCAATCCTTCACTATTGACCTCAATATGGGTCTTGAGTCTCCTCAGTCTCAGACCCATGAGCCCATAATCCCAGCTGATAGCCCTCAGGGTGAGTCTCTATACTCCCCTGAGCAGCCACCAAGGGACAGCTCAATGCCTTTTGACATTGATCAAAGTCCCGGGTCCTTAGGTCTTCATTCCTTTTCTTTTACTGACCTATTGACCGGAGCTGGTGAAGAGACTATGTCTCTCAAAGGCGATGAAGTTGATCCACTACACCCTATTAAGGATCAACAGAGCCTAGAGAAACCTCTTGTCTCTAGCCCACACCAGCAAAGCCCTACTGAGGTGAGTCCCACTGATGTGGAGGGGACTCATGTAGATTCAGCTGCCACTACTGAAGGAGCCTCATTGGATCCTCAGGACAGTGGTAACGATAGTCAGACTGAATCTACGGCAACCATGCCCTATGATGCCTCTGAAAGAGACATCATTGTGCAAGGGAAACCAGGGTGCCAAGAAACCACATCTGGTGGTGAGGATGAACATACTAGGTATGTTACCTCATCTCCCCGTGATTCTTCAAAAGAAGATGAGGGAAGAATGCAACTCACATAAGAGACCTACTTTCTAAAGTCTCAAACCTTGAATCAAAGGTTAAGACTTTAGAGGATAGGTCTGCCACTCAGCAACTTGAGATTGAAAGTCTCAAGGTCCAACTAGCTGAGAAACAGATTGAGAGATCTGTTAGGCATGTACCAGTTCAAGTCTCCTTGACCTCTTCCTCTAGCTCATCTACCTCTCAAGATGATGCTACCAAAAAGGGGGAGAATGTTGAGGAACAAAGCCAAAGACAGGATTCCATCAGTCAAGCTCTCACTTCTTTGAGCTCAAGACAACAAGCTGCCATCTTCCCTGAGCCTCCTCCAGTTGTGTTTCAAGTGGATCAAAGGATGCTTCAGGATCTAAATAGGATCTTCAACAAGTTCCTTTAGAGTCCCTAATTGATCAACCCAGTCCAGATATGTCTGTGATTACTTTGGAGCTCAAGAGCTTCAGAGGTTGAATGCACCTCCTACCACTGTTGAGGAAGTTGGTCAACCTAAGGCCCAAGTGGAACCTGAGATTGATTTCGAAGGGGAAACTAGGACTGATGGCCCAGCAACTGAAACAGTTGGGACAGAAGGTGTATTTTCACAGGCTTCCGAAGCACAATTCGAAGCCTCGGAAGAACCAACTCAAACTTCCGAAGCTGAAATTGCTGCTGCGGAAGGACTGTTTTCTCTTTCCGATGATCTAATAGTCACAGATGCAATTCTGGAACTTGCATCTGAGGTTAATAGGGAGGACTTTCTCAGCCAACCACTAGCTATTACATCTGCATTGACCTCAGCTCCTACCTCCACCATCCAACCTGAATCTTCTACCCAAGAACCACCAAAGTCTAGCACTTCCGAAGACATTAAAGGCAAAAGGAAGATGACTTCGGAAGAGCTTCAGGAAGAAGAAAGGTTGGAGAAACTTAAAAGGAAAGGAAGACTGCCAACTGGGAAACTGTTAGCTGCAAGTTCAAAAGCAGCTGCAGCCAACCAAGAGGCAATCAACAATAGAAGAAGGGTGGAGGTAATTGATAGACTTGTCAGTCTAGGGGCTGCTTCGGAAGATGTACTCCTGCTACCATTAGAGGAGCTGATAGAGCTTGAAAAGGCAACCTTGCTGCAAAGACAGCAAAAAGAAGAAGCTGCAAGGTTGGCCTTGGAAGAAGAAAGGCTGAGAAAAGAAAAAGAAGCTGATCTGCAGCTCAGGAGAGAAAGGATCACTTTCCTACTCTCCAGAGGATTCTCTCAAGAGGAGTTGTCTCCACACAATAGTGACACGATCTTATGGCTCTTTAACAAAGAGCAAGATCAAATGGAGAAGGAGAGAAAGAGAGCTGCAAGGGAGAAGCTGGTAGAGAAGAAGAAGAAAGAAGAAGAGGCTGGACTGTCTGCCGCCAAGAAGATAGGTGAGAAAGCTTGGATGAAGAACTATCTTAAAGCTCATGGCTTCTCTGGCAGGCAAGTGGGTCCAATGTCTGAGAAGACTCTCCAACGACATGTCAGTGACATCAAGGCTGACATTCGTGCTGGGAGAAGAAAGGAGATGTATAGAAGGGGACAGGGGATGACCTTCAAAGCCACCCCTCAGCCCAATATCCAAACCCAACATCAACCTGAACCAATACCCTTTCCCTTCCCAATCAAAACTGAACCTGAACCTTTCACCCCTGAACCTACACCATCACAACTACCAACTCCCTCACCTCAACCACCTAAACTACCCATCATCCAACCTAAAACCTTACCCAGAACCCAAACTCCTAAACCTACCCAACAACCAATCAAACCATCCCCTCAGCCTTCCAAACATCTCTCTATGGAGGAATTCAAGGCGATCAAAACCAAGCTCATCAACTGCACTACTCTGAGCGACATCTCATGTGAGGAGGATACAGTCAACCTGACTTATGTTGATGGATCCTCAAGTTCCCTCACTAGAGATGAGTTTCTTGATCTGCCAAGAGGAACTTGGACCAAGCCGCAAGACTCCTTGGCCTCAATTCAGATACATTGAATGAGGAAGAAAAGAAGCTGAGGAGAAGGCTGGTGACTCTGCTGGACACAAAGAAAGGAGATAGGGTACCAAGACAACCTCTTGTACCCAGAAAGAAGATAGTCCAGTGGAGGTTCGAAGACTCTTCTCACAACTTTGTTGTTGAGAGAGAGAATGGTGAGATTAACAGGCTGAATGCCTCATCTCTGCTACACTTAAGCAGATTTGATATTGCTGAGTTAGCAGAGAAACCATTCTCCAACCCCTCAAACTCCGATGTAGCTGCCCACATCAGAAATCATCTTGGCAGCCTTCACATGGCCGAGCTCACTGCCAGAAGCAAGGTCGAAGAGGAGTCAAAACTGAGAGAGGAGGAGGAAAGGAAAGGATCAGCAACCAAAGGCAAAGCCTTTCTTCAAATGGTTGAAGGTCCTGAACTTGAGTCCATAGTTAGATGGGAGTATGACTACAACTTCCGCCAACTAACTCTCTTCAGGGGGTCACAACAAAGGGTGCATGTCATTCAAAGTGATAGACTGGATCTCCTATCCACGAATGACTTGTACAAGCTTCTCAGCACCACTTCCGGAAAGAACAGAGAGACAGACAAATATCTGTTGTCCCTGGTGCTGAACACTTTGAGAAGTAGAAATAAGTGAAGTTTTGGTAGCATCAGCCTAGGGGGAGTTTGTTGGATCTAGAGAGGCTGTTGCAACCAAAACCATATCACTTAGAAGATTTTGAGTACTGCATACAAAGGACTTCCGAAGCCAAGTGTGGGACTTCCGAAGGAAGAAGGAGCTCTTCCGAAGTTTAAGTGTAAAATACACTTCCGAAGGAGAACTCCAACTTCCGAAGATAAAGAAGCTACTTCCGAAGAATCAAGACTTGAAGACAAAGTTCTGAAGTCAACTTCCGAAGTATAAAGAAGTCATTAAAGCCTCGGAAGCATAGAAGCATCTTCCGAAGTATAAGTGGCTTCGGAAGAACTTGTTCTTCCGAAGCCAGTTAACCTTCAGAAGACACTTCTATTATCCAGTAGACATAAGTATGGTCTGTCTGACAGTCCGCTGCAAATCTCTGATATACTGCATGGCGTTTTCTCAAAAGCCATGTAGTTGACCATACTTTTATCTACTGTTTACCTTTTTATGTTAAGTACAGTTGCCATCTTTAGTTGGTGACAAAAGGTAAGTCATGGACATGTCATGACTACCATATCTTAGATAATACTTTATCTAAGATACCTTAACTATAGCATTGTAGTATATGCTTTAGTCATAGGTTTCCAGCTGGTATCAAGTATAACCGGCTGTAGGATCTAGTATATATAGTTTCTCATTGTAACTCATGTTCCATGCTTGTAAGTGTCTTGTAATCTTGAGTTGAGAAGTAATATATACAAGTACCTTGAGAAATACTCCTGCTTGTTGCTTTGATTACTTATTATATTATTATCAACTCTTGCTAAAGGCATTGCTTCATCTTGTTTGAGTGATATTATAAGTGAGTTTGAGAGAATTACAAGTGTTAAGTGATAAAACCCGATTCTGCACTCCCCATGCGACTGGACTCTCAATCGTGCGAATGAAACCTTAGTCGTGCGAATGAACCCTCAATCGTGCGAATGGATCCCAATCGTGCGAATGAACCTCAATCGCCTCTCAATTGGCCGTATGGCCTCCATTCGATCGCCTAGCCCTAGCTGATGCAGAATGGAGTTCATCCCGAACCCAATCTGCCATTTTCGGCCTCCAAGCTCATCCAAACCCATTCTAAGCCTAAATCAACCATCTAGACCTTAGGAATGCACACCACAACACCATACAAGCACATACAAGCCCGGAAACAAACTCTAAACGCATCACACGCAACACACCCAAATGGGTCAAACACATACACATACAAAAACGGGTTTTTTGATGCTTTCCAGCCCCAAATCGATTGAAAATAAGTAAAAGTGGGGTCCTAGAACTCAAACAAACGAGCACAACAACAAGGGGTTCGATTTGGCTTGCTACACGACGATTTTGGCCACCCGAACCGACCCGAACCAACACTTTTCCTCTTTTCTTCCTCTTTCTCTCTTCTCCTCTCTTTGATGGCTGATTTATGAGTTTGGGGGAGAGGGTAAGGGCTGCCCTCTCCCTTATATACTCTCACTCGCCCGACTTTCTTTTGTTGGCGAGTTTGGTCCCTCGACTTTGGACTTTATTTCTTTTTCTTCCTTCGTCGGCTTCAAAATAATAAATAACCGGGTGTTACATAATTAATCTATTGCTTGTTAGGATATCATTCTAGATATGCTTAAAATATTCATATTCGGGTAGAATAAGTTTAAATAGGAATAAAAGGTTGGATAGGTGTTGCATAAAGAAAACGGTCCTCATTGAAACAAACATTTCTTGCTATGTAGATGTGATTTCTAGATGCATCAAGACAATTGTTGCCATGATGATGAGGAATGTGTCGTAGAAAAAATGCATTGCATGGAGCGAAATATTTATGGTCGAAGATGGGGAAAATTTTGGTAGTTAAATTCATGATAAAATAAGTACTTCGGAGAATATTTGAGAAAGCATACAAATTATGAGATACACTATTGTGTCAAAGTCATTGAGATAGAGAAGACTGAACCATAACAAGGCCATAGAGCTCATTAAATGTCAACAGAGATGTACGTGCAAGGATGGTGGGTTTTTAAGCCATTGTATTCTTCACGCAACCTTAAAAAAAAAAAAAAAAAAAAAAAAAAAAAAAAAAAAAAAAAAAAACCAGATCTTCAACCGATTCATCAATATTGGCATGTGCGAAAGCGGATTCCTATGCACGACTTAGATAGGTAGGGTGTTTCTTTCCCTTTTATTTTGAAGGTTAAGAAGTTGTGTTTCAAACGTATATTCTCATGAAGTAGTTTGTGGAGCATAAGCATATGCAAGAGAATCTGATAACTCACAAGCCATGGTAAGTTGATCATATGAGAGAATGAGGCCTCATAAACTATTAAGAGTAATAATCATGTGAACATGTGCATCATTAGATATCCATGTTGAATAACTTGGATTAGGTTAAGACGTAACATCTTCAATAGACCCAGCTAAAGGTAACAGTTAGTATGGGCAAGGTATGGTCTATCAACATACCTATAGAGGATATTGGTTATTAAGAAATTTGTAAATCATAGTTTTCCAATATCTATAATCGGTAGGTGACAAGGTAAACATAAATCTTTTGGAGTTGTTTGCAACCATTTTTAGGTTGAAAATTGTAGGTTGATTTTGTAGCTTTCGTATTAAACCAAGCAACTTTCATATGAAAGTTGGAACTTTCTTACGAAAATTGAAACGTTCATGGGGCTACTTACATGTGTCTAAAAACAAAGGTTGTGGCCTTCGTGTGAGTAAACTTTCATGTGGCTAGCAACCGAAAGTTGTAACTTACGTGTAGGTTCTAGAACTTTTGTGCGAAAGTTGTAACTTTCATATTATTTTGTGCGAAACTTCAAGTGGAAGTGTTGTACTTTCATGTTAACCAAATGAACGATAGTTGTAACTTTCTTGTAACAAGATCAGAAACAAGATATTGCCGATGGTAAAGATTGCAAAAAGGCGATTGTGATGAATATCATAATGAAACTAGATTGTTAAAAACCTATTGTAATGAAGCTGTGATTGTAGAAGAGGGAGAAGAAAGTGAAAGTTGTAACTTTCGTGTGATTAACAGTCGCGACTATCCGATCAGGTTGCAGGCGGCGGCATCAGTTATGAACTTCAATTGTTTGTTGTGATGATAAACAATGACAATGGTAGTTTGTGTGTTGTGACTGTTAGCAACAGTACTAGAGAGAGGTAGTGGTAAAATCTTGTATTCATATCAATTAGAAAATTGATGTGGTGGTGGTGGTGCTCGTATACGTAATCGGTCTAGAGTATATTTATGATTGTAATCATATTAACAAATTATGATATTACATGGGTTTTTATATTGTTGTAGATTTACATAAACTATTCTCAACTATTGTCTAATTACAATAAAATCTAATTAAAATTACTCTTACTCGTATTTTGTCACCCATTTTATCAACCATCGAGAACACACATGTGATCTTTCATGAAAACAATCGTATGGTTTCTTAGTCTACTTAGTTTTATTCTAACGGATCATGATTGCGGATTTTAATATTGTTTAAACAAATGTATTAATTTACCTATCTTGTTGTAAACACTTTTGAGACCTATACATACCCCAACTAATATACGGTTGTCTTTCATCAAAATGATTTGGTCAACACAGCCCGCATGCATATTTCCAAATGTGAATTTTTGATTCGTTGATTCTGATTTTTTGGCTATGTAATCAACTCCACGAGATAATAATGTGATCCTTCAAAAGTATTCTTGTTTTTCCGAAAAATATTCGCAAGTCAAATTAGTAGTTTGGACCAAAAGTTTTAATCGTGGTGATTAACTTGATTCCATTACATAAAATACATATATATAAACAAGAAAAAAACAGAAATACAAAGGTAGAATGACAATCCATCTCTTTAGGATTGCTTTATCTTGATAATCAACATCTGTTGAAAATTCTTGAGGCTCCTAAAAATCATTTCTTTCCAATAACAGTTATCAATCCACGTACATTCAACTCATTGTCTTGAAGGGTTTGTAGACCTTTAGATCAAGAACCACCCCTGCAAAAGATCCCGCGGCAGCACAAATCGAGATAACTAGACAAGCCAAACTCAATATTTGTAACGACACCCATCGCGTGCTCCACTTGGGTATTTTCTTTTGAACAATGTACATCTCAACGGGGAAATAAACCGTCAAGGGCCAGAATCCAAACGCCCCGAGGATCCCAACAACATCATTGAAAAACGGCATCAACATGGCAACAACTGTGGTCATGCACACGAATAGAGTTCTCCAAACCAATCTGAACAAGTTGAGTTTGTAGGGTTTGTATCCTCCAAATGGGATCGGGATCTCGATGTTGTGGTTGATGAACGTGCTCTCGGGGAAGTATTTGGCGGCAGTGTTTTCCACAAAGGCGAATAAGGGTTGGCAGTATACTTGGTAGGCCCCGACAAGGTGGATTACTATGGCTGCATTCGCGATGTCCAGCAGCCAAAAAGGGTTGTAGAAGCCGAAACCGGTTAGGAGGTTTCCAGGCGCCATGTCTCCGAAGGCGGCGTACCCGAAGCATCCACAAAACATGTAGAAGATGGTTGTTGTCACTACACTTATGAAAGTTGCTTTCTTCATGGTTTTGTGCTCTGCTGGTGGCGATTTGATTGTATCCTGCAGAATAATTTTGTAACTCAAAGTTATTAATGAACTAAATGTAGATTGCATCATATAATTATCTTTAAGATTATTATTAATTTATTACCTGAATTTCAATGAGGATGAGGGAATAAGAATAAGCAAAAGCAATGGCTCCAAGAGCTTGAAAGCTCCTCCATATCTTCTGAGTTTGAGTCACCTTCCCAATGCTAATACCAGTGAGACTTCCCTTAATCTTTCCATTTTCTGGTAATCAAAAAAGAAAATTATAAATTAATTTCCCTTAGCTTTGACTTTTCAAAGTCAAACCAAATTCTATTGAAATTGAGACACTACATGAATATACTCATAAAGTTCATAGATAATCTTTTTTTCCCTTTAAATTTCAACTTTTACTATTAAATAATTTCCAACAACCAACAATCCACTATGCCTTTTGTACAAATTTGAAATTATGTAACTACTAATTTGACTTCAAAATTCAACAGTTTTGACATACCAGCAACTTTAAAAATCCCAAGGGCAAGACCAATGGATGAATAGGTGAATGACATGACAGCAGCCACCATCGACAGCCATGAAATCTGATCAAAATCTGGAATTTGAGAGAAGATTATCTCAAGAACACCAAACAACACCATGTACGGTGTGCCCGCTACTGCACATGGGTTATGATGACCTTTCTCGTGGAAACAATCTGATCTTTTTATTGCTCTGTTTTTCATCAATCACCAAACAATCACCTTCAGTTTCACAAAATTCATAAAAATTATTAACTTCACAGAGCTGATAACTCACATCATGCTGATAGAAGCTGCAATGGTGTATCCGATTGCTACTCCAACAAGATTGAAGTACTGAATGAGCCCACAAATCTTTACTTGAAACCCACCTGATAAAACTCAAAATTGTTAAAAATTAACCTTTATTAAACAAAATTTTTTTAATAATTATGGTTGAAATTCAACAAAAAAGTACCAAGATTGTTCTGAACGGCTTCCATATAAGTATAGTTTCGTTTTCCGGTGACAGGGTCGCCGGAGCGGTAGCAAGCGGCGAGAAGACAAGAAGTATAATAAGTGACAAACGAGAAAAGAAACAGAACGGTGGGTCCGGCGATCCAGCCGAGCTGAGCCGTGGCCCACGCCAGCGACAACACGCCGGAGCCGATGACTGCAGTTATGATATGTGCACTTGCAGTCCACACCGTACCTAATTCATCCCAAACAGCAAAGGGTCAAACATGATTCACGTAAGTTTGACTTCCAAAGTCAAAATAGACGACAAAAATTTACCAGTTCTTTTCAGACGACCGTCGTCATCGAAGCACTTGGACGGAGCCTGAGGAGCAAATCCTCCGGCGAGCTCGAACCCTTGTTGGTGCTTTCCGGCAGCGTCTTCACCCATCTTTTTGTTCAAACAAATTTCAAAAATCAAGAACTTTATAATAAGCTCAAAGAATTCAAGTTTGTATGAATTTATTCAGTCAGAAATGAAGTCGGTGGTCTTCAAAACTGATGATTTGATAACACAAGTCCCAACTCCCAAGGGAGATGATATATTGATATGAATGAATATCTTATCAGACGAATGTAAGGGTCAAAAATAGAATATGAACTCTGCTTAGAGGTTGATGATTGAAAGCAGAGGAGATGTGAAATAAGAGGTGCACTGGATGGGTTTATATAAACTGTTGTGGTGGTGGGGGCGGTGTGGGAGATCACGTGTCAAAATAATGCAACAATGGACTTAAATAACAAAAGAAAAAAACAATTTAGAGTTTGACTAAAAGTCGCCGACCTGTGTTCTTTCCGTTCATGATGTATTAGCACAATATATTATTTTTATATTATTGTTATATTAAATTAGAGTTCATGTATTATACGAGTAAAATAAATAAAACAAATTAAAACTATTAGTTTTATTAATATTTTATTTTTTAAATGTTACTATTTATTGGTGAAATAAAAATATAATAAATATTTATAAATGTTATTACACATAATTAATTAGAAATTATTACTCTATATTTAATATGTATTAATAAATTATTAAAATAATTACATTTGTATTTTATATGTTTAATAGTTTAGTTTAGTTATTTATAATAATTATTATTTAATATGTGAGAGACAAGAAAAATAAATATAAATATATTCGTTTTACATATTTTAGTTAAAAATGAAAGTCAAATTAATTGTTTTTATGTATTTGTTATAAGAGAGACGTAAAAATGATTTTTTTAATATGCTAGAATGATGACACATGTCATTTGATATGGTAGGATAATGACACGTGTATTAAGAAAATCTTTTTTTATTATTGGTTATCGATATGAATTTTAAAATATTATACAAATAAGAAATCATTTATTCTCATGTTCGTTTCTCACTAGACAACAAAGGTCTATTCTCGAGTGCATTAATTATACCGTATTTATTGTATTAGCATAAAAATATTTGTGTGATTTATTTTATTATTGTCTTGGAAGATATATATCATCATAATGGAGTTGTATATTCTCTAATAAAATAGTCATTGATTTCGATACTCTACAATTTATTAATTAGTAGTAATTTTAAAAGTTAAACAAATGTTAGAAATATTTTTTAATCATGCTTGAAAAGTGTTATACATTGGAGACTTGTGTTCGAAGAAAATATGTAACTTTATAAGTTATGAAATTAATTAAATTATTAGTGACATTTTAAACGAGCACAAACTCAAGCTTTTTTTATGGCTCATTTGATACACGAAGTTAAACCCGAGCTTCACATATCAAGCTCACGATCCTTAAATATTTTTTTTTGTAATTTTATATGTTATGTTAAATGAATATTTATATAAGTAATTATTATATATATTATATAATAAAATTAATTAGCTAATATATATTATTTTATGAATAATATATATATATATATATATATATATATATATATATATATATATAATATAAGTGAAATAATTAAGTAATAAACAAGTCGAGCTGAAGCCTTTTAAGTGAAAAAGATCCGAGCTAAAGCCTAGACAAGCTTAGGCTTGACCCGGCTCGGCTCGTTTTTTTTTTCACCTCTATTTATAGAATTATATTACTTTTCTATTAATTTTAACCCTTAAGTCATAACTTTTTAGCATAAATAAGCTATAAAATACTTATTAACATTCGATCAATAACTGATTAAAAACTATTTAATTAATCATTTATCAATTTATCAATCGTCATTTGTAAATACATACCAAACAATATCTTGAAAGGAAATCATATTAATATTAAACACATACCTTCATTTAACTCTGAAGTCTAGAGGGAAACACAAGGATGGGTCCAAGAGATAAACGTATTCAAAGACTAACCCAACACTAATGTGTTTCACAAATGTTAACTACCTCCGCCCTCTATATATACAACTCTTGAGAATCCAATGCATATAATAATATATAATTTTATATATAAACAGAGTGTTATATTTATTGGATTTTAAAATAAATCAATCATTTGATTAGTCAAAAAGATCTAAATGAAATGAGACACCATACAAGGCATGCAATGTCCATTAAAGCGTCAGAGTTGATATTAGTATTATCATCAAACATCACTATTATCTTGTATTGTACGATAATGTAATATTATTTTGACCGATACATAATTATAAATATAACAGTACATACTTTATTTATAGTGCTTGACACCTAAAACGTTTTTAGTATTCACATAGGTTCTTTATAAATATATTAATTAATAATTAATGTGTGCCTCATATTATGGTTCTAAGTGAAAAAAAATTATGGGGTTGTACCGTGTTTTCTCATTTTTGGAGAAATACGGTACAAACCTCGTTAATTTTTAATATTTTTAAAAATAACTGTAAGTGGAGTAGAGGGAAAAGTTAAGAATAAATATATAAAAAATATTATTTAATAGAAATAAAGAGAAAAAAATAGTGTTTTTAGTGTAAATATGATAATGAGGATAGAGAAGCTAGTATGAATGCTCTAAAGCATATGAGAGCGATAATTTAAAATACCCCAAAATTAAGAACAATTATTTTATTTAATGCATAAAATATAATCATTTTTAGTGTAAATAGTACTTGTAACATTATTTATAAATTGTCCCCTTACACTTAGATACATAATAACCATACACTACTAACACTTACATAAACATTTACATTATCTACTTATACACCAAAAAATATTGAATTTGTTTCAAACTCTTAGCTATATCTTTTAATCTTTCACGTCTAAAAACTTTTTGATACTACAACTATAACTTATGTTTTTTTAAACATTTTGATGTAAACTTTTTTGCTGAACTAACCTATATTTTATGATATACAATAAGTTAATAAATAAATATACAAATAGTTATGAACAACCTATTTATTAATTGTTTTAAATTTCAACTGATCCAAATTGTTTCTAGATTGTTAAAAACAACCCACATCTTCTTTTAGTCCATCTATGTTTAAGAGTTATATTTATTTATTTGTGTATTGCTTGATTGCATCAATGGTTTCTGGAACTATTTGATAATTAAATGCTTATGTATTAGTTGTTAGATATGTGTAATGTATAACCATCACGAAGATGGTATTAATTAAAAAACTAAGAAAATACATAGTAGACTTTTGTAAAAATACAACAATAATAACAAAAATACTAAAAACGTATACCAAATATAAAATATCACTCCATTACATTACGCTCGTTGCATTGCGTGGCCACCCTCGTATTGTGTTAGAAACACTGGTATTTGTCACCTGATAACATCTATTAGGGTAGACATATTTAAAGTACGTATATTTGTCATTTCATGACAATAGATTTGCATAAAACTTTCAATATAACAAGTGTATTTTATTTGAAAACTATAATACTTTTTGTTCTCTCTATTAACAAAAGTTAAATTTTTCAGTTAGTTTTTCTGTAAAACCCATTTTGTCCTTACCTCTTAAAAGACGAAATCTGTAATTTCACTAATATTTATTTTTTTCATTTTGATTTTTATGTTATTTACTTTACTTTTCTTTATTTTTTTTCTCTTTTCTAATCATTTTTATTTTTATAAACTTATTTTTTAAAATTACTATTTTGCCCTTAACCCTTAAAATGACGAAATGTGTTATTATTATTATTTTATTGTCTTTTTTATGTTTTTTATTTTATTTTCTTTACTTTTATTTATCTTAGCCCCTTTTGTTTAAAATATCATCATAAATATCGTAATAATTTAGTTTTAATTTTTTATAAAATGTAATTTTATTTATAGATTTTTAATTTTTTACAGATTTATTTTCATTTGTTCACTTCGTTCATTACCTTTCTAATAAAATCATAGAAATAAGACAACTCGATTTTTAAATTTTTTGGTACAAGATTTTATAGTCGTTTCAAATTATTTGGTTTATGGTTTATATTCGAAACCGGTCGGAGAAAGTAAGATTTTTGTTTATAATATTAATTTATAGTTTTCTCATATTCAATCAAATAGTTTGTTTTTATATATAAATATAGTGTCACAAATCATAACATTAATTTAAAATAAAATATACTAAAAGGTTTCTAAACAACTATTCGATGTTTTTAAATAAACAAATAATTCAAATTTTCTTTAAGTAAGTGAACTTTTATTCAGGATTTTATTTAAACCGTTTATAATGAGTTTCTATCAATGTAAATAAAAAACAAACCACTCAAAGTTAAAACGAAACTGAACCAAATGATTACTAAGGGTTTTGCTTTGTTATGGTTTTATGATTAAGCTTATTGAACCTTTTACAGTAAAAATATTTAAATAATTCATGTATTAATCAAAGCTTAATTATACGTATAGCCCAACTTAGAATAATTATAACCAAGTCAAATACAAAAGGTCACATACCAAACTCATACGGTCTCTAATAGATTTCTAATATAAACCGTAAGACAATATTTTAACATAGTTGAATTTTTTATACAAAAAAAGGTAGTAAAAATGACGCTAAAACAAAACCGATTACTAGTTTAAATCTCTAATTTGTTCTTATACGACTAGAAAGGTAGATAGCTAAATTTTAAAACAAAAAAATATAATAAATTAAAAACCTATAAATAAAAGTATATTTTATAAAAAAGATTTATAATGAAGTATAATATTTCAGATAAGTTTATAAAATAAAAATTAATTAAAAAGATAAAGTAAATTAAATTAAAAAATAAAAAAAATAAAAGATTAGTGAAAATTGCATATTTCGTTGTTTTTTAATGGATAAGGGAGAAATGGTCTATTTTCAAAACTAATAAAAAAAGTTAACTTTTGTTAGTAGAAAAGGATTTAAAACGTGACAACTTTTCAAATAAAGGACGGCTAGTATAGTTATCAAAGTTCAAGATCGATAATTTTAAACATACTTAAATGATAAAATTTGTAATTTACTCAAAAACCTATCTTTGTTAACCATAAATCTTTTCAAAAATCTATCAATAAAATTATATTTATTTTGTGTAATTGTTTATAAATGTTGTGTATTTTATTGTAAATACAGAACTTCTTGTTGATTTTAATTAAGTTGTATTAATTTCATTTCATTTTGACTGCAACATCAAAAAGAAAGTCTAGCCATTTTACGAAAGTCATTATTTTGTTATGTCGATTTCACTTTATTAGTCGCATTTTTTAAATGTTTTTGATCGTTCTATTTAGAAGCATAAGAATTGATATATTTTCCCTTTATTTCTTAATAAATTTTATTTCGGCCACTATGACCAATCAAAATGATTCTGTATCGAGTATAGTACAACTACATACACATAGCCTTGTCTTTTTATGTGAACCTATCGATTTTTGGAGAATTCTCGTCCATCCTTGATGGAACAGAATAAATTCTTTAGATATATAATGATGGTGAT
Source organism: Flaveria ramosissima (assembly GCA_025215565.1). Taxonomy (NCBI): domain Eukaryota; kingdom Viridiplantae; phylum Streptophyta; class Magnoliopsida; order Asterales; family Asteraceae; genus Flaveria; species Flaveria ramosissima. Next base: position 23,691,944 of record CM046044.1, on the reverse strand, counting down.
AATTATCACATACCAATAAACACATTCTTCAACATACTCTTTTTATTTTATTATTATTTACCCATTTAAAGGAGGTGGAGTGGTGATGATGCCACGAGTGAAATTAATGTTCGGTTAAGTTTCAAGTTGGTATTCGTTCATTTATATTTATTTATTTCACAATACCTTGAAAGTAGTGTATTTGCAACAAAATAAATATATCAGTCTTTTGATTCACCGACGGATCCACCTCTTTTTTTCGTCGGTAGTGTTAATTTTTATATAAAACTTGAGTTCGCCCCCCGTAAAATAAATTAATTTTGCCCCCCCCCCCTACGGGTATGTTAAAGCTCCGCCACTGTTTTGATTACCGTGGATGGGGAGTCCCCCGGGTTCGTATGCTGGTTTAGTGAGGTTGGACGAGAACATTGCCACAACCGCCACCTCCACCTCGGGTATAGTTTGGGTTGGAAATCAGGTTCACAAACCCGAGTTTGAAGCCGTAGAATGTTTATCTTCACGAGCCAAGTCAAAATGCTAGGGTAGTTGAAAACAAGAAAGATGATGTCACAACCCTTTTACCTAGTGATGTATCCAAAAATTTCCGTTATAAGAGCAAAATAAAGATTGGGTAAAAATGGAACGTTCAACGGAAATAAATGAATTAATAACATATGTTTTAGTACACCTTCCAAAAATTAACTTTAAATAATTAAATCTTTAATTTTGGTAATACCATATTTTAGATAAATTACAGAGGTGTTTAAATTTATAATTTCTTAGAAAGTCATAAAATATTAAACAGCGTTTGACCGAACCCCAAATTCGATAATAATACTTGAAAGAATATTAACTGACAGATTTAAATTTAAAATTTTAGATGTATATAAAAGTCTTTAAAAAAGCTAATCTTTACCTATTTTGCATATAAGTTACCATTATTTATCGAGAAAAAGAACATTATGTACAATTGTGCCCCCTAGAACCGCAAAATAGTGACCCCAGAGACAATATCATGCCACCTCAAGTTGCTTAAATTAGTAAAATTTATAAAAATAAAAAAATTATCTTGAAAAATAGGTCAATACCTAGGGGGCCTAACCCCCCCTCAATGCATCCGCCCATCCTCTCCACAATGCTAAATGCTTAATGCCTCTACCACATTAACACCACAATTTTTAGGTACAAATGTGGGTAATAGGTAATGACTGTTAATATCCCTTCAATCTTTACCCATTTATGAGAATTATTATAAATGTATGGCTTTACAGGGGAAATGCCACCCACTTTCCACGCCGCTATAACAACGAGGTGTGGGAGCGTTTGCGAAACTATTCAATGGGTTAAATTCAATGGGTTAAATGCACCATTATATTTAGTCTTAGAGTAGTTTTTTATTATTTTGAGCTCAAATAAGATGACATATATCATTGACTGGAGTTAGTAATTTTGGTTTAAAGTATTTTGTCCCTTAGCACCTTATAAGCGTAAATGTTTTTTATTGCTTTTGTGTAAGTCTAAAACTACATCTTGCATATTCTACTAGTATAATAGGTATGGGTAAGTTAGTTTGGTTTCAAAAGTTTATGCTAAAAACTAACATATAGCTCATATAAGTTAGGTGGGGCAGAGTGTACTTGTAAAGTCATTTGAATTAATGTTATGAAGCTCCCTTGAGGGTAAGCATTCAAGCACTTCATATAACGGGCTATAGTAACTAAGTTTTGTTTCTTAGTCATGAGGACGATAGTTTGATTATTTATAAACATGTAAAAGTAATTAAACTATAAAACTTGTTGTAATTAAATCATAACTTAACCATGTTTTTTAATTAATTGTATTATTTTTATAATTTCTTTTCTATTATAATTGTTTGATTTTTATTTCATTGTTAATTATAAATAGGAAGATAAGTTTAAGGACTTTTTAGTAAGTTGAAAACTATAAAATAATCCCTAAAATGGGGTTGGCACAAGGTTTCATGATTACTAAAGCATAGAACTTTTGATGTATGTGTGGTGACAGAGAATTGAATAACCAATTTGATTAATTAAGGAGGTATCATATTCTCTTTGATCACCTTATATGGTTTATGCTTGATGCTTCCCAATTATACACAAGCTTAATTTTATGTCGTTGAGAATCTAATTAAGATGTGTATATATTATATATTGAAAGTAAAACCATATTAATGATCATTTATAACTTGTTGATGATAAAGTGTTAACAGTTCATTTTGGTTAGTTGTGATTTAGTTAAGACCAAATGGACAAAAGAATATGACTTGATATGAGTTAGAAAACGTGGAATATATGTGTTTGATTATCTTTATTTATTGCCTCAAGAAACCTAGGAGTTCAAGAGGGCAGTGCCAAAGGGGTTAACCCCCCATGGTGGGTTCAGGAGTAGTTCCTGAGGCTAGGTCCTAGGAAAGTTGGAATAATACTAAAAGTTGCTTCGATTTTACACAAACGATGGAGTATTGCAAGAAAACTGATCATCAAATGTTACTAGTTATTGGTGGTAATTATTGGCAATAAGTTACAACTAATTATCAGTGGCAAGTAACCCTCGATTTATAATTGTTTAGCACAAATGATCCATGAAAACCAGGTATTTACAAGAACTACAAGCACCAGTAACTAAAATAAGTAGCTCAATGTAAACTGCCCATTAGTGGCAATAATTATTCAATTGTAACATAGCAATTGGTGGTAAAGCACCACTAATAAGGTTTGCACTTATATAACTACACAATTGTCAAGTAGTTACATTCAATCAATTGTTAAAAGAAAACTATAACATTATGATCATCTCCTATAAATCGATTGATCATTAAAGCGGCTTAATATTTCAATTCAATTGCGAATTCTTGTTACAATTTGTCATAACAATATTGCATACTTGTTTTTTTGTCTTATCCAGTTAAAGATTTAACGGTTAGAGCAAAATTACTTTAATCTAAAAATGATTACATAATTTAAAGAAGCACCAAACTAACTTAAAAATTATAACACATACACTATAATAATACACACACCTCTATTATTGGGATTTTTCATTTTAAATGTATCATTTAAGCTTGATAACTCTACTTGCTTCACCCATACCCTTGGTTGTGTTCTATGCATCTAATACACATCTCCTTTTCATCCTTATTACTTTTTTATTAATATTCCTATCTAATTGAATTATTGAAAAGCGGATGTTCATTTGTGAAATTGTATTAAGTTGTATATATTATGGACATGCATAACTAGGAAAATATTCTTTTTATGAAGATAAGGGCCATAACATAGTGTCTTGGGACATTTTAATGTAGAAAAAATTAAGAGGATAGTCACATATGAAGAAAAGAAGTTTGAATCTATAAATTTTTATAACATGGAAATCCGAAAGGTTAGACCAAAAATAGAAGGTTTTAAACTGTTTTTCTTTTAGAGGTTTCATCCCACTTTTAGTAGGAAAAGAATTAAAGGAAGGAATTAAAACCCTGATCTTAAAGCGGTCATTAATGCAAATAGAGTTTTATATACTCGGTCCGACCCTTAATGTAAAAGTGACTCTTAAACTAGCTTCAACCTCGTTTAATTTTGATTAACCTTCGTATTCACGTGTTTCATGTAAATCATACATCTCATTTATTACGACATTAAAAGAACCTGCAATGTCTTCATTATCTGCAACTCAATCCCAAAATCGTACTTAAAAAATTGAAAACCGAAGAAACAATTTTATCTAATTCTAAATTTCTAGCAGTTCAATGTTTTTAACAACTTTATTAAATCAAAAAAGGAAACCGACTAATCAAGATCGGGTGGCTGAAGAAATTAAAAACAAAATCCTTCAAATGCCTAGTCGTCAAGGGGGAGGTGGGAGGTTTTGCCTCTCTTGGAGGTTCAAGGTTCAAACCTTGGCATGGGTGACTATTACTAACTTGGTGATACTAACAACAAACAATTAATCAGACGTTCAAAAAAAAAAATCCTTCAAATGAAACATCATGGGTGCTTTTTAATGGCTAGAATTGAGAATGTGATCCGACTTCAATTTTTCTTCCTAAAATCTATGTGTAATATATGTAACAAGTTCTAGCACCGTAGCTTTATTAATAATATGATTGTTTGTTCAAAAAAATATATATGATCACCATAAGAATGTAATATTAGTATCAACACATTCTACATCCATAGTCTTTTTAGTTGTTGAATTTCATCTTGTCCACTTTAGATTTACCCGAGTGCTAACCTTTAAAAATGTAAACACAAAAAATAGGCATTTATTGTTTGAACTATATTTAAAAGCTATATTAAATCATGTCATATAAAAGGTACATGACATAAAATGATTATTCTAACTCATTGTTTAGGATAACTAATGCTAATAACTATTTTATTATTGTTGGACCTCGTGAAAAATACTTGAAGGTGAAGCTCAAACAATTCAACAAGAACCAAAGAAATGGTTGGAGGATATTCATGCTAAGTAGGAGGAAATTATCAAGTATAATGCTTTTGGAGCTTGAATAGTTATAAGATACAATGGAAGCACAAATTCTAACAGAAGAAGATAAGTAGGCTATGCTGGAATGCAAAAAAGAAAAAAAACTTTATTGGATTAGGGAGCAAATATGATTACGGATCTAAAGCAAACGTTAAGAGTCAAATGAGCTTCGACGGGGAGGAGAACACAACATTCATTCGTGGGACGATTAAGACAAAAACAGCAAAAGTATATTACTAGTGCTCTTCATCAACAGTTCTTGGTGTATCAAAACCAAAGCAATAAAAGAAGTTCACAGATTTTATAAATAGAAATTCAAGGAGCCATTAGGACATAGACCAAACATGTATTTCTATCTTCTAAAAAACGAACCTCGGATGTGGACATGATAACAGCCCTTTTTCTTTGAAAGAGGTTATAAAGGGAGGTATGGGATTGTTGAGATGATCGTGCACTAGGATAGGAAAGCCTTGATTTCCATTTTTAGAAGCGATAATGGAGTGATTTGGATAAAATAGTTTATAATGTGAGGACGGTAAAGTTAACAAGAGATGCAGCTAAGCCTTCATCTTACGTATACTCCAAGATCAATGATCAGAAAGACCATCACGATTATCACCAAATAAATTATTTGGTAAGATTAGCAAGGCCGTATTTAAAATGTTTGCAAACTGTCTAATCTTAGGACATTCATTTCTCAAACACGATTTGCTTTCTTGTCGGATCTAAATACAATTATTGGCCCCTTCATTTAAACCTAATAACACCTGGAATAGGAAAGATAAAGCACAAGCCATGCTATTCAAAATTGATTTTCAAAACGCTTCTTAAACATTAACCAGGATTTTTAGGATGCGAATGTGCTTCAAATGGATTTTCTAAATTACTATCGACTTTGAATAAGGGGTAATTTTATCTTCTATAAGATCAACAGTCCTAATTAATGGGTCTCCAACTCAAGAATTCCAATGCTATCATGAGGTGCGACATAAAGACCCTCTACGTCTTTTATATTTAACATAATAATGAAAGCTTTTCCGGACGGCGTAATTAGGCTTGTGATGTTGGTGTTTTCCCTTGTTTTCTATCTCTTAACAATGGATACAGATTTTCGCACTTAATATACGCAAATGATGTATGTAAACTTGACACGAGAATGGTTAATTTCTAATGCTCGGAATACTACAAGACTAAGGAAGTGTTTCTACCTAACTTTAGGTATAAAGATCTTGGATCATGTAAAGCAGGTGCAAGCAAAACAAACACTTAGAAACAATTTTGGTACAACTGTGAAAGAGCTTCCGAAGGCAAAAGCTACACTTCCGAAGAAGAAGACCGAGAGAACTTCCGAAGAGGAACTTTAACTTCCGAAGATAAAGTCTTCCTTCTTCTGAAGTTTAATACTTAAAGATTTCAAGACAATGACTTCCGAAGTATGAAGTCTTGAAGATCAGCACATGTCTCGAAAGAAGTAGACACTTCCGAAGTATAAGTGGCTTCTGAAGAACAAGTTCTTCCGAAGCAAGTTAACCTTCGAAAGAACCTATTATGAACCAGTGGACATAAGTATGGTTCCTCTGACAAACCGCTGCAACCTCTGAGATACTGCATGGTGCTTTCCCACGCCCTTGTAGTTGACTATACTTTATTTCACACTATTAATCTCTTATCAGTTAGTACACTTACCAACTTTTGTTGGTGACAAAAGGTAAGTCATAGACATGTCATGACTACAAATCTAAGATAGTATTTTATTTTAGATAACTTACCTCTAGCAATATAGTATTTATTTAGTCGTAAGTTCCAGCTGGTATCAAAGTATAACCGGCTGTAGGTAGTAGTATATATAGTTATCATTAGTAAACATGCTTGTAAGAGTCTTGTAAGATTTTGAGTTGAGAAGTAATATATACAAGTATCTTGAAAACCTTTCTCTTGTGTTTTGTTTACTTATTATATTATTAACTCTTAAGGGATTCTGCATCATCAAACCGAGTGTGACTTAGTGAGTGTGAGAGATAAAATTGTGTTATGACCAAACTTGATCCTGCAATTGGTATCAGAGCTTCTTAGGCTCTTGATTGTGAGATCTTACCATCCAAATCAACCTTTTCATCACTCATACACTTACCTCACTAAAAAATTTCCAGCAACCAAAAATCATCTAAATGTGAAATAGGAACGATGACCAAAGCACCCATCATCACCCCTGATAACTTCAGATCTTGAAGCAGACGTATTGAAGGCTTCATTAAATACCAAGACAACAAGATGTGGAAGTCTATCACCAATGGCCCTTACAAGCCAAAGGTTGCAGCACCGGCTGGAAATAGTGCTATGATAGAGAAGGTCGTTGAAGATTTTTCTGATGAAGACTACAAAATGGCTGGATATTGATAGCAAAGCAATGACTGTGCTGCTTACTGCCATTCCCAACTCCATCATGGTGGGCTTTGAGCACTACCAGTCAGCCAAAGAACTCTTTGATGCTTTGACTCAGATGTACTCTAGATCTAATGACTCTAAGAAAGATTCCCTAAAGCAATAATCTGAAAATTTCACTTATATTACTGGAGACACCCTTAGCCAGCAATACTTCAGGCACATGGATCTTATTTCATCAATTCAATCTGTGGGAGTGACTCTTGAGATGAGAGATCTCTCAAGAAATTTCATGAGCGCACTCCCAAATGAGTGGACTTTTCTACTGTGTCTCTATCAAGAGGACAGAGAACTTATACTCTCTCACAATGACTGAGCTATATGGAATCCTTGAAATGGACATTCTAGTGAATTTCAATTTTACGTTAATGATCTAGAATGTTTTAGCCCAGATGATGTTGAGTACATGGACATTGTCCAACAGATGGCCCTGCTAACATACAAAGCAAAGAAGTTCTTTAAGAGAACTAGAAGACAATTCACCAAAAATCCAACTAACAGCAAGTTCGGGTTTGACAAGACCAAAGCTAAGTGTTACAACTGTAACCATCTTGGTCACTTTGCCAGGGAATGCAAAGCTCCTAAATCCAATCCAGGAGCCACCCAAGCCTCCACACATCCTATCACACCCAAAGCTGCTGGAAAGTCAACTGAACAACACACAACTGCTATTGCTTAAGAGGTTGACTGGAGCTTTATAGTGCAGGATGTGACTCCTGCTCAAGCATTGATGGCTGGAATTGATGATAGCAAGGTGTTTGAATACCTCTGTACTCCAGTTTGCATTTCTAAAGTTAAAATATATCAGGACTACAATACGGTAATCAAATCTGATATTGAGTCTTTGAATATTCTTAAATCTAATTTTAAAAGGGCAGAATCTGACTATAAAATGAAAATTGAAGAGTTAGAGAAAACCGTGTCCTCTTTAAAACATGAACACACCAACTATAGGACTCAAATCAAAATTTAATTTCCAAATTAACTGAGGCTCAGGCCCAGCTAGTAATAGATGAGGCTAAAGCCAGGAAGCATGCCATTTCAGAGCAAAACTTCCAAGCCATTATTGCATCATCCTCCCACTCAAAGATTTATTATTAAAGCAAAGGTGGGTTGGGAACCAACGAAATCGCTCCACCACATTCTTATGATTCTATAAGATAACCAAGATGTGTGAATGAAGAGCAAGAGGTTCCAAATGTTGACCCACCACCCCATGAGTTGAAGAATGATGCATCTATGGAGATCATTACAGGGAAGGACCAGGTAAAACAAACCATCCCCACCAGTGATGATCAACCTCTAACCACCAAAGCCAGATGAAACATAACTAAGGCAGCCAAAAAACCTGCCAAGAAAATTGCTGAGTCCAAGCTAAAGATAGACCCAAAGCAAAATGGTGTATTCTTTTAAGTCGGTTTCCAGGTGGTTGAAAACTGTGATCTTGAAAGGAGTGTAGTACCAGCACTCCTATCCTACTGAAGGATCAGAAGTTGAAGAGGAAGACTGTTGATAATGATAATAGGTACAAGAAACAACAGTCTTCACATCCCATAAAAGTTAACATTGAATCTATAATGTGTGGACTGCACAACCACATGGCTAATGATTGTTACTACAATCCTGCAAGCACATATTATACAAATAATGTTAAAAAAGAAAGAGTCACAGAAGGTTTCACATTTGGACCTTATCACATGGTCCAAGTGATGAGGAAAGGAAAGTTTGTCTCTGAAGCAAAGTTGCTTTCGGAAGAAATTCCTTCTTCCGAAAGGAAAATAGCTTCGGAAGATAAGTCAAAGAAAATTCAAAAAAACAAAAGAGTTCATTTGAAACCTTCCTAAAAGAAGACTGCTTCGGAAGAAAAGGTCGTGAAAGCTTCTTCCGAGAAGAAAGAAGCCTCGGAAGTATGCCATGCTGCTCAAGCTTCATCGAGCTCATCTATACGGATCAGCCAAGGGATGGAATGGAAGATCAGAAAAGATGCTATAGCCCACACCTCTTCTTCACAAACATCTATTGAACACTCATGCATAAACTTTGGTTCAATAACGTCATCCTCATTGGAAGAGCCAAAGACCAACAAGGCTTGGGTTTCCAATAATAACTAACCTTTTCACCTTATGTGCAGGGACATCCACATGAGAAGAATGACAATGTGTGGATTATAGACAGTGGATGCTCCAGGCACATGACTGGAAACAAATATTTTCTTCAACAATTTTAACATTTTGAGGGAGGTTCTGTTCAATTTGGAGGTGAGGCCGGAGGATACATTTCTGGCAGAGGAAGTGTATCCAATGGCAAGTTAAAGATCGACAAAGTAAACTTTATCAAACAACTTGAACACAATCTTTTAAGTGTTTCTTAATTATGTGACCAAAAGCATCAAATGCTTTTCGCAGAACATGAGTACATTATCCTCTAACCCGGGATGACAATTCCTCAGGAATTGGTACTTCTCAGATCTCCCAGGAGAGGGGATATGTACAAGCTGGATATGAACAATGCTTCCCCACTAGGTGAAGTATCATGCTTTCTTTCAAAAGCTAATGGTGATGAGTCAACTCTATGGCATAAACGAATGTGTCATGTTAATTTTAAAACCATGAATAAATTGGTCAAAAATAACTTGGTACATGGTGTGCCTAAAGAGGAATTTTTCTGTAAGGATAACTGTGTTGTATGTTTGAAAGGAAAGCAACACAGAGCCTCCCATAAATCCAAAGATGTTAACTCTATCATCACTCCATTACACTTATTGCACATGGATCTATTTGGTCCCACAAGTATAATGAGCATTTGAAAGAAATCATACTACCTTGTGATTGTTGATGATTTTACTAGATTTACATGAGTATTCTTTTTAAGAACTAAAGATAAAATTGTTGAAACTCTATAAGTTTTTATTCTTAAAATAGAAAATCAAATTGATCACAAGGTTAAGATTATTAGGAGTGATCAAGGGATTGAGTTTAAGAATCGAGTTCTTGACTCATTCTATAACTCAAAAGGGATTGCCGGACAATATAGTGCCCCTAGAACTCCTCAGCAAAACGATGTTGCTAAGAGGAGAAATATGACACTTATTGAGGCTGCTAGAACTATGTTGGCTGATTCAAAGCTTCTTCTAACATTCTGGGCAGAGACAGTCACCGATGCATGCTATGTACAGAATAGAGTTCTTGTAATTAAGCCACATGGAAAAACGCCTTCTGAGCTATGGAACAAGAGGCCACCGTTCATTGTTTTTTTAGGTCCTTTGGCAGTAGGTGTACCATACTTAACACAAAGGACAATTTGGCAAAATTTGTTGAAAAGTCAGATGATGCCATCTTTGTTGGATACTCCTCTAACTCTATTGCCTATAGAGTTTACATCATCAAAAATCAACAAATTGAGGAATCTTTCAATATTATTGTAAATGAGCACACTCCTTGTGTTAGAGGGAATTGACCTGATAATATCTTTAATTTAAAATTGTTTCCAAACTTTTTAAATCTTCTTGTGAGAATGTTTCAGTTGGAACAAGTACTCAAAGTGATTCCGATGATGACCAACTATTTGAGTTACCTAGACCTCTTCCTAGTTCTCCAATAGTTGTTGAAACTCAAGCTCCCATAATTGAAAGATATGATGGTATCACTATCTCAAGAACTACTAGAGCTTCAACAAGTTGTCAACAAAGTGAGCCTCAAAACTCATCTAGTGACGATACACAACACCAAGCTGATAGAAGCAACATTATGAAGGAACATGCAATTGTTAATACTGCACCACAGCCAAATGATATTGATGTTGTCTCTCCCTCATTCAATCAGTCCTCATTGAATGAATGTGAGACATCAGCTGAACCAAATGTTCAAAACCCTGAGAAAAACGTTTCCAATTTGGATCTATCCATGCATCTGGATGTGATCCTTAGGCTTAGGATTCATAACACTCACCCAACTGAGAACATCATTGGAGATGTTTCTAAAGGTGTGAGAACAAGGGGACAAACTTGATTTGTTCACCAAAGCATATGATGAACAAAGATTTAAGTATTTATTACAGCTATTGAGATGATAAACATTGATTACCTTATCTCCTTTGAAAATTCTTTTCAAAATATGTATTGTCTTTGTCAATAAAATTTAAGCCCTGTTACACAAAGTATTTCTTCAAAATTTGTTAAGTATGAGTTCTTCCGAAGAGAAATTAACGCTCGAAAGATATCTTATGTATCTTCCGTAGGAAAATTCCTCTAAGTTAGTTTTATCTTCCAAAGAGTATTTAGCTTCGCAAGAACTTTTGATGTCGTATCAAATCCATTTTTGAAGATTGAAAACTTCTTCATTCGGAAGACCTTTTTACTCTCGGAAGTAAATTTCTCTTAGGATAAAATTTATCTTCGGAAGTAAGTTTGGCTTCGGAAGATTTTACTTTCGAAAAAGCTTTACTCTCGGAAGAAAGCTTTACTGTGTAACGGAAATCTTTTGGCCCCACTCAGTAAAAAGTTAAAGATTTTATTAATGATGTCGGAATTTTTTAAATGGTTTTAACCTTACCGCCCTTGTCACATCATACCCCAATGTGTCACTTCACCTTATCCATCCGCCATTTCACCCATTTAAATACTTTCAACCTAGTACTTTATTCTTTTTACAAATTTCACAGCCCTAAGTTTCCTTCGTCAAAAATTTTACTCCCAAATTACCTCAATTTCCTCTGTAACTTCCCAACAATGACATTAAACCCTCAGCACAACCAAGTCACACTCCTTGACTCTTCCAAGGATGATGACTTCTCTGAAATCATCCAGTTCCTAAACCAGTCCACTTACTACACAACCCAAACTGTTTACTCAAACCACATGGCCGAATTCTGGGGAAATGGTCAGATTGACACTCTGAACGGAGTTAGAGTCATTAGGTCAAGAGTTTGTAGCGAAGAATTGGTCAATCTGAACAAAACATCAGGGAGAACCTTGAGCTCCATGATGAGGGTTCTCCTCCTGAATTCCCCAAATCAGACTTAGAGGACACATATGCCTAAATGAGATATAGTGGAGACGTGAGCAGGTCAACTGTTTGCAAGTTCAACTTTTCCTACAACTAGAAGTTCCTGCACCACATTTTCCTTCACTATCTATCAAACAAGTCCGGGGGTTGGGATCAAATTCCCTATGATTTAGGATGCCTGGTTCATGGGTTAATAAAAGGCCTTATGTTCAACTATTCAAGATTTATGTTGAACAATCTCAGAGGAAACCTTCAAAGGGACACATTCTACATGTATCCCAGGTTTATTCAACACATAATTAACTGTGAGCTGGATCAGGGTAAGCTTGTTTGTGCAGCTACTCTACCTATCCCTAAAATGAGGCCGACCATCTTCAACGTGCTGAAAAGGGTGTCCACCAACTTTACTGGAAGACATACTGCACTTCTTCCAGGTATGATTGAGCCAATCGCTCCTGGTGACATCCCTGTTGACCCCACAGGTGATGAACCCACAACAGTAATAACCACCTCAAAGCCAACCCTTCCTTCCCATCCCATCAAACATACATATCAGAGACGCTCCAAGCGAACCCTTGTTCAATCTGCTCTGGTTGAACAAGTTCCCCCTATTCAATCCAAAAAGGCTAGAGTGGAAACATGGGCTCCTACTCAGTCTTAGGTCTCCCCATCCTGCACAATAGACCTTAATATGGATATTGAGTCTCCTTAGTCTCAATCCCATGAGCCCTAAACCCAAAGTGTAAGCCCTCAAGGTGAGTCACTATACTCTCCTGAGCAGCCAAAAAGAGACATCCCAATCATAGGCTCAATGCCTTTAGACATTGATCAAGGTCCCGAGTCATTAGGCATAACTTCCATATCTTTCACTGACCTTTTAATAGGTACTGATGAAGAAATCATGTCTTTTCAAGGCCATGATGTTGATCCAAAACACCCATCTAAGGATCAATTGAGCTTAGAGAAACCTTTGATTTCTAGCCCCCATTAGAGAACTCAAACTGAGGTGAGTCCCACTGATGTGGAGGGGACTCATGTAGATTCAGCTGCCATTACTGGTGGTGCCTCAATAGGCCCTTAGGAAAGTGGTAACATCTCTGAGACTGAATCTACGATAACCTTGCCTCTTGATGACTCTGCAAGAGACATCATTAAGCAAGGGAAACCAGGGTGCCAAGAAACCACATCTGGTGGTGGGAATGAACATACTAGGTATGTTACCTTATCTCCCCATATTCTTCCAAAGAAGATGAGGGAAGTATGCAACTCACAATAAGAGACCTACTTTCTAAAGTCTCAAACCTTGAATTCAGGGTTAAGACTTTAGAGGGTAGGTCTGCCACTCAGCAGCTTGAGATAACTAGCTGAGACACAGATTGAGAAATCTGTTAGGCGTGTACCAGTCCAAGTCTCTGTGACTTCTTCCTCTAGCTTATCAAGCTCTCAAGACGATGCTACCAAAAAGGGAGAGAATGTGTAGAGAGAAACACATATGGAGCAACAAATCTTGGCTCCTTCTACACTATCTTCAAGATACCCTGCTCATTAAGCAACTGTCTTCCCTGAGCCTCCTCCTATTATCCTTCACATAGACCTAAGGATGCTCATCAATCTGAATAGATTCCTAACTAAGTTTCTGATGGGCTCCTTACTTGAGCAACCAAGTCTGGATGTTGCTGTGGCATACTTTGGAGCTGAAGAGCTTCAGAGGTTGAATGCACCACCTACCATTGAGGAAGGAGTTGGTCAACCTAAGGTTCACATTGAACCTGAAATTAATTTTGAAGGGGATAGAGGGACTGCAGCAATTGAAATAGTCGGGACAGGTAGTGTACTCCCACAAACTTCCAAAGTTGAAGTCATAGCCGCGGAAGAATTATCCCAATCATTCGAAGCTGAGATCCAAGCTGCAGAAGGGATATCTTCTTTGTTCGATGATCAAATTATCGCAGAGGCCATCCTTGAACTGGCCTTTAAGATAAGTAGTGGGGACTTTCTCAAAATCCCTCTCACTTAAACACCTTTATCATAACAAGCTCACATCACCACCCACCAACCTGACTCCTCTACACAAGAACCTCCAAAGACTCAAGTTTCCGAAGACATTAAATGCAAAAGGAAGTTGACAATGGAAGAAATATTAGAGGGGGAAAGGTTGGAGAAGCTTAAAAGAAAAGGTAGATTCCCCAATGAAAAGCTATTAGCTACAAGTAGCAAAGCAGCTGTAGCCAATCAGGAGGCTATCAACAACCAAACGAGGGTGGAGATCATTGACAGGCTTGTCAATCTTGGAGCAGCTAGTGAAGATGTGCTCCTCTTACCACTTGAGGAACTGGTTAAGTTAGAGACGGCAACCCTGCTGCAAAAAGAATAAAAGGAAGCAACAAGGTTGGCCTAAAAGGAAGAATAACTGAGAAAGAAAGAGAAAGCTGAGCAACAACTGAGAAATGAAAGGATAGCTCTCTTGAGTTCTAGGAGATACTCCCTTAAAGAACTAGCTCCCTATGATAATGACACGATCTTGTGTCTTTTCCACAAAGAGCAAGATCATATGGACAAGGAGAGAAAGAGGACATCCAGGGAGAAACTCAAGGAGAATAAGAAGAAAGAAGAAGAAGCTCAACTTGCAGCTGTGAAGAAGATGGGAGACAAAGCCTAGATGAAGGCTTATCTCAGGACTCATGGCTTCTCTGGCAGGCAAGTGGACCCTATGTCTGAAAAGACCCTGCAGCGAGATCAAGGCTGGCATTCGCTCAGAAAGAAGAAAAGAGGTATACAAATTTATACAGAGGATGACTAAACCTACACCACAACCACAACCTCAACCTGAACCAATACCTTTCCCTTTTCCCATCAAAACCAAGCCAACCATTGAGCCATACACTCCTGAACCCTCACTATCAGCCATACCCTCTTCCTTACCCATTGCATCATAACAACCACTACCACTAACTATCCTTGAACCCAAAACACTCACCAAAACCCAACCATCATCCACTCATCAACCATCTAAGTCATCCTCTCAATCATCCAAACCTCTGACCTTAGAAGATTTTAAGGAGATCAAGAGGAGGCTCATTAATTGCACTATTCTAAGCGACATCTCTTGTGAGGAGGGGTTCATCAAGCTGTCCTTCATTGATGGCTCCTCATGTTCCCTCACAAGAGAACAATTCCTTGATCTGCCAAGAGGAACATTGGACCAGGCTCTTAGACTCTTTGCAACTAACTCTGACTCCCTCGAGGAAGAAGAGAAGAAGCTAAGAAGAAGGCTGGTGACTCTATTGGATTCTAGGAAGGGAGACAAGATACCATCTCAATCCCTTGTGCCTAGAAAGAAGAAAATCCAATGGAGGTTTGAAGATTCTTATCATAACTTTGTTTTGGAAAGGGAGAATGGTGATGCCAACAGACTTAACGCCTCTTCTCTGATACACTTAAGCAGATTTGACATTGCTGAGTTAGCAGAGAAACCATTCTCCAATCCCTCCAACTCTAAAGTAGTTGCTCACATCAGAAATCATTTGAGCAGCCTTCATCTGGCTGAACTGACTACAAAGGCTTAGATTGAAGAGGAGTTGAAGCTAAGAGAAAAGGGAAGAAAAGGAAGGGTCAACCACCAAAGGCAAAGCTTCTTACAATGGTTGAAGGCCCTGAATTAGAACCCATAGTTTGATAGGAGTATGATTACAACTCCTGTAAACTAACACTCTTCAGAGCAACAAAGGGTGCATGTCATTCAAAGTAATAGACTTGATCTTCTGTCTACGAATGACTTGTACAAACCTCTCAGGACCACATCCGATAAAAATAAAGAGACAGATAACTATCTTCTCTCTCTAGTGCTGAAGGTTTTGAGAAGCAGAAATAAGTTAGGTTTTGGTAGCATCAGCCTAGGGGGCGTTTGTTGGATCATGTAAGGCTGGTGCAACCAAAACAAACACTTAGAAACAATTTTGGTACAACAGTGAAAGAGCTTCCGAAGGCAAAAGCTGACTTCCGAAGAAGAAGACTAAGAGAACTTCCGAAGAGGAACTCTAACTTCTGAAAACAAAGTCTTCCTTGTTCCGAAGTTCAATACTTAGAAGATTTCAAGATAATGACTTCCGAAGCATGAAGTCTTGAAGATCAGCACATGTTTCGGAACAAGTTGACTCTTCCAAAGTATAAGTGGCTTCGGAAGAACAAGTTCTTCTGAAGCCAATTAACCTTTGGAAGAACCTATTATGAACCAGTGGACACAAGTATGGTTCCTCTGACAAACCGCTGCAACCTCAGTGATACTGCATGGTGCTTTCCCACGCCCTAGTAGTTGACCATACTTTATTCCACTATTCATCTCTTATAAGTTAGTACAATTACCAGCTTTAGTTGCTGACAAAAGGTAAGTCATGGACATGTCATGACTATCAAATCTAAGATAGTATTTTATCTTAGATACCTTACCTCTGGCAATGTAGTATTTGTTTAATCGTAAGTTCCAGCTGGTGTCAAAGTATAAGCGGCTGTAGGTAGTAGTATATATAATTCTCATTAGTAAACATGCTTGTAAAAGTCTTGTAAGATTTTGAGTTGAGAAGTAATATATACAAGTATCTTGAAAACCTTTCTCTTGTGTTTTGTTTACTTATTATATAATTAGCAACTCTTAAGGGATTCTACATCATCAAACCGAGTGTGACTTAGTGAGTTTGAGAGATAACAATTGTGTTGAGTGACCAAACTTGATCCTGCAAACGATGATTGTAAAGAAGTCTAATCTATTAGAGATTGGAGTTGAACTTATAGTGATGGATGATATGGATGTTGATGTGATCTAAAAGAGCTTGTTTCCCTTTCACTTATTTGGAGCTAATGGTCGGTGCTAATATGAATCAGATAAACAACGTTATGTTATTTATTGAGACTTTTGAAACATGCCTATCATTATGGAAAGTGTTGACCCTATCCATGGGAGGTAAACTTATTTTAATAAATATATAATTGAAACTTTACTTACTTATTAGTTCTCATTCTATATTACACCATAAAAACGAATACAATACCTATAAAGTAAAAGGAAAGAGTTTTTATGATAATAAGATATCAAAAAAACAAATACAAAAAAAACATTTTTTATTACTTGGATTCTCACACCAAAGACATCAGGTAGCCTTGGTCTTAGCCCACTATAGACATAAATGTCTCCCTATTCACTAAATGGTGGTGACCATTCAAACAAGAAGATCAAAGCATCTAGAAAGAGGTAATAATAACTTCCTATTAAAGTCAAAGATTAGGGATAGTCCTCACTCATTAAAAAGGCCTTATATGGGTCACATATCAAGAGGCTTGAAATTACTCTTGTACCAACTAAGTGGACTTAAACTCTTTAATAAGATGGTTAGTTGGTAATGGTGTTGTAATAATGTGTTATTGGATTTGTTTGCCAAAATCTTATGCGTATAATTCAATTCATAACTTGTTCAACATTAACAATAAGTTTTTATTTTATAAATATGCAAGGCCCCGATCTTTGGATACCTTATAGTTGGATTTGCACATGAGAAACATAATTCTTAAATAGATATGATCGGCGAGAACTTTAAACATATTCTATGTCAAGATTTATTACATCCTAAATTAAAAAAAAGTGTTGATTCATGAACAGAATGAAGCTATAAAAAACTCAAAGATTTAGCACTGGCTATCAAGTGCCGAAATCTGCCAAGTGCTGAATTACTGCTGATCAACATTCAACTTGATGAGCTGCTGATTGACTATCACTGATCTGCACTCAACTTGTTGAACTGTTAAACGACTGTTACACTGGACAAGGCTGTCTATACCGAAGTACATTGGCTGCAATGTTTTGCCTTTTGGAGACAATATTATACTGAAGCTGCTGATCTCTGATGTGTTGATTGCATGTCTATGATGTACATATGTTATCCTAAACCAAAAATAGATGTAAAGTGATTTATTCTTAGTGTTTAGCTTTCTTTATATAACTACCTCTTGGCTGTATAGTTTTTAGATTAGGAAGTTAGCCCACTTGTTATTTGCTGATATTTACTAATTGTAATAAAAAAATAAATCAAGTAAATACTTTGAAAGAACATCTTATGTCTTTACTTTTAGTCAAATTATCTATGTTTGATAGTAAGATAGTTGACTTAGATTTTACATTTGTCATCTACCGATCACTAGAAAAGTCTTCTTAGCTCATAACCCGATTCAACAAGTGGTATAAGAGCTTTGGCACTTGATTAACATGAAGTCAACTTTAAATAAATCACTTGTTTTCTTTTGATCACACTTTTAAACACCTTATTCCCTCATCCCCCATTATCCCTCTATAATGTCTACTGTAGTCATCTCAAGTAAACATGACTTAGAGAATGACACTCAGACCAAACAACCTATGTTTACACCACATGATTATGATACTTGGAAAAATAGAATGGAAGATTTTCTAAGGATTCAAGATCGAAGAATCTGGCTCTCAATCCTGAATGGCCCATATGTCCCTATGGTCCAAGCTGCATGTGTAGATTGAGCTATGATTCCCTAAGATCCTACAAAGTACTCAGATGGAGATCTGAAGAGAATGGATGTAGAATCAAAAGCTCTATGTCTAATATGGGATGAGCATACCTAACAACATCATTCATGGTTTCAAGAAATTCACAACTACTTAAAACTTGTGGGAAGCATTGATTGCTAGATTTGAAGGGACTGAAGATATGAATGAAAACAAAAGAGATTTCTTAAAGCAAAAGTTTAAAATCTTTGGTTTCAAAAGGGGAGAAACCATGACTTCTATATATCTCAATTATGTTAAACAGTTAGACTCTTTAAATGAGGCTGGGGTGAAGATGTAGAATAGTGATATTCTCTGAAGACAATGACTCTTGAGAAGTTATATGACATTCAAGCACCTAAAAGTACTGAATTCAATCTTTATAGGGATACGAATAATGAATATGGAGGATGCAACATCAACAAGAAATGCACGTTAGGAATATGTCAAATTCTAGGAGGAAGATTGGTGTCACACCCCAACCTTGACGGCGGAAACGTCGAGTAGTGAGAGTTAAGATCGTTCACAGCCACATAACGCTATTAATAATCCAAATATAATTTAAACATAAGTTTCAATTGTCACATTACAAACATAAGTCTCAAAGAAAATAAAAGCATAACATAAAATGTAACAAATCATTCTTATTTTATTTATTTATCTAGGTCCATTCCTAGATGTGCAAGCTTCAAAGTGTAGATATCAAACTTGGGCGTTTCCTGAAACATGTTAAAAATAAAAGGTCAACAATAATGTTGGTGAGCATTCCATAGTTTTTAATACATAGATTATATAAAAGATGGCAATTCAAGTCATAAATTAGTGAATAAAGTGATTAGGGATGTTATGAACAATGCAACAATCAAACCTCAACAAAGTTTTACAAGTCTCAAACGTTTACAAGATTATACGATCAGCTAAGTGTACTTGGATCAACCAAAGCAGGCTTGTCTTGCCCATAGATCTATGACTTCGCTGGGCTAGCAATAGTTAATGCCATAACATGGTAACCACAAAAGTTCAACTAACCACAACTTTGCATGATGAATTGCCATAAAGATTACAAGTCTCAAATGAGTTTACAAGTGCAATGATAATAAGTTAACATGTTTCACCCCAAAGTGTGAAAATAAGCAAAAAGGGGTATGAAAATACTCACATGATCAATAAGTATAAATGGGATGATTAATAAGAAATAATAACAAGCGTCGATTCAACGTAGCCCTTCACGATGTACCTATAATATATATATTTATAAGATTTTTAAGTTTAATTATATTAAGGTTAACGAGTTAACGAGGACTAGGGTTCTAAGTGGAATTTAGGGATTGTCCAATAACTATGTCAACAAAGTGGAAACAATTTTAATTATTAATATTAAAGAAAGTTATTATATTTTATATAAAGTTTTATATAAAATTATAACTCCTATAATAATTTATATATATATATATATATATATATATATATATATATATATATATATATATATAGTTAAATAAAGTCTAATAACACATTTTAAACGATAGTTTAGAAGCAACGTTTGGAATAATCATATTTGTGGAACAAGATGTTAGTGAAAGTATAGTTTTTATAAAACAAACTTATTATTATTATTATTTATTTTGTTTTTTTTAAATATATGATAAAGGTATAAAAAGTATTTCTTTTAAGGAAATAAATTTCCAGAAAATATTTAGAAACATTTTAAAAGTTATCAGCTTTTATAAAATGTCTTTTTATAATTTTTAAAAATATTTAAAACTGTTGTAGAGGGCTAAAAGCCTCAAAAAATAAAATGTGGGGTGGCCCGGGGTCGAACCCGGGACCTCCAGGTTCACATGGGGACAAGTTACCATTAGACGAGGTCGCCTAAGCCTAACAAAACATGAGTTTTAATTTTTAAAAACACAATCTCAATGTATCCCCAAACAATATGAACCCTAGATTGTTCTTGATCCAAATCAAAGTTCAATTCGATTTCGTAAACAACTGGAATCATGGGGCTTTTAATCCCCATGTATAGACGACCCTAAAGATGTGTTTTAATTACCCGAATAAAGATGAATCGAAGTCGAACACCACTATGAACGAGTCGCGACCAACGTGGGATCTGATTGTTGCTCAAATGATGTTTATAATCCAATTAACTTTGCGTGGAGCTTCTGAGAATGTTCACGAATCAAAACCCTCAATCAATTTCAGTTTAAAGTGTTCGGATGGTGGGTTTCAATTGAGTTGTAGGTTGTGGTGATAGTGGGTGCTCGAATTTGATGTTGTTGTTTGTTTCAGGTAAAAATTGAGAGTTGTACATATTAGAGGTAGATAAACGTTCGATTTGGTAGAGTTAATTGCATTATTATTGGTGATTAAGGCTCGAACGTCTCTAGGATTGAAAGCTTCGGTTACCCCTTTCGATTGGGTGGTTTTCGACGTTTAATTCCTAATTATTAGAAACATTAAAGTTCGAATCAACGCACGGAACAATTTGAAACGGTTTAGGGCTTCGAAACCGAAAGTTTTTGGCGTTTGGGACTCGCCGGCGCCGCGCTGGACATGGCCGGCAGGCGACCGGGATTGCGGGGAGAGAGAAAAGGGGATGGGGGGTTGGGTTTTGTAACTTTACATAAATGGTCCCTGCGGTTTTAGAAGTTAACATTTTATGTTTAAAAACATTCTTTTAAAGTTTCAAAATTGACAATAAAACCCCCTAAACTTCTCTTAAACCCTTTTTAAGTTTAATATATTCTACAATTTGTTATTATTTAATAATATTATTATTTTTCTTAATTATTATTATTGTTATTATTAGTCATATTATTAATATTTTTATTATTATTATTAATAACATTGTCATTATTAACTTTTACTATTGTTTTTAGTTTTATTATTATTATATAATTTACTATATTTTATTGTTAATGTTATTATTATTAAAATCTTTATTATGATTGGTACTTATTAACATTATCAACGTAAATTAAAGACAAATTAAAGCAATATGTATAAGAACCCCATAAGTTTCATAAAAAGCATAAATAGTCCTTATAAGAATAAACGACTTTAACTATTAGTTAACCAAAATTACAAGATGTCACAGTCTCCCCAACTTAAAAGAATTTCGTCCCGAAATTAAGAATGAAACTAAGCGAACAAATACAGGTATCTCTCCTTCATAAGATCCTCTCGCTCCCAAGTGAACTCAGCTCCACACTTGTTCTCCCAACGAACCTTAACGATTGAAGTAGTTGTGGTTCTCGTTTTATTCATAATATGATCCATAATCTCAACAGGTTTCTCAACAAAGTGCAATGACTCATCGATCTGAATGTCTTCCAATGGAACATGCAGACTCTCGTCGGCCAAACACTTTCTCAAATTTGAGACATGGAACACAGGATGCACTCCACTAAGGTCGGAAGGTAGTTCCAGTTTATAAGCCACTTTCCCAACCCTTTTCAGGATTTTGAAAGGTCCTACAAATCTTAGAGCTAGTTTACCCTTCTTTCCAAAGAGAACAACACCTTTCCACGGTGAAACCTTAAGAAGAACCATGTCATCAACTTGGAACTCCAATGGTTTACAACGCTTATCGGCATAACTCTTTTGTCAACTTCTAGCCACTTCAAGGTTCCTGCGGATTGTGGAGACTTTATCGGTCGTTTCTTGTATAAGTTCAGGACCAGTGATGAAATTTTCACCAACGTCAGTCCAGCAGATCGGTGATCGACATTTACGACCATACAAAGCCTCGAATGGTGCCATCTTGATACTTGAGTGATAACTATTATTATACGAAAATTCCGCGAGCGGTAAATGCGTATCCCAATCACCACCAAAATCAAGGACACAAAGACGCAGTAGATCCTCGAGGGTTTGGATTGTTCGTTCTGTTTGACCATCGGTTTAGGATGGTAAGCCGTACTTGAATCCAATTGAGTACCCAAGAGTTCTTGCATCGAAGACCAAAAATGTGAAGTGAAGCGAGCATCACGATCGGAAATAATGTGCAAAGGCACGCCATGACGACTCACAATTTCGTCAATGTAGATTCGAGCCAGCCTTGAAACCTTGTACGTAACTCGAATGGGTATGAAGTGTGCTGTCTTGGTCAAACGGTCAACAATAACCCATATGCTATCATGACCACGAGGTGTACGAGGTAACTTGGTTATGAAATCCATGGATATATGTTCCCATTTCCACATAGGGATTTCAGGTTGCTCAAGTAAACCACTTGGTCGTTGATGTTCGGCTTTGACCCTTGCACACGTGAGACACTTGGAAACATAAGACGCGATATCTTTCTTCATTCCAGGCTACCAATATTGACCACGCAAGTCCATGTACATCTTATCGGAGCCAGGATGAATGGAATATCGGGTTTGATGAGCTTCGTTCATAATGAAGTGTCGAAGATTATCACGATTTGGGATCCAAAGTCGATTCAAGAAGTACCACATGCCATTCGGTTTTGTCTCCAGTTGTGACCGAACGTTAGACATCAAATCTTCATCTTTCCCTTCGTCGGTTAGTGCCGCTTGTTGAGCCTCGCGAATGCATAACTTGAGGTCACTATCGATCCTTATGTTTTAGAGCATGATAGTAGCCTCGTTGACATCCACATGGATCTCGGTATCAAATTCTCCTAGCGTATCAAACCATTGCCTTCGATCTCGAATCTCTTGAAGCGAGACAGTCTTATTGTGAACCTTGCGACTTAGCGCGTCGGCTACAACATTCGCCTTTCCAGGATGGTAGCGAATGTCGCAGTCGTAGTCGCTAATTAGCTCGATCCATCGTCTTTGTCTCATGTTGAGATCCTTTTGGTTAAACACGTGTTGGAGACTCTTATGATCGGTGTAGACTATGCATTGCGTTCCATATAAATAGTGTCACCAAATCTTCAATGCGAAAACCACAGCACCAAGTTCAAGATCGTGAGTCGTGTAGTTCACTTCATGAACCTTCAATTGCCTCGACGCATATGCTATAACTTTGCCTCGTTGCATGAGTACACAACCAAGACCTTGATTAGAAGCATCGCAATACACGGTAAAGTCATCGTTTCCATCGGGAAGTGTGAGAATAGGAGCGTTACACAACTTGCGTTTTAATGTCTCGAAAGCCTCTTCTTGCTCGGGTCCCCATTCAAAGAGTCGATTCTTTTGAGTTAGCGCCGTTAGTGGTTTAGCAATCTTCGAGAATTTTGCTATGAATCTACGGTAATATCCCGCTAAACCCAGAAAAGAACGAACCTCGGTTGGGGTTGTGGGAACACACCAATTCTTCACGGCTTCAATTTTAGCAGGATCAACGTGAATTCCTTGGCTATTCACCACATGCCCTAAGAATTGAACTTCTTCCAACCAAAATTCACACTTGGAAAACTTAGCGTACAATTGCTCCTTCTTCAAAAGTTCAAGAACTTGTCGCAAGTGTGTCTCGTGATCGACTTTCGTCTTGGAATAGATAAGAATGTCATCAATGAACACGATTACGAACTTATCCAAATACGGTTTACATACTCGATTCATGAGATCCATGAACACGGCAGGTGCATTGGTCAAGCCAAAAGGCATGACCATGAACTCGTAGTGCCCATATCGAGTACGAAAAGCGGTCTTTGGAATGTCATCATCGTGGACACGTAGTTGATGATACCCAGAACGTAGATCGATCTTTGAGAATTGAGTTGCTCCTTGAAGTTGGTCGAAGAGATCATCGATTCGAGGAAGAGGGTATCGGTTTTTGATAGTAAGCTTGTTGAGTTCCCGGTAGTCGATGCACATACGAAATGAACCATCCTTCTTCTTCACAAACAGTACAGGTGCACCCCACGGTGATGAGCTAGGACGAATGAAACCCTTATCGGTCAACTCTTGCAATTGACTAGCTAATTCTTGCATTTCAGACGGTGCAAGACGATAAGGTGATTTAGCCACAGGGTTTGCGCCAGGGATTAAGTCAATCTTGAACTCAACTTCCCGCACGGGAGGTAACCCTTTAAGATCCTCGGGAAAAACCTCGGGAAAGTCTCGCACAATAGGAATGTCTTTCAACTCCTTACCCTTGGCTTTCGTATTAACTACATATGCCATGAAAGCCATGTAGTTTTTACTTAAGCATTTGCGGGCCTTGATGCAAGACATGAGTTTGAGTCTTTGGGATGATTTCTCCCCAAAGACCTTCAAAGTATCACCAGTCGGTAAAGGAATTCGGATACACTTCTCGAAGCATAGAATTTCCGCACGATACTTGGCTAACCAATCCATACCAATGATAACATCAAAGCTTCCCAATTGCATAGGAATAAGGTCGACGAAGAACTCGTGTTCGTTAAGGCTTAAAGTGCAGTCACGTATTACGACGTCCACGACAATAGATTTTCCATCGGCGACTTCGACCGTGAAAGATCTTTCTAGATTGACGCGCGGTTTAGAAAGTAAGGGCTCGAATTCCAGGGACACGAAACTCCTATCGGCACCCGAATCAAACAATACAGATGCATAACGATTATTTACAAGATACATACCTGTTTGGTAACAACCTATTATTGGTATGATGAACATAGATAGGAAATTTTTTCAAGACAGGAAAAAACTAAAAGAAATTCAATGACGTACCATTCACCACGTCGTTGTTGGCTTGTGCTTGGTTGGCGTTGATGTTGAAAGCCCTTCCACGAGCCGGTGGCACAGTTCCCGCATTGCGAGGACATTGCGGACGAATATGGCCAGGCTCGCCACAGTTATAGCAGGTTCGGTTGGTAAGCATGGCAGTGTTGTTTGGCGCACGAAGACAAGTAGCCACCAAATGACCATACTTTCCACACAGCGAGCAGACTCGGCATGGAATGTTGCTTGAATGATGGTACTTGCACGTGTTACACATAGGATGTGGACCGGCATAAACTTTAGCCATGAGAGCTTGATTCGCAACCACCATTTGTTTTTGAGGAGCATTAGGGGCGGTCACAGCGTAGTTGCATATCGGGATGAACTTACGCTTTTTGTTTTGAGAAGATGACTCGGCCCTTAACTCCTTTGTTGCCTCGGGTATCACCTTCGCAGTAGACTTGGAACCCTTTGCCGACATAGTGCCAGCTCTTATATGATTCTCGGTGAGCTGTGCAGTGATGGTAATTGCTTCCTCTAAAGTTGTGGGCCTACTACCCACCACGGCATCTTGAATTTAAGGTGGCACCCCCTTGATAAATTTCTCAATGTTACGGGGCACGGTGTCCACCATGTGTGGTAGAAGCATACTCAACTCATGATGCCGGGTGGAATAAGCCAAGTGATTCCCACCATCTTGTTTGAGATTCCAGAATTCCTCCTCTAGCTTTTGTAACTCGCTCCTTGGACAAAACTTTTGGATCATAACCTCCTTAAATTCCTCCCAGGGCAGTGCCAAAGCAATCTCAGTTCCACGGTTTCTCTTTTCACTATTCCACCATGTTAATGCCCGTTGTTGAAGAACACTCGTGGCATAGCGAACCTTGAACTCGTTGGGACACTCACTAACAATGAACGTATTCTCCATACTTTCAAACCACTCGAGAAGTCCAGTGGCTCCTTCTTTTCCACTAAAACTAGTGGGTTTGCACGAGTTGAAGTGTTTGAAAGTGCAACTACGATTGTTCCCTTGTTGATTGTTCCCGTTTTGATTGTTGCTATTGTCTCCATTAGCACCACTATTGTTCCCATTGGTGTTGTTGTTGCTGTTAGCATTAGTGTGCTATTAAGTTCAGCAACCATAGTCGGGAGAACGACAGCCATTTGTCGGGCAATCATGGCAGCTAGCTTACGGTCGGAACTTCCACGCTTTCCATGGTGACGAGACATGCTGGATATACAAAAATGAGTTAGTTACAGGAGTGAGGATAACAAAGGATAGTAGTTTAACAAAGATAAGCTAAGGGTTATAAGGTACACGGAATGATTCCATTTGGTAACGCATTACCATTTGGAAACGTTGACACGTCAAGGTGAATTGATCCATTTACCTTAGAAACTTGTGTATATTGACCATAGTTTATCACTCATCCCAGAAATCCCCAGGTAAGCATAACTAGTCCCGTAGGATTTATGCGATATGCTTGCCTTAGCCCGAGGGCCTTTTGCCAGGAAAACCAGGATACAGGTGTCTATGTGTCACACAATATTTCTTAGGTTCATAGAATCAAAACCTTGATGAGATTTATATAGATTAGACATAACGTCTAAGGATCCAAGTCATAACATAAACATAAGATTTCACGTGTCGACGAGAATAAGATTAAGAGAGTTCATGTTCGGGGAGAGTCAAAGAGTCAAAGTTAAGTTTAGGGAGACAAGTAACAATGTTTAGGCAATCCTATGCTAAGGCATCAAATTGCACATAAAAGGCATAGCATTATGTAGCATGCAAAGTATATAATTTACAAGATAGAAATATAATTCTATAAGGTTCATGCATACTATAGCCTAGGTCACCATTTCTAATAACCTAGATCCCTATAGTTATGGGCTCTGATACCAATCTATCACACCCTAACCTTGACGGCGGAAACGTCGAGGAGTGAGAGTTAAGATCGTTCACAGCCACATAACGCTATTAATAATCCAAATATAATTTAAACATAAGTTTCAATTGTCACATTACAAACATAAGTCTCAAAAAAATAAAAGCATAACATAGAATGTAACAAATCATTCTTATTTTATTTATTTATCTAGGTCCATTCCTAGATGTGCAAGCTTCAAAGTGTAGATATCAAACTTGGGCGTTTCCTGAAACATGTTAAAAATAAAAGGTCAACAATAATGTTGGTGAGCATTCCATAGTTTTTAATACATAGATTATATAAAAGATGGCAATTCAAGTCATAAATTAGTGAATAAAGTGATTAGGGATGTTATGAACAATGCAACACTCGACAAAGTTTTACAAGTCTCAAACGTTTACAAGATTATACGATCAGCTAAGTGTACTTGGACTAACCAAAGCAGGCTTGTCTTGCCCATAGATCTATGACTTCGCTGGGCTAGCAATAGTTAATGATTGTACATATAATGCCATAACATGGTAACCACAAAAGTTCAACTAACCACAACTTTGCATGATGAATTGCCATAAAGATTACAAGTCTCAAATGAGTTTACAAGTGCAATGATAATAAGTTAACATGTTTCACCCCAAAGTGTGAAAATAAGCAAAAAGGGGTATGGAAATACTCACATGATCAATAAGTATAAATGGGATGATTAATAAGAAATAATAACAAGCGTCGATTCAACGTAGCCCTTCACGATGTACCTATAATATATATATTTATAAGATTTTTAAGTTTAATTATATTAAGGTTAACGAGTTAACGGGGACTAGGGTTCTAAGTGGAATTTAGGGATTGTCGAATAACTATGTCAACAAAGTGGAAACAATTTTAATTATTAATATTAAAGAAAGTTATTATATTTTATATAAAGTTTTATATAAAATTATAACTCCTATAATAATTTTTGTATATATATATATATATAACTTAAATAAAGTCTAATAACACATTTTAAACGATAGTTTAGAAGCAACGTTCGGAATAATCATATTTGTGGAACAAGATGTTAGTGAAAGTATAGTTTTTATAAAAAAAACTTATTATTATTATTATTTATTTATTTTTTTTAAATATATGATAAAGGTATAAAAAGTATTTCTTTTAAGGAAAGAAATTTCCAGAAAATATTTAGAAACATTTTAAAAATTATCAGCTTTTATAAAATGTCTTTTTATAATTTTTAAAAATATTTAAAATTGTTGTAGAGGGCTAAAAGCCTCAAAAAATAAAATGTGGGGTGGCCCGGGGTCGAACCCGGGACCTCCAGGTTCACATGGGGACAAGTTACCATTAGGCGAGGTCGCCTAAGCCTGACAAAACATGAGTTTTAATTTTTAAAAACACAATCTCAATGAATCCCCAAACCATATGAACCCTAGATTGTTCTTGATCCAAATCAAAGTTCAATTCGATTTCGTAAACAACTGGAATCATGGGGCTTTTAATCCCCATGTATAGACGACCCTAAAGATGTGTTTTAATTACCCGAATAAAGATGAATCGAAGTCGAACACCACTATGAACGAGTCGCGACCAATGTGGGATCTGATTGTTGCTCAAATGATGTTTATAATCCAATTAACTTTGCGTGGAGCTTCTGAGAATGTTCACGAATCAAAACCCTCAATCAATTTCAGTTTAAAGTGTTCGGATGGTGGGTTTCGATTGAGTTGCAGGTTGTGGTGATAGTGGGTGCTCGAATTTGATGTTGTTGTTTGTTTCAGGTAAAAATTGAGAGTTGTACAGATTAGAGGTAGATAAACGTTCGATTTGGTAGAGTTAATTGCATTATTATTGGTGATTAAGGCTCGAACGTCTCTAGGATTGAAAGCTTCGGTTACCCCTTTCGATTGGGTGGTTTTCGATGTTTAATTCCTAATTATTAGAAACATTAAAGTTCGAATCAACGCACGGAACAATTTGAAACGGTTTAGGGCTTCGAAACCGAAAGTTTTTGGCGTTTGGGACTCGCCGGCGCCGCGCCGGACATGGCCGGCCGGCGACCGGGATTGCGGGGAGAGAGAAAAGGGGATGGGGGTTGGGTTTTGTAACTTTACATAAATGGTCCCTGCGGTTTTAGAAGTTAACATTTTATGTTTAAAAACATTCTTTTAAAGTTTCAAAATTGACAATAAAACCCCCTAAACTTCTCTTAAACCCTTTTTAAGTTTAATATATTCTACAATTTGTTATTATTGATAATACTATTATTATTTTTCTTAATTATTTTTATTGTTATTATTATTGTTATTATTAGTCATATATTAATATTTTTATTATTATTATTAATAACATTGTCATTATTAACTTTTACTATTGTTTTTAGTTTTATTAGAGCAATGAAGAAGCAGTATCATAGTCCCCATATATAAGAATAAAGGAGATGTAAAATGTTGCACAAATTACAGGGGAATTAAGCTATTGAGTCACACGATGAAACTATGGGAAAGAGTTATTGACACGAGAATTAGACGAGAAACCCAATAACGGTAAACCAATTTGGATTTATGCCAGGACGCTCCACAACAGAAGCCATACACGTCATAAGAAGGATAATGGAGAAATATAGAGAAAAGAAAAGGGACCTGCATATGGTTTTCATTGACCTAGAAAAAGCATATGACAGTGTGCCGCGTCAACTCATTTGGGAAAGTCTACGACTTAGAAGGGTACCAGAGAGGTATATCAAAATAATAATGGATATGTATGAAGGGGCAAAAACGTGTGTGCGAGCACCAGTCGGAGACACAGACTTTTTCCCGGTGGAAGTGGGACTACACCAAGGATCGGCATTGAGTCCATTTCTCTTCACAATAGTGTTGGATGAGATGACGAATTCTATACAAGAGCCAGTCCCGTGGTGCATGCTGTTTGCGGATGATATTGTCTTAATATCAGAATCTAAAACGGTGCTTAACGAGAGGCTAGAACAGTGGAGAGCCGCACTAGAGTGCAGAGGCTTAAGGATAAGTCGCTCTAAGACGGAATAATGCATTGTAACTTTAGTGGGGGGGATGAAGAGGACACCCAAATAAGTATCTAGGGTTATGACAGTACCACAGACATCTAGGTTTAAATACTTGGGCTCGTACGTACAGGAGGACGGAGAGATACACAACGATGTAGCTCACCGTGTGCAGTCAGGATGGTGCAAATGGAGAGCAGCATCAGGGATCCTGTGTGATAAGAGGTTCCCAACAAAACTAAAGGGAAAACTATACAGAGCGGCAGTTCGTCCAGCTATGTTATACGGAACAAAATGTTGGGCCATAAAGAAATCGCACCAGAGACAAATCGAGGTCGCGGAAATGCGAATGCTGAGGTGGATGTGTGGCCACACAAGATTGCACCGAATAAGAAACGACGTGTTTCGACAGAGGCTAGAGGTGGCTGGTATCACAGATAAAATACGAGAGGGAAGATTAAGATGGTTTGGGCACGTAAAGCGGAGGCCGTTGGTAGCACCAGTTAGAGCAGTAGAGAACATCAACGTAGAGGGTAGGAGGAGTAGAGGTAGACCTAGGTTGACTTGGGACGAGGTAATTAGGCGAGATATGGTAGACTTGCACCTCTCTGAGCACATGATCGAGGATAGGAGTGCGTGGAGGCGTAGAATTAAAATTAAGGACTTTTAGCGGGATCTGTGGGTAGGAAGGGTAGTCGTAGACTTAGTTGCGGGACCCCTGTTTTCTTTAATCTGCCCTTTCGCGCGTTTCTTGAAGAGTATCTGTTGTACTCAATTTCTCAGCTTTTATGTGATCTTTACCTGTGTGTTGTATGCTGTATACCATAATTGTTACGGTTATTGTTTTCCTTACTGAGTCAGGGGTCTCTTCGGAAGCGGTCTCTCTATTTTCCAAGATAGAGGAAAGACTCGCCACCAACCACCCCTCCAGACCCTGCTCTTGAGTGGGATTTACTGGGTATGTTTGTTTGTTTGTTTGTTTTATTATTATATAATTTACTATATTTTATTGTTAATGTTATTATTATTAAAATCTTTATTATGATTGTTACTTATTAACATTATCAACGTAAATTAAAGACAAATTAAAGCAATATGTATAAGAACCCCATAAGTTTCATAAAAAGCATAAATAGTCCTTATAAGAATAAACGACGTTAACTATTAGTTAACCAAAATTACAAGATGTCACAATTGGTTTCATGACAATGCAAGAATCAACCTATGTGTCTACATCAACTGCTGAAGTAGAGTACATTGTTCCCTCTAGTTGCTGTGCTTAGGTGCTATGGATTCAAACTAAACTTAGAGATTATGAAGTAACTTTCATGAACACTTAAATTGACATTTGAGACCAACAATGCCATCTCAATCACCAACAATCAGTTCAACATTTAAAGACAAAACACATTGATATCAGGTATCATTTTATTCGGGATTGTGCAGAAAAGAAAATTATTAAAGTAGTTAAAGTTCATAGAAATGAAGAATATGCAGATCTTTTCAAAAATGGATTTTATGAAACAAGGTTTAAATATCTTGTATCTGCCATTGGGATGATAAATTTTAAATAATTTATAATTAAATAAAATGAAATCTAATAAAATCTGTCAAAAATTGATTTCTTGATAACAATACTTGCTATCTGCTGATTTCTGCAATTCGGTAGATAAGAGTACTTCGACGCTTGTCTTATAAAAGATCCCGGTAGGACCCACTTCTATCTTCCTATAAGTAGTGGCGCAGTAGTTTTTCCATGAACAAATTGTTCCATCGTCACAAAACCGTCGGATATGCAGTTACTGTGGTAAATTTTTTAAAATAACTATTATATATTATTCTTCAACTATAATTTAACACTTCTTCCTACCTTTATCATCATCTACATTCATCTGATAGCAAAAACCATCATCTCTTCTAAGCCCTACACAAATTCAAACTCTTTCCAACTGGCTGCTCGAAACCAAGAATTCTAACCAAATCAAAATATCGTTGCCTCATTTTAACCAATTGGTGATTTAGTCTACGACACTGTTCTTATTTTTCTTCGCAATGGCAACTATGCTTTTGCCATCTCTGTCGACCCAGTCATTTATGCACCATATATTCGCCAATTCTAGAATACATGTTCTATTAAAAGAGAACATTGAACCAAGGTCCTGATCACGGTGGTGCAGGGACTAAATATCACCATTTCGTACAAAGGTTCGTCAGCATCTACAACTTCATGATGAAAATGGTGGGTACTCATTCGCCAAAGAAGTGGTGAGTACCATATTCAAGGAGATGGGATAAAAATGACCTCTTCTAACATCTACATTTTCCAAATCAATGGTATATTATAACTTTAGAATCATCCTTCATATCTTTCATGTCTAGTGGATGGGATCAAGTTTCATTGGATTTAGCAGGGACTATTCATGGACTTGAAAAACAACAGAGTTACAACTTTTCTAACTTCGTTTTTCACAATCTTTGCAAAAATATAACTGCTGCTTAAAAATTTAAGTTTTTAATGTACCCATTCAACTATTCTTAAATAAGAAATTGGGAAATAAACTTAAAATTAAAGAGATATACATGCCTTATGAACTTTAAACAAGACAATTTTTTTAAAGTTCAAGGGTACTCCTAAATATTTCTGGGAACGTCATTCCAGTGTTTGTTCATATGCTAAAGGTCAATAAGCCTCAGGGTGGCAGCGTGGCTACAACCTCCACTACAAATCCCACACTCTTCATTGTTGATCCCACACCCTCCACATCATAGCCAAAAAAATGTCCAACAAGAAGCGAACTCTTACATCATCTAATGAGAAGAGGAAGGCTGCCATATCTCATCCATAAAAGAAAGCAAGGCTGCAAACTTCTCAACTTAGTATTATAAGACTCTTACAAGCATAACATGATGAGTTATAACTAGAAAGTGTATATACTACTATCTACAGCCGGTTATACTTGGATAACCAGCTGGAATTTACAACTAGACAAATACTACATTGCTAGAAGTAAAGTATCTAAGATAAAATACTATCCTAGATTAGGTAGTCATGACAGGACCATGACATACCTTTTGTCACCAACTAAGGATGGTAACTATATAACTGATAAAGGGTGAACGGTGGATTAAAGTATGGTCAACTAAATGGGCGTGGGAAAACACCATGCAGTATATCAGAGATGGCAGCGGGTGTCAAACAGTCCATACTTTTGTCCACTGGTTCGTAGTTGGTTCTTCCAAAGCTTAAATGGCTTAGAAGAATAAGTCCTTCCGAGGATATTTATACTTCGGAAGAATTAACTTCTTCCGATACAACTGCAAGTCTTCATGACTTTATTCTTCGGAAGACTTTTCCTTGGATCTTCTAAGAGTTTATACTTCCGAATGAGAACTACTTAGTCTCGGAAAACTGAGTTCTACATTCGGAAGTTCTTCATACTTGAGATTCGGAAGTTCTTTAACTTGTCTTTAGAAGAGCATCTTTGTCTTCGGAAGACCTCTTCAATTATATTTTAAAATATTCTAAATGTTGTTTTGTTTGCACCAGCCTTTTATGATCCAATAGAAACTCATGTCCTAGATTCTGAAAACAACTTTTGTTGATTTAGAACAATACTAAAAAATTAAAATTGTATTCTACATAAAGTTTAGGGACTTCGATTACATAATTCTACCACAAAACCCTATGCATTAGTCGCAATGCTCTGTCTCAAATTTGTCTCATATCTTATGACTGAATACATGGTCCCTGATATCAGTGTTGAATTTCTAGTGGTGCATGTATCTTTTTGTTCTTGATTTCTAACAATCCAAAAGTTATACCCGTCTAGTAGGTCAAAGTTCGGGCATGTCACATAATAATATATATTGTCATTGAAAAAAACAATAAAAATACATGATATTATATATAAGAATAGTTTGTTTTGTAAATATCACATTAAAAGATTGATTTTACCTATTTAAGTCTTCATATTGTTTATAAGTCTTGTAGTAAAAACTATTTTCATCACAAATATGACTAATAAATCTATCTATTTTGCTTCAGTTATTGTAAGTTCTATGTCACGAATGTAACTTTTTACACTTGCTACCTTAAATAAGTAACAAATCAATAAAAAAGTTTTATTTATTTTTGAAGTGCTCTAATAGATTCCGAACGAAAAAGCTATGCGTTTCCACTAATCAATCACTATGGGAAATTATAGCTCTTACACTGTGTGTTGTCGTGGACGCTATCGCGGGTGCGAACCAGGTGGTTTCCACCCTGTTCATGTACACCGCAATATGGTGGCGCGATTGGGGGGCGTGGGCATGGTAACGGAGGAAAAATAGTTGTTGGCTCCTTGGGTTGAGAGAAAGAACAGTTGGGCTCTATTAAATGTAAAAAAAAGAAGTTTTTTTTAAAATTTTACATTCTACCCTATAAATACTACTCTACACACATTCTTATCTATTTTCTTTCATTCCTCTCTTGAACTTTTTAAAAACCCTTACTACTAGAAAATATCGGGTCATTGAGATGGTTCGTTCCACCAAAGTTTTGATCTGATGGACGATGAGACTTTTAAAAACATTACGTTTAGTCAATTTGATTATCCTGACCAGGTCATTTCGAAGACACTATCACCTCAAAATGAACCGATTAAAGATGTATCTAATAGTCAAGTAAGGAGACGTTCTCATCATAAGAGTACGGGAGGAGCGAGAGGTTCAAGTCAACCGGAAGAGTCGGGCCTTGTAAACGAGTTGGTCAAAAGACGAGAAAATTTGGTTTCTGTCATTCTTGGATTATTGTATCTGAAGTCCGCCATGCCCGTATTTTAGTAATTATTTTTTTTGTTTACTAAAAGTTTAGTTTCACTTTATTTATTTTTATCACTATGATTCAATATTTTTTGTAGTCTACTATCAAAAATCAAAGGTGTTACGAGTGAAACTACTTAAATTTGATGTAAACATACGCGGTAAATGGACTTTTCAATAGTAGTGAGACCTCGGATTTGCATTATATATTCTTTAAAAATGTCCCAACATTTCTTTACTTATAAACAAAGTTGTTACAAGTTTATATAATATTTTCCTTCATACACCATACTACAAGTTTAGTTACACATAAAGTTTCTTGACCTTAATAAATGGTGTAAACTTTAAATGGGAGTTTAAAACATACTTATCTGAAAACGACCAAAAATGAAAACATTTCAAGCAATATCATACGTCACGTCATCATCCTTACGAAAGTGAAGATCCAGACACCATCAATGCAACCATTGCGCATGTGCTAACCACAGTATGAACATGTGGTCGTACCCTTTTATAAGAATTCTTTATTCTACTTCTAGCACTTTGAGAGGACTATCTGCACGTGGTGACAGCTTCTTAATACTAGTCATGCTAATAACGCCGTTTGTAATTATCTATTGATCTGCGTAATTAGTTTATTTTTGGGCTCAAACGTTTATAGCTTAAATAAGTTGTAAACTTAAGTTAATAAGCTCATAAGGCGCTCGATCTAAATAAAAATAAGCGAATCCAAAGTATAGGCCATGAGGTTATCAAAGCCATAGACCATAAGGTACTTATTCAATACATATCAGATTTTGAAGTTGACACACACGTTTCAAACCGTTTTGTGAATGGTAACATCCTGATAGTGAATTATAACAACCGCCTGGATCGTCTCTGAATCTGCAGTAAGGTATGAACTTTGCACATGCAGGCAGGCTAGCTCTCCGAAACCTAGGAGTTTACACGAGATGTGGCAGACTCTATTGGGTCTTGATAGCTGAAAATTTAGAGATCTTGCAAATATCAGTGCATTTGTATCGTTTGAGGATATATTGGTTATAAAACTCTTTTCAAGTTGAGGTTAATATGTTTATAAAAATGAACTAAAATATATAGTTAACTCTAGACAGTTGATTAAAAGAAATGTAATCTTATAAAGAGAACATTTAAAGAGAGAAAGAAAAGGGAGGTTGGAAATCAAAGAGTAACTGATAATATAACTTATAAGAACCAATAATTTATTGCAAATTAATATTCTCTTGGAATCCTATAAATATTGACAAAATTAATTTAAATTAGTATCCATATTGGTGAGATTTGTCCACACTAAAAGGCATTTTTTTTTCTGTAAAGGTCGATTTGGATGTTTTTAATCGGATTTGGTTCAAGAAAAGCAATGTTTTTATAATATTCTCTTAACATAAACTATACGTACATTGATATATTAGTATAGAAATATATCCATTAACTAGTTTTAGTAAACCCGTGTACACGGGTTGAATAAACAAACTATTAATTAGACTAAAAATTAGTTTGATTTTTTATAAAAAATACATTTTATAAAAAACTATTTCTATATAAATAACATTAATAAGAATATCGCTTTCTTAAATTTTTAAAAAACTAATTATAACGTAAAATTGAATAATAATATTATTAGTAATTAGTAATTCAGTAATTAATTTATATTTTAATAGGAGAGAGAAGCGGAACAAGTTTTGATAAATGAATGTAATGTTGACACGTGTCATCTTAATTTAACATTTTATTAGAGTGGAAATATTTGGAATATGTAGAATTCTTTAGTGCCAAAAGAATTATGTTGCATCGTTTTCACGTAATTTTTTGAACCATACCTTTTTAAAATCAATATGCTTCTAAAAGTTGTAATGTGGAGTATATGCATTTAAACACTGATTATTCTAGTGAACATTATTTACAATCGTACACGTTTTAAAAAAATTTCCTGCATGCTTTTTTGACTGCTTTAGGTTTGTTTGGAAGAACCTTTTGATTACCGTATTTTGGTCATAAATTCGATGATCAACGTTTTCAAATTTCAATCGATACATTAATTTATAAAATATTTTTATACTACTTAAGATATACGTGTGATATACGAATTGAATTAATGAATATTAGATTGTGAAGTAAAATATAGTTAAATTTAAGAAAATTGAATCGTGATGTACATTGAAGCAAGATGTTGTTTTATCTAAGTAATCGTTAATTGTAATTGTGTTTAATTTCGTGAATATTGATATTTTAGAATGTTTTGCTTAAAAATACTAAGTTTAATATATTTTGATTTTAATAATCATTACCTAGAAATTAAATTTAGTTTTAACAAAATGATCTCTTATTAAATTATTTTTAATGAAACATTTTATTTATATAAAATAAATTTAATTTGATTAACATAATAGTAAATGGACACTTATAAAGGAAACTATAATTATATATATACTAATTACCAACTTTTTTATGCATTATGTGTTTTACAACATGCTTTAAAGGTTGTATCTAACTTTTCTCTTATCATTTTTAATCTTTAACTTTTTTATTTTACCTAACACTTTTACAATTTAGCCAAAAGTTTTTTTACTTTTAATTTTGATCCTTATATGTTTTATATTTTATTTTTTTTGTTTTACGTTTCGGTCTATATTTTTCAAGCTAACACGGCCAGTGTGCGTGAGTAGTTCAACGTTTTATGCTTATTTTTTCCACGCTTAACGATTCCATCGCAACGCGCTGGTCCAAGATCGACTTAGTTGTTGTTTTATATGTTTTACGTTTCGCCTAACAGTGGTGTGCCATTGGTTCTACGTTTCGTTTGCTGGTCGCTAATGGTGATGTGCCTTTATTGCTACTTGTCATGGTTTACACCCCCGCGGCAACGCGGGAGGCTTAATACTAGTTATATACTAATTTATAACTTTCATTGTAGTTATTTATTAATATTTAGAAATTATAAAATAATTTTTATGATAAAATATGATTAAAGTTACTTTTAATTAACTACTTTAGGTAATAAAACAATAGCTATTTTTCCAAACTTTCATCTTTAAAAAATTTATTTTAAAAATTTTTTGTTTAATACATTCAAATTTTTTATTTTAAAAATACTTTTTGTTAACAATTTTATTTTTAAATAAAAAGAAACATGTTTATATATATTGTAAAAATTGTTTTATAATTTGAAAAGTACATAAAGAATTATTAGCGTTTAATTTGTAATTAAATAGTTAACTTTTATTCTATTAGCGACACGTTTACAAATCCTAAGTGAAGCTTATGTGGATAGTACAGAAACATTACATGTGTTTTATAGACATTTTGATTTATTAAAATAGAATTTTCATCTTACTAAGAAAACTCATTACATATTTTTTTCATAGTGAGACATCTCACACTAAAAAAAACTCTGCATGATTGGGTTTGTTCACTCAACACAATTATGGTCTCTCAAACTCACTAAGTCTCACTCGAATAGATGATGATGCAGAATCCTCTAAAAGTTAATAATAATATACTAAGTATAAATTCACAAAAACATAAGAGAATGGTTTTTCAAGATAATTATATATATTACTTCTCAAATCAAAGTGTTACAAGACTCTTACAAGCATAATCAATGAGTTACAACAAGAAACTATATATACTACTATCTACAGTCGAATATACTTTGATACCAGCTGGAACTTATAACTAGACAAATAATACATTACTAGAAGTAAGGTATCTTAGATAAAATACTATCTAAGATTTGATAGTCATGACATGTCCATGACTTACCTTTTGTTACCAACTAAAGTTGGTAACTATACTAACTGATAAGAAATGAACAGTGGATACAACTACATGGGCGTGGGAAAAGCACCATGCAAATATCAGAGATTTGTAGCGGAGTTTCAAAGGGACCATACTTATGTCCACTGGTTCATAGTAGGTTCTTCCGAAGGTTAATTGGCTTCGGAAGAACAAGTTCTTCCAAAGCCACTTATACTTCTGAAGAGGCTACTTCTTCCGAGGCTTGAGTCATTCTTCAAGCCTTCATGCTTCGAAAGTCATTGTCTTGAATTCTTCTAAGTGTTGAACATCGGAAGAAGGAAGACTTTGTCTTCGGAAGTTGGAGTTCCTCTTCGGAAGCTTTTTCAGACTTGACCTTCGGAAGCTCTGCTTTTGCCTTCGGAAGTTCTTCATCACTTGTACCACAATTGTCTAAGTGTTTGTTTTTTTGTTGCACCAGCCTTACTTGATCCAACAAACTCTTCCTAGGCTGATGCTAACAAAACCTCACTTGTTTCTACTTCTTAAAACTTTCAGCACCAGGATGAGAAAATACTTATCTATTTCTTTGTTCTTCCCTGATGTGGTGCTGAGAAGTTTGTAGAGATCATTCGTAGACAGGAGGTCTAGTCCGTCACTTTGAATGATATGTACCCTTTGTTGTGGCCCTTTGAAGAGAGTTAGTTGACGGGAGTTGTAGTCATACTCCCATCTAATTATGGATTCCAGTTCAGGGCCTTCAACCATTTGTAGAAAGGCTTTGCCTTTGGTTGCTGACCTTTCCCCTTCTTTCTTCTCTCTCATCTTCAATCCTTCTTCAATCATGACTGTTGCATTCAGCTTAGCCAGATGAAGGCCGCTCAGATGATTCGTGATGTGAGCAACTACCTCAGAGTTGGAGTGATTGGAGAATGGTTTCTCTGCTAACTCAGCAATGTCAAATCTACTTAAATGTAACAGAGAAGAGGCATTAAGCCTGTTGATTTAACCATTCTCTCTTTCCATAACAAAGTTGTGAGAAGAGTCTTTGAACCTCCACTAAACTATCTTCTCTCTAGGAATGAGAGGTTGGGATGGTAGCTTGTCTCCCTTCCTAATGTCCAGCAAAGTGACCAGCTTTCTTCTCAGCAACTTCTCTTCTTCCCCAAGAGTGAAAGAGTTGGTTGCCAAGAGTTTAAGAGCTTGGTCCAATGTTCCTCTAGGCAGATCAAGGAATTGCTCTCTTGTGAGGGAACAGGAGAAGTCATCAATGAAGGTTAGTTTGATGAACCCCTCCTCACAAGAGATATCGCACAAGGTGGTGCAGTTGATGAGCATCCTCTTAATCTCCTTAAATTCCTCTAAGGAAAGAGGTTTGGATGGTTGAGAAGATGACTTAGGTGGCTGTTGGGTAGATGATGTTTGGGTTCTAGGGCGTGTTTTGGGTTTGAGGACGGGTAGTTGTGGTGGTTGTTATATTGAGTTGGTGAGGAAGAGGGTATGGTTGATGGTGTGGGTTTAGGAGTGTATGGCTTAATGGTTGTCGTTTTTGATGGGGAAAGGGAAAGGGATTGGTTCAGGTTGAGGTTGTGATTGTGGTGTTGGCCTAGAGGTCATCCCATGTACTCTTCTGTACATATCTTTCCTTCTTCCTGAGCGAATGTCAGCTTTGATGTCATTGACATGTCGCTGCAGGGTCTTCTCAGACATGGGACCTATTTGCCTGCCAGAGAAGCCATGGGCCCTTAGATAATCTTTCATCCAGGCTTTGTCACCCATCTTCTTGATAGCAGTAAGCTTAGCTTCTTCTTCCTTCTTCTTCTCCTCTTTTAGCTTTTCCTTACAAACTCTCTTTCTCTCTTTCTCCATTTGATCTTGTTCTTTCTTGACAAGCCACAAGATCGTATCATTGTTGTGAGGAGTTAATTCCTCAAGAGAGAATCCCCTAGAGCTTAGGAAAGCTATCCTTTCACTCCTAAGCTGTTGGTCAACTTCTTCTTTTGTTTCTTCTTCTTTCTTCCTCTAAGACCAACCTTGCTGCTTCTTCTTCTTGTTCAATTCGCAGCAGGGTTGCCTTTTTTCTAACTCAACCAGCTCCTCCAGTGGTACTAGGAGCACATCTTCACTAGCAGCTCCCAGATTGTCAATGATCTCCACCCTTCTTTTATTGTTGATAGCCTCTTGGTTGGCTACAGCTGCGTTGCTACTTGCAGCTAGTAGCTTCCCAGTGGGCAGTCTAACTTTCCTGTTTAGCTTTTCCAACCTTTCTTCCTCTAGAAGCTCTTCCACAGTCAACTTCCTCTTCCTTTTAATATCTTCGGAAGTTTGAGACGTGGAAGGTTCTTGTGTAGAGGTTTTAGGTTAGGAGGTGGTGATTGGAGCATAAGGTGATGATGGTGTTTGAGTGAGAGGGAAATTGAGAAACTCTTCACTATTTACCTCAAATGCAAGTTCAAGGATTGCATTTATGATAATTAGATCCTCAAACAGAGAAAATAACCCTTCCGCAACTTGTATCTCAGCTTCGAAAGTTTGAAGTGATCCTTCCAAAGCTTTGACTTCAGCTTCGGAAGTTTGTGGGATTGTACTATCTGTCCCAACTGTTTCAGTTGCTGGGCCATTAGTCCTTATTTCCTCTTCAATTTCAATCTCAGGTTCAATGTGGGCCTTAGGTTGAACAACTTCTTGGACAGTGGTAGAAGGTGCATTCAACCTTTGAAACTCTTCAGCTCCAAAGTATGCCACAACAACATCCGGACTTGGCTGTTCAATAGAAGATCCCATCAGGAACTTTGAAAAGAACCTGTTTAGATCTTTGAGCATCCTTGGCTCCACTTGAAGAATGATTGGAGGAGGCTCAGGGAAAACTGTTGCTTGCTGAGCATGATATCTAGAAGTCAATGTAGAAAGAGCTAAGCTTTGTGGTTCCTCATGTGCGTCTTTGAACACTCTCCCCCTTTTTGGTAGCATCATCTTAAGAGCTTGATGAGCTGGAGGAAGAGGTCAAAGAGACTTGAATTGGAACATGCCTAACAGATCTCTCAGTCTGTT
Source organism: Flaveria ramosissima (assembly GCA_025215565.1). Classification (NCBI taxonomy): domain Eukaryota; kingdom Viridiplantae; phylum Streptophyta; class Magnoliopsida; order Asterales; family Asteraceae; genus Flaveria; species Flaveria ramosissima. The sequence continues at coordinate 23,650,281 of CM046044.1, read as the reverse complement.
TCTCAGCTAGTTTGGCCTTGAGATTTTCAATCTCAAGTTGCTGAGAGGTAGACCTATCCTCTAAAGTCTTAACCCTGAATTCAAGGTAGGTCTCTGATTGTGAGTTGCATACTTCCCTCATCTTCTTTAGAAGAATCACAGGAAGATGAGATAACATACCTAATATGTTCATCCTCACCACCAGTTGTGGTTTCTTGACGCCCTGGTTTCCCCTACCTAATGATGTCTCTTTCAGAGTCATCAAAGGGCACGATTGCCATAGAATCAGTCTCAGATATGTTACCACTGTCCTAAAGGTCCAATGAGGCACCTTCAGTATTAGCAGCTGAATCTACATGAGTCCCTTCCACACTAGTGGGACTCACCTCAGTTGGGGTTTGCTGATGGGGGCTAGAGATTAGAGGTCTCTCTAGGCTCAGTTAATCCTTAAGTTGGTGTTGTGGATCAACCTCATGGCCTTAAAGAGACATATTCTCCTCATCAGTTCCTATTAAAAGGTAAGTAAATGATATGGAAGTTATGCCTAATGACCCGGGACATTGATCAATGTCTAATGACATTGAGCCTATGAGAGGGCTGACCCTTTTTGGCTGCTAAGGAGAGTATAGTGACTCAACTTAAGGTGTTTTAGTTTGGGTTTGGGGCTCATGGGATTGAGATTGAGGAGACTCAATACCCATATTGAGGTCAATTGTGAAGGAAGGTGGGACCTCAGACTAAGTGGGAGCCCATGTTTCGACTCTAGCCTTTTTGGATTGAACAGGGGGACTTGTTCAATCATCGGAGATTGAACAAGGGTTCGTTTGGAACGTCTTTGGTAAGTAATTTTGATGAGGTGGGAAGGTAGATTTGGAATTGTGGGGGTTAATGCTGGTTTAGGTTCATCACCTGTGGGGTTAACAGGGATGTTACCAAGAGCCATTGGCTCAATCATACTTGGAAGAAGCTCAGTGTGTCTTCTAGCAAAGTTGGTGGACACCCTTTTCAGGATCTTGAAGATGGCCAGCTCATGTGAGGGACATGTAGAGTAGCTGCACAGACAAGCTTACTCTGGTCGAGCTCATAGTTGATGATGTGCTGTATGAACCGGGAATACATATAGAATGTTTACCGTTAAAGGTTCCCCATAAGATTGGTCAGCACAAACCTTGAATTTGAATCTAAGGCCCTTTACCAACCCGTGAACTAGGCATCCTAGTTCATAGGGAATTTGATCCATCCCTGTCACAACCCCAACCATGACACCCCAACCATGACGGCGGAAACGTCGAAGTGTGAGGGTTAAGATTGTTCACAGCCACATAACGCTAAGTTAAAATATAATGCCATTAACCAATTGTTTTTCAAACATCACAACCAACCACGTCTTACAAGAAAACAATAAACAAGAAAATGAATCCAAATGTTTATTTAAGTCTAGGTCCATATCCTAAGCTTAAGCATTTCTTCAATCATCATTAAGCTTGCACATTACCTGAAACATGTTGAAAATAAAGTCAACTAACAAGTTGGTGAGTTCTCATGGTTTTAAAGTACATTAGGTATATATCATGAGAAAGAATGTGGCAATTCTAGTCAATGGTCACAAGATAGTAAGTATATAGAACATGCACAGTTACAATCAAACCTTGACTGAATAATATGAATAAGCATGATTAGCTAAGTGTATTTGGTTCCCTAGTGCACAAGCATACGGCTCCTAGGAGCCGGCAATCCCTCGGCTTTAGCACCAAATAGGCTTGTCAGGCCCAAAGATCTAAGACTTCGCCAGGCTAGTTATAGTTAATGATTGCACACGTATGTCACATCTCATATACAACTTAACATATTCAAATAACCACGACTATGTAAAGAATTGCACGTGCGTAATAAGTATCAAAGCGTGTATGAGTTTGTTTGTATAACCAACATGTTTCACCCCGAAAGGTGTAAAGTATATGTAAATGGGGCATAAGAACTCACATGATAATAAGAAGACTTGAAGATGAAATACGAATAACCACGAATAAAATTTCCAACACAAACGTCACAAGGCACCTAAATAAGAATAAGGTAACGCGTTATAATTGGTTTGATGATTAGTTATAATGGATTGAAATAGAGATTAACATCTATTTATTTTGTGTTATTAAGGTGAATTGAGTTTAATGGAATGATGAAATTAGATTTATTGCGCGAAGGCGATTGTCTAATGTAAGGGAAAATTAATCGTACATTAAACCGGTCTATGTATGTTTTATTGATTGTGATAAATCAGTAATAATTATATATATATATATATATATATATATATATATATATATATATATATATATATATATATATGTAAGTACTTAATCATATTTGACAATGTATGTATATATTTTACAATGAATATAAATGTATGAATATATGAATATATATATGTAAGTAATTAATCATTTTTATTATTACTTGACAATGTATATGTATAATGAGTATATATAAATGTATATGAATATATTTTACAATGTAAGTTAAGAATAGATGTATAAATAAATTATTTAAATTATTTGTTAATAGTTACATGTATATATATATATACATATATATATACATGCATATGTTCTAAATAATCACACAACATTGTTTTAAATAATTTAAAGAAACTATCAAAGATGTATTTTGAATTTAAATAAAACTTTGATAAACAAAATAAATAATTAATTAAATAATTCTGAATTTATAAATCATTTTAGGATTTATTCAAATAATTTTCAGAAAAAGAAAGAAAAGAAAAATTAATTGATAATAAATAAATAAGACATAATGTAAAAGAAAAATAAAAAGAAAAGAAAAAGGGGGGTTTGCCGGGGTCGAACCCGGGACCTCCCCTTGGGGATAAGGTGCGGGAACCAGTGAACCAGGGCCATGGCCTTGGTTCACTTTTGGTTTGTTTCGGTTTTAACATGGTTTCCCCAGTTTCCCCCAATCCTGATGAACCCTAGGTTCTTTCGATCCAAAATTAACCCTCGATTCGATGTTAAACGCGAATCATCATGGGGCTTTTAATCCTTGGACTGAACCGAGTATAAAACATGCTTTAATTACCCGATTTGCAGAGGTTCTGAATGGTTTCGAGTCGACTTAGGCTCGGGTGTTCTTGATTTGGGGTTTTCCGAATCTGTGATTGTTTCGCACAATTGATGGTTTAGGGAGTTTAGAGACTTCGAAATGAATAGTAGACCCCTTTATATAGTGTCAATTCATCGGCTTCGAGTGTATCATTCTCGGTTTGAAACCGCGTTTGAATTTACCAGAATAAGAGGAAACCCGAGCTGTTAATTAGCTATCTTGATTGATTAATTGATTGATTAAGCCGCGTAGTAAGTTTAGGTGTGATTAATTTGATTGAATTGCAGTTTTTAGGCAAGATTTGATTTCAGTGATTGACGCGGTTGATTCGAGATCTGATTTGGAAAGGTTAGACGCGTGATGCACAAATTGAACTAGGGTTTGGGTTCGAATCATGGGGCCGAGTGGTTTGGGCGGTTTGATTGGGTCAAAAACAATGAAATCGATGTTTTGTAGCTTCGCCGGAGCTCGGCCGGAGCTCCGGCCGAAGCCACCGGAACGGCGAGCAAGAAAGCTGAAAGTTACACCTTCAGCCCCTGAGTTTTGGGCTGTTGGTCAAAACGATTTATTTGATTTTTAAGTTTAGAAATTTGCAGAACACCCCCTGGACTTTAATTTAAGAATATTTTTATTATTAATACTATTATTATTATTATTATTATTATTATTATTATTATTATATTACTAAATTATTATTATTATTATTATTATTATTATTATTATTATTATTATATTATTATTATTATTATTATTATTATTATTATTATTATTTTTATTTTTATTATTATTTCCATCATTATTATTATAAGTAATTGTTACTTTAAAGTTATTATTATTTATTATTATTTTGTTATTAAAATTATTATTATTATTATTATTGGTCTCATCATTACTCTATTATTATTAAAGAATTTAAACTTTACGAACGAAGTCACGCACAAACATAAATAATAATGACGGAAAAATACAGGATGTTACAGTCTCCCCAACTTGAATTAATTTCGTCCCGAAATTAAAATAACGAAGGTTACAAAAATAACTCAGGGTAAGTCTTCCTCATATGATCTTCGCGCTCCCAAGTGAATTCCGCTCCCCGCTTGTTTTCCCACCGAACCTTTACTATTGGGGTCGTAGAGGTTCTAGTCTTCTTCATAATGCGATCCATGATTTCGACGGGTTTCTCAACGAAATGTAGGGACTCGTTGATCTGGATGTCTTCCAACGGCACATACAAGTTATCGTCGGCCAAACACTTCCTCAGGTTCGAGACGTGGAAGACCGGGTGAATTCCACTAAGGTCAGAGGGTAGTTCTAGTTTGTAGGCCACTTTCCCGATTCTTTTCAGAACCCTGAAAGGTCCTACAAACCTCGGAGCTAACTTACCTTTCCTTCCAAAGCGAACCACACCCTTCCACGGCGAGACCTTGAGAAGGACCATCTCCCCAACTTGGAATTCTAGCGGCTTGCGACGTTTATCGGCATAGCTCTTCTGTCGACTCCTAGCCGTTTCCAAGTTCTTGCGGATAATAGCAACCTTATCGGTCGTCTCTTGTATGAGTTCGGGACCGGTGATAAGATTTTCGCCCATGTCGGTCCAGCAAATCGGTGAACGACATTTACGACCATAAAGTGCTTCAAACGGTGCCATTTGGATGCTCGAATGGTAACTATTGTTGTAGGAGAATTCTGCGAGTGGTAGGTGTGTATCCCAGTCACCACCAAAATCGAGAACACAGAGACGCAACAAGTCTTCCAGAGTTTGGATCGTCCGCTCGGTTTGACCATCGGTTTGGGGATGGTAAGCCGTACTTAAATCCAATTGCGTACCCAGAAGTTCTTGCATAGAAGACCAGAAGTGAGAAGTGAAACGAGCGTCTCGGTCGGATATGATATGAAGGGGCACACCATGACGGCTTACGATCTCGTCGATATAAATCCGAGCTAGTCTTGATGTCTTATACGTGTCGCGTATGGGTATGAAATGTGCCGACTTGGTCAATCGGTCGACGATTACCCATATGCTATCGTGCCCACGAGGTGTCCGAGGTAGTTTGGTTATGAAGTCCATGGATATATGTTCCCATTTCCACATGGGAATTTCGGGCTGTTCGAGCAATCCACTTGGGCGTTGGTGCTCCGCTTTAACCTTCGTGCATGTAAGACATTTAGCGACGTACGTTGCTATGTCCCGTTTCATTCCGGGCCACCAATATTGACTCCGCAAGTCCATGTACATCTTATCGGAGCCCGGGTGAATTGAATAGCGAGTCTGATGTGCTTCATTCATGATAATAGCTCGAAGGTTATTGTGTTTGGGGATCCAGATTCGGTTCGCGAAATATATCAACCCATTGGCTCTTGCTTCCAGTTGGGCCACAAGATTGGGCTCAAGTTCATCTTTCATACTCTCCTCACTTTGTACTGCTTGCTGGGCTTCTCGAATGCTTGACTCTATGTCACACTCGATCCTCAAGTTTTGTAGCAACACTGTAGTATTGTGAACATCAAGTCGGACTTCTGTATCAAACTCTCCCAATGTATCGAACCACTGCCGACGGTCGCGAATTTCTTGAACGGAGACCATCTTTTGGTGTGTCTTCCTACTCAATGCATCGGCTACGACATTTGCCTTGCCGGGGTGGTATCGGATGTCGCAGTCGTAGTCACTAATTAGTTCCACCCAGCGACGTTGCCTCATATTGAGATCCTTCTGATTGAAGACATGTTGAAGGCTCTTGTGGTCCGTGTATACTATACATTGCGTGCCGTATAGATAATGCCTCCAGATTTTTAAGGCAAAGACCACCGCTCCGAGCTCGAGATCGTGCGTCGTGTAGTTTACCTCATGAACCTTCAATTGTCTCGAGGCATAAGCTATGACCTTTCCTCGTTGCATGAGGACACAACCAAGGCCTTGTTTCGACGCATCGCAGTATACCGTGAAGTCGTCATTTCCATCCGGTAGAGCCAGAATAGGAGCATTACATAACTTATGCTTTAATGTCTCGAACGCCTCTTCTTGTTCGGCTTTCCACTCGAAGGGCTGGTGTTTCTGGGTCAGGAACGTGAGTGGCTTGGATTTTTTGAGAAATTGGCAATGAATCGTCGGTAATACCCGGCTAGACCAAGGAACGATCGAATTTCTGTTGGAGTCGTGGGAGCACTCCAATTTCTAACGGCTTCAACCTTCGCCGGGTCGACGTGAATTCCTTGGCTATTCACAACGTGTCCCAAGAATTGTACTTCTTCCAGCCAGAACTCGCATTTCGAAAACTTCGCGAACAGTTGTTCCTTCTTCAACAGATTGAGGATTTGACGAAGGTGGAGTTCATGATCAGAGTGAGACTTGGAATAGATAAGAATGTCATCGATGAACACAATGACAAATTTATCTAGGTATGGCTTGCACACTCGGTTCATAAGGTCCATGAAGACCGCAGGAGCATTGGTTAAGCCGAAAGGCATAACCATAAACTCGTAATGCCGTACCGAGTGCGGAAAGCAGTTTTTGGGATGTCGTCGTCGTGGACTCGCAGTTGGTGATAACCCGAACGCAAGTCGATTTTTGAAAAGATTGCGGCTCCTTGAAGTTGATCGAAGAGGTCGTCGATACGAGGAAGGGGATACCGGTTCTTGACGGTTAACTTGTTGAGCTCCCGGTAATCGATGCACATGCGAAATGACCCGTCTTTCTTCTTCACAAATAAGACAGGTGCACCCCAAGGAGAAGAACTAGGGCGGATAAAACCCTTCTCGGATAATTCCTGGAGTTGGCTAGAGAGTTCTTGCATTTCAGATGGTGCTAGTCGGTAAGGTGATTTGGCCACGGGGCTCGCTCCCGGGATCAAGTCGATTTTGAATTCAACTTCCCGTACAGGAGGTAACCCACTAAGGTCATCGGGAAATACTTCAGGGAATTCTCGTACAATTGGAACATCCTTGAGTTCCTTCCCTTTGACTTTAGTGTTGACTACGTAAGCCAAGAATGCTGGATAATTCTTACTCAGGCACTTTCGAGCTTGAGTGCATGTCATAAGCTTGAGTCTTTTGGAAGACCGTTCACCGAACACCTTCAACGTGTCTCCGGTCGGTAAGGGTATGCGAATGCACTTCTCAAAACAAACGATCTCAGCATGATTCTTCGATAACCAATCCATGCCAATAATAACGTCGAAACTCCCGAGCTTCATAGGAATAAGGTCGATAGGAAATCTATGATCGTCGAGGCACAATAGGCAATCACGAATGACCACGTCGACGGTGATCGGTTCTCCATCGGCAACTTCAACAGTGAGAGGTCTTCCCAAATTCGTACGAGGTTTCGCAAGTATCGGTTCGAATTCTAAGGAAACGAAACTCCTATCGGCACCCAATCAAATAGTACGTAAGCATAGGTATCATTAATAAGAAACATACCTGTGTAGGTTTAAAAAGGCACTTAGGCATAAATCAGGAATTTTTAGAGGATTTCTACGGAGATGGAGTTGAAAATTACATACCGTTCACCACGTCGTTGTTCGCTTGGGCTTGGTTTGCGTTGATGTTGAAGGCACGTCCACGAGCTGGTGGAACATTGCCCACAAGGCGAGGGCATTGGGGTCGGTAGTGACCTGGTTCTCCACAGTTGTAGCATGCCCGGTTTGGTTCCGTCACTGCGTTCCCCAGTGCTCGGCGACACGTTGCCACGAGATGCCCATACTTGCCGCATAGTGTGCAGATGCGACACGGGAGATTCCCCGGATGATGGTACTTACATGTGTTGCACAGCGGTAGAGGACCTGCATAAGCCCTTGCCACGGGCACTTGTGTCGCCGGTGCAGCCCCGGGAACACATTGCCTCTGGGATGGCTTAGGAGCGGCCACTGCGTAGTTTCGTGCCGGTACAAACTTCCTTTTCCTGTTATCCACCTTAGCCTCCTTGCTCTCCTCGGGAACCGTCTTCTCAGTCTTCTTGGTCCCCTTTGCAGACATGGTGCCTGCCCGGATGTGGTTTTCTGTCAGCTGTGCAGTAATTGTAATAGCTTCTTCTAGGGTTGCGGGTCGGCTACCCACAACGGCATCCTGAATCTGAGGCGGCACCCCCTTGATAAATTTTTCCACATTACGGGCAACAGTATCCACCATGTGGGGCAACAGTATGCTCAGCTCGTGATGGCGGGTAGAATAGGCTAGATGGTTCCCGCCATCCTGTTTCAAATTCCAGAATTCTTCTTCTAGCTTCTGGATCTCACTTCTCGGGCAAAACTTGGCGATGGCTATGTTCTTGAACTCCTCCCAAGTTAAAGCCAAGATCGCGTCGGGACCTCGGTTTCGCTTTTCACTGTTCCACCAAGTTAAGGCCCTTTGTTGCAGCATACTGGTGGCATATCTCACCTTAAGTGCTTCGGGGCACTCACAGTTGACGAAGGTGTTTTCCATCCCTTCAAACCATTCTAGGAGGCCGGTGGCACCTTCCTTGCCACTGAAATTGGGAGGCTTGCATGAGCTAAAGTGCTTGAAAGTGCACTTCTGGTTGTTACGACCTTGGTTTGCACTATTTTCGCCTTGGCCGTTGCTGTTGCTTGCGACGTTGGCGATCATGGTGCTGCTGAGTTCACCACCATAGTCGGGATGACCGCAGCCATTTGCCGGGCAATTAGGGCGGCAAGCTTACGGCCGGATCTTCCTCGGGTTCCTTGGTAACGAGACATGCTGGAAAAAATATAAATTGAATTAAGATCGGTTAAAAGGGTAATAAGGATGGACAGTTAAAGTAAGAATCATGGGTTGTACGGGGTGATTCCATTTGATGACACATCATCATTTGGAATCGTTGACACGTCAAGATGAATTGACCCATTCGCCTTAGAAACTGGTGTATGTTGGCCATAGTTTATCACTCATCCCGGAAATCCCCAGGTAAGCATGACTGGTCCCGTAGGATTTATACGAAATGCTTACCTTAGCCCGAGGGCCTTTTGCCAGGAAAACCAGAATACAGGTGTCTATGTACCACACTAGTTCTATGGTTCGTGGAATCAAAAATCTTGATGAGATATTTATAGGATTAGACCTTAAGTCTAAGAAATTTTTCTATCAATAAGTTCTACTTAGAGACGAGGAAGGATTTAAGTATTAGCAATTGTCGGGGAGAATCATCGTTTAATATAAGTCTAGGGAGACGAGTAACAATATGTAATCATGCAGAAAGGCATCTATGCTAAGGCATCACATTGCACATAATAAGGCATAGCGTTAGGCAGCATGCAAACAATATGTATGTATTCATAAGAATACTATTCTATAAGGATCATGCATAAACTATAGTCTAGGTCACCATTTCTAATAACCTAAATCCCTATAGTTATGGGCTCTGATACCAATCTGTCACACCCCAACCATGACGGCGGAAACGTCGAAGTGTGAGGGTTAAGATTGTTCACAGCCACATAACGCTAAATTAAAATATAATTGCCATTAACCAATTGTTTTTCAAACATCACAACCAACCACGTCTTACAAGAAAACAATAAACAAGAAAATGAATCCAAATGTTTATTTAAGTCTAGGTCCATATCCTAAGCTTAAGCATTTCTTCAATCATCATTAAGCTTGCACATTACCTGAAACATGTTGAAAATAAGGTCAACTAACAAGTTGGTGAGTTCTCATGGTTTTAAAGTACATTAGGTATATATCATGAGAAAGAATGTGGCAATTCTAGTCAATGGTCACAAGATAGTAAGTATATAGAACATGCATAGTTACAATCAAACCTTGACTGAATAATATGAATAAGCATGATTAGCTAAGTGTATTTGGTTCCCTAGTGCACAAGCATACGGCTCCTAGGAGCCGGCAATCCCTCGGCTTTAGCACCAAATAGGCTTGTCAGGCCCAAAGATCTAAGACTTCGCCAGGCTAGTTATAGTTAATGATTGCACACGTATGTCACATCTCATATACAACTTAACATATTCAAATAACCATGACTATGTAAAGAATTGCACGTGCGTAATAAGTATCAAAGCGTGTATGAGTTTGTTTGTATAACCAACATGTTTCACCCCGAAAGGTGTAAAGTATATGTAAATGGGGCATAAGAACTCACATGATAATAAGAAGACTTGAAGATGAAATACGAATAACCACGAATAAAATTTCCAACACAAACGTCACAAGGCATCTAAATAAGAATAAGGTAACGCGTTATAATTGGTTTGATGATTAGTTATAATGGATTGAAATAGAGATTAACATCTATTTATTTTGTGTTATTAAGGTGAATTGAGTTTAATGGAATGATGAAAATCAGATTTATTGCGCGAAGGCGATTGACTAATGTAAGGGAAAATTAATCGTACATTAAACCGGTTTATGTATGTTTTATTGATTGTGATAAATCTAGTAATAATTATATATATATATATATATATGTAAGTACTTAATCATTTATTTGACAATGTATACGTATATATTTTACAATGAATATATAAATGTATGAATATATGAATATATATATGTAAGTAATTAATCATTTTTATTATTACTTGACAATGTATATGTATAATGAGTATATATAAATGTATATGAATATATTTTACAATGTAAGTTAAGAATAGATGTATAAATAGATTATTTAAATTATTTGTTAATAGTTACATGTATATATATATATACATATATATATACATGCATATGTTCTAAATAATCACACAACATTGTTTTAAATAATTTAAAGAAACTATCAAAGATGTATTTTGAATTTAAATAAAACTTTGATAAACAAAATAAATAATTAATTAAATTAATTCTGAATTTATAAGATCATTTTAGGATTTATTCAAAATTAATTTTCAGAAAAAGAAAGAAAAGAAAAATTAATTGATAATAAATAAAATAAGACATAATGTAAAAGAAAAATAAAAAGAAAAGAAAAAGGGGGGGTTGCCGGGGTCGAACCCGGGACCTCCCCTTGGGGATAAGGTGCGGGAACCAGTGAACCAGGGCCATGGCCTTGGTTCACTTTTGGTTTGTTTCGGTTTTAAACATGGTTTCCCCAGTTTCCCCCAATCCTGATGAACCCTAGGTTCTTTCGATCCAAAATTAAACCCTCGATTCGATGTTAAACGCTCGAATCATCATGGGGCTTTTAATCCTTGGACTGAACCGAGTATAAAACATGCTTTAATTACCCGATTTGCAGAGGTTCTGAATGGTTTCGAGCTCGACTTAGGCTCGGGTGTTCTTGATTTGGGGTTTTCCGAATCTGTGATTGTTTCGCACAATTGATGGTTTAGGGAGTTTAGAGACTTCGAAATGAATTAGTAGACCCCTTTATATAGTGTCAATTCATCGGCTTCGAGTGTATCATTCTCGGTTTGAAACCGCGTTTGAATTTACTAGAATAAGAGGAAACCCGAGCTGTTAATTAGCTATCTTGATTGATTAATTGATTGATTAAGCCGCGTAGTAAGTTTAGGTGTGATTAATTTGATTGAATTGCAGTTTTTAGGCAAGATTTGATTTCAGTGATTGACGCGGTTGATTCGAGATCTGATTTGGAAAGGTTAGACGCGTGATGCACAAATTGAACTAGGGTTTGGGTTCGAATCATGGGGCCGAGTGGTTTGGGCGGTTTGATTGGGTCAAAAACAATGAAATCGATGTTTTGTAGCTTCGCCGGAGCTCGGCCGGAGCTCCGGCCGAAGCCACCGGAACGGCGAGCAAGAAAGCTGAAAGTTACACCTTCAGCCCCTGAGTTTTGGGCTGTTGGTCAAAACGATTTATTTGATTTTTAAGTTTAGAAATTTGCAGAACACCCCCTGGACTTTAATTTAAGAATATTTTTATTATTAATACTATTATTATTATTATTATTATTATTAGTATTACTACAATTATTATTATTATTATTATTATTATTATTATTATTATTATTATTATTATTATTATTATTATTATTATTATTATTATTATTATTATTATTATTTTTATTTATTATTTCCATCATTATTATTATAATTGTAATTGTTACTTTTAAAGTTATTATTATCATTATTATTATTTTGTTATTAAAATTATTATTATTATTATTATTATTGGTCTCATCATTACTCTTATTATTATTAAAGAATTTAAACTTTACGAACGAAGTCACGCACAAACATAAATAAATAATGACGGAAAAATACAGAATGTTACAATCCCCCACACTTGTTTGGCGAGCAGTGAAGGACTATGTGAAGCAGGAACTTCCAATTGTAAGAGAAATTGATCTTGTACACAGTTGACCTGCTCACATCACCACCATATCCCATCTGGATATATGTGTCATCTAGGTCTGATTTGGGGAATTCAGTAGGAGCGCTCTTATCATGAAGCTCTAGATGCTCCCTGATGATTTGTTCAAAAATGATAAGCTCTTGACCACAAATGCTCGTCCTAATAACCCTAACTCTGTTCAGGGTTTCAATATGACCGTTTTCCCAAAATTCGGCCATGTCGTTCGAATAAATAGTGGGGTTGACAGTTAGGGTAGTGTAGTAGGTGGATTGGGTAAGGAAGGAGATGATTTCAGAGAAGTCAACATCTTTGGAAGAATCAAAGAGTACGACTTGGTTATGCTGAGGGTTTAGTGCCATTGTTCAAGAAAGTTACATAGGAAAAGTTTGATTTGGGTAAATTGAAGAAGAATGAATCTTAGGGCAGTGAAATTGGTAAAAGGATTAAAGAAATGAGTCAGAAGTATTTAAATGGGTGAAAGTGGCGGATGGATAAGGTGAAGTGATGGTTTGGGGTATGATGTGACAAAGGCGGTAAGGTTAAATCTATTTAAAATATTCTGACATCATTAATAAAATCTTTACCTTTTTATAGAGTGGGGCCCAAAAGATTTCCGTTACACAGTAAAGCTTTCTTCTGAGTGTAAAGGTTCTTCCGAAGGTATTCTTCTTCCGAAGCCAATCTTACTTCCGAAGGTAAATTTATCCTAAGAGAAATTTACTTCCGAGAGTAAGAAGGTCTTCCAAGGGAAGAGGTTTTCAAGCTTTGGAAATAGATTTGATATAACACTCAAATTTTCTTCCGAGGCTAAAAACTCTTCGGAAGATAAAACTAACCTTGGAGGAATTTTCCTCCGGAAGATGAATAACATATCTTCCGAGGGTTAGTTTCTCGTCGGAAGAACTTACACTTAGTAAATTTTGAATAAAAACTTTTTGTAACAAGGCTTAGATTATATTGACAAAGACAATACACATTTTAAAAAGGTTTTCAAATGAGATAAGCTAATCAATATTTATCATCCCAATAGCCGTAATAAGATACTTAAATCTTTGTTCATCAAATGCTTTGGTGAACAAATCAGCATATTGTTCATTTGAATCAACTTTTACTAGTTTAATTAGATTTTTCTCATGAATATCTCTAATGAAATGTTATCTGATGTCAATGTGCTTTGTCTTGGAGTGCTTGACATGATTTTCTTTAATGGAGATAACACTCTTGTTGTCAAAGTGGATAGGAGTACTCATGAAGTTGAATCCATAGTCTATCATATGGTTTTGAATCCACAGCAGCTACACAGCAACTAGCAGCAGCAATGTATTCAGCTTTAACAGTAGATGTTGAGACATAGGATTGTTTTTTTGCATTGCCATGAGATGATCCTTCCACCAAGAAATTGACATCCTCCTGATGTTGATTTCTTATTGATGTTGCAGCCACCAAAGTCACCATGAGTGTAGCCATAGAGATTGAAATTGGTGTTCCTTGGATACCAGAGACCAAGTATAGGTGCTCCTTTGAGGTATCTAAGAATTCTCTTGGCAGCAACTAGGTGAGACACCTTTGGAGCAGCCTGATATCTTGCACAGATGCAAGTTGCAAATATGATATCAGGTCTACTTGCTGTGAGATACATCAGAGATCAAATGATTGCTCTATATTGATGTTGACAGTATCCTCCCCCTCAGAGTTAGGACAAAGATTGTGATTTCTGGGTATAAGAGTCTTTGCTGGCTTGCCTTCTTTCATATCAAATCTCTCTAAGATGTCATTGACATACTTAGACTGATTGATAAAGAACCCGTCTTTCATCTGCTTTACCTGAATTCCAAGGAAATAGTCCATTTTTCCTATGGAACTCATCTCAAACTTCTTCTTCATAATGCTCTCAAAGTCTTTGCACATTTGGTCATTTGAGGAACCAAATATGATATCATCAACATAAAATTGTATGAGCAAAATGACTTCCCAGACTTTCTTATGAATAAAGTCTTGTCAATGGTACCTCTTGTGTAACCATTCTTCAGGAGAAACTGAGATGATGTCTCATAACACAGCCTAGGTGCCTGGTGTAGCCCATAGAGAGCTTTATCCAGTTTACACATATAGTTGGGGTGCTGTGGGTCTTCAAATCCTGGAGGCTGGCACACATAGACTTCCCTATCTATATCCCCATATAGAATTGCACACTTAACATCTAGCTGGTAGATAGTAAAATTCCATAAGCAAGAAAGATCCTCACTCCTTCAAGTCTTGCAACAATTGCAAAGACATCAGTATAATCAATTCCTTCCTCTTGAGTGTATCCATGAACTACCAGTCTTGCCTTGTTCTTGATAATTAAGCCTCTATCATCTGTCTTGTTCCTGAATACCCATTTTGTGCCTATTGGTACTTGACCGGATAGTAGTGGACATAGGTTTCAAACCTTTTGTCTTTTGAAATGAAGCAATTCCTCTTGCATTGATTCAACCCAACTACTATCTTTCAAGGCTTCTTCTACCTTCTTGGGCTCCATCTAAGATAGGAAGCATGAGTACACGCAGACATTCCCATTGTGAGTTTGTCCCCTTGTTCTCACGCCTTCAGAGACATCTCCAATGATGTTCTCAGCTGGATGAGTGTTATGAATCCTGAGTCTGGGGATCACATCTAGTTGCATGGATAGATCTAGATTGGAAAAGTTTGGCTCAAGGTTTTGAACATTTGGTCCAGCTGATGTTTCACACTCATTCAATAAAGACTGATTGAATGAAAGAGAAACAACATAAGTATTAGTTGTCTGTGAAGCAGCATTAACAGTTGCATGTTCCTTCAAAATACTACTTCCATCAGCTTGGTGTTGTGTGTTGTCACCAGATGAGTTTTGAGGCTCACTTTGTTGACAACTTGTTGAAGCTCCACCGGTTCCTGAGATAGTTATGCTATCAGATCTGCCAATTGTGGGAGCTTGATTTTCAGCAACTCTTAGAGAACTCGGAAGAGGTCTGGGTAACTCAAACAGTAGGTCATCATCCAAATCACTTTGAGTACATGTTCCAGCTGAAACATTCTCACAAGAGGGTTTAGAATAGTTTGAAAAGAATTCTAAATCAAAAATATGATCAAGGCCATTCCCCGTAACACAAGGAGTGTGCTCATTAACAACAATGTTGGATGATTCCTCAAATTGTTGATTTTTAATGTTATATACTCTATAGGCAATAGAGGTAGAGGAATATCCAACAAAGATAGCATCATCAAACTTTTCAGCAAATTTTGCCAATTTATCCTTTGTGTTAAGTATGGTATACCTGCTGCCAAAGGACCTAAGAAAATTAATGAACGGTGGCCTCTTGTTCCATAACTCATAAGGGGTTTTTCCATGTGGCTTAAATACAAGAACTTTGTTCTGCATATAGCATGCAGTGCTGACTGCCTCTGCCCAGAATGTTAGAGGCAACTTTGAATCAGCTAACATAGTTCGAGCACCCTCAATAAGTGTCCTATTTCTCCTCTCAGCAACACCATTTTGTTGAGGAGTTCTAGGAGCACTATATTGTCTGGCATCCCTTTTGAGTTACAAAATAAGTCAAGAATTTGATTCTTAAACTCATTCCTTTGATCACTTCTAATTATCTTAACCTTGTGTTTAGTTTGATTCTCTATTTTAAGAATAAAATATATTAAAGTTTCGGCACTTTCATCTTTAGTTCTTAAAAAGAATTCCCATGTAAATCTAGTAAAATCATCTATAATCACAAGGCAATATGATTTCCTTCCAATGTTCATTATACTTGTGGGACCAAATAGATCCATGTGCAATAAGTGTAATGGTGTGGTGATAGAGTTAACTTCTTTGGATTTGTGAGATGTTCTATGTTTCTTTCCTTCCAGACATGCATCACAGTTGTCTCTACAAAAAAATCCTTCTTAGGCACACCATGCACCAAGTTATTTTTAACCAAATTATTCTTGGTTTTAAAAGTGACATGTCACATACGTTTATGCCATAGAGTTGACTCATCACCATCAGCTTTGGAAAGAAAGCATGATACTTCACCCAATGGGGAAGCATTGTTCATATCCAGCTTGTACATATCCCCTTTCCTAGGAGATCTAAGAAGCACCGATTCCTGAGGAATTGTCATCCCAGGTTTAAGAATAATGCACTCATGTTCTGTGAAAAGCATTTGGTGCTTTTGATCACAGAATTAGGAAACACTTAAAAGATTGTGTTCAAGCTGTTTGACAAAGTTTACTTTGTCGATTGTTAACTTGCCATTGGATAAACTTCCTCTACATGAAATGTATCCTCCGGTCTCACCTCCAAATTGAACAAGACTTCCATCAAAATGTTGAAATTGTTGAAGAATAGATCTGTTCCCAGTCATGTGCCTGGAGCATCCATCCTCTACAATCCACACATTGTTATTCTTGTCATGTGGATGTCACTGCACATAAGGTGAAAAGTTAGTTATGATTGGAAACCCAAGCCTTGCTGGTTTTGGATTCTACCAATGAGGATGACATAATTGAACCAAAAGATATGGGAGAGGGTTCAATAAGTGTCTGTGAAGAAGAGGTTTGGGCTGCAACATCTTTTTTGATCTTCCATTCCATCCCTTGGCTGATTAGTGTAGATGAGCTTGTTGAAGCTTGAGCAACATGGCATTCTTCCAAAGCTTCTCTTTTCTCGAAAGAAGCCTTCACCACCTTTTCTTCCGAAGCAGTTTTCTTCTCAGAAGTTTCAAAGGAACTTTCTTGTTCTTTTGAATTATCTTTGGCTTAACTTCCAAAGCTATTTTCCCTTCGAAAGAATGAGTTTCTTCCGAAAGCAATTTTTCTTCGGAAACAAGCTTTTCTTTCCTCATCATTTGAACCATGTGATAAGGTCCAAATGTGAAACCCTCCTTGACTCCTTCTTTCTTAACATTATTTGCATAATGTGTGCTTGAAGGATTGTAATAACAATCTTTAGCCATATGGTTTTGCAAACCACACATTATGCATGCAATGTTAATCTTTGGGGAATTTGAAGACTATTGTTTCTTGCTCTTCTTGTCTTTATCAATAGTCATTCCCTTTAACTTCTGATCCTTCAACGAGACAGGAGTGCTGGTACTACACTCCTTTCCAGGATCACAGTTTACAAACACCTGGAATCCAGCTAAAATAAACACACCCTTTTATTTTGGGTCTAACTTTATTTTGGATTCAGCCACTTTCTTAGCAGTTTTTCTTGCTCCCTTAGCCCTGTTTCTTCTAGCTTTGGTAGTTACGGGTTGATCATTACCGGTGGATGTGGGTTGATTTACCTGGTTCTTCCCTGTGATGGTCTACATAGTTGTATCATCCTTCAACACTCATGGGGTGGTGGGTCAATAGTTGGAACCTCTTGCTCTTCAGTCCCACATCTTGGTTGTCTAATAGACTCATAAAAATGTGGTGGAGCAATTTCATTAGTTCCCAACCTACTTTTGTTTTGATAACAAATCTTTGAGTGGGAGGATGATGCAAGAATGGCTTGGAAGTTTTGCTCAGAAATAGCATGCTTCCTTGCTTGAGCCTCAACTATTACTAGCTAGGCTTGAGCCTCAGTCAATTTAGAGATTAAATCTTTGATTTGAGTCATATAATTAGTATGTTTATGTTTTAAAGAGGACACAATTTCTCTAACTCTTCAATTTTCTTTTGTTAGTCAAATTTAGCCCTTTTAAAATCAGATTTTAGGATATTTAAAGACTTAATATCATATTTAATTTCCATATTATAGTCATGATACAGTTTAACTTTAGCAATACAAGCTGGAGTACAGAGGTTTTCAAATACCTTGATGTTATCAGTTCCAGCCATCAATGCTTGAGCAGGGGTCACATCTTGTTCCATGAAGCTCCAGTCAACTTCTTGACACACATTAGTTGTATGTTGTTCAGTTGACTTCTCGTGGCTTTAGGTGTAGTAGGATGTGTGGAGGCTTGATTGGTTCCCGGATTGGATTTGGGAGCCTTGCATTCCCTGGCAAAATGGCGTAGCTAGTTACAGTTGTAACATTTGGCCTTTGCTTTATCAAACCTAAACTTGCTGTTAGTTGGGTTTTGGTGGAATTGCCTTCCAGTTCTCTTGAAGAAATTCTTCGCCCTGTAAGTTAACAGAACCATTTGTTGGAAAATGTCCATGTTTTCCACATCATCTAGGCTAAACATTCTAGATCATAAAAGCAAAATTGAAAGTCACTAGAATGTTCATGTTCTAAGACAAAAGCACAGCTGTCCTGGAAGGGACTTGGCTGAGCTTGTTGAGACCTTGGAGTCTCAAGGAATGTGATGTATGGCCTAGAAGAACAAGATGGTTGTTGGGAGTAAGTCAGTTAGTGCTGAGGTTAAGAGGTTCTTGAGTCTTCAACAACCAGTAAAGCGTTGCTAGAAGGAAGGCTTGAGGATCTGCTCACCTGGTGGCCTCTATTAATTTCCATCTTTACACGGTATCCATCAACGATGCCATATAGTTCAGTCATGGTCAGGGAGTTTAGGTTTTCTGTGCTCTTGATAGAGACAAAGTAGAACGTCCACTCATTTGGAAGTGCACTCATGAATTTTATTGAGAGATCTCTTAATTCAAGAGTTATTCCTACGACTGAAGGGAGGAAATAAGATCCATGTACGTGAAGTATTGCCGACTAAGGATCTCTCCAACAATGTAAGTGAAATTCTCAAATTGTTGCTTTAGTGAATCTTTCTTGGAGTCATTTGAGCTGGAGTACATCTGGGTCAAGGAATCAAATAGTTCTTTGGCTGACTTACTATGCTCAAAACCCACCATGATGGTCTTCATCAGATAATCTTCCACCGCCTTCAATATCATAGCACCATTTCCACCTGGTGCTGCAACCTTTGGCTTGTAAGGGCCATTGGTGATATACTTCCACATTTTGCCGTCTAGTTATCTGATGAAGCCTTCAACACGTTTGCTCCATGATCTGAAGTTTTTAGGGGTGATGATTGGTGCTTTGGTCATCGTCCCCATCTCACATTCAGATTTTTGGTTGAGGGCCATTTTGAGTGAAGTGAGTATATGAGTGATAAAAGGGTTGATTTGGATGGTGAGATCTCACCATCAAGAGCTTAAAAAGCTCTGATACCAATTGCAGAATCAGGTTTGTTCACTCAACACAATTATGGTCTCTCAAATTCACTAAGTCTCACTTGAATAGATGATGATGCAAAATTCTCTAAGAGTTGATAATAATATACTAAGTATAAATACACAAAAACACAAGAGAATGGTTTTCCAAGATACTTGTATATATTATTTCTCAACTCAAAGTGTTACAAGACTCTTACAAACATAATACATGAGTTACAATGAGAAACTATATATACTACTATCTACAGCCAGATATATTTTGATACCAGCTGGAACTTACAACTAGACAAATACTACATTACTAGAAGTAAGGTATCTTAGATAAAATACTATCTAACATTTGATAGTCATGACATATCCATGACTTACCTTTTGTTACCATCTAAAGTTGGTAACTGTACTAACTGATAAGAGATGAATAGTGGAATAAATTATGGTCAACTACATGGGCGTAGGAAAAGCACCATGCAGTATATCAGAGATTTGTAGCGGAGTGTCAGAGGGACCATACTTATGTCCACCGGTTCATAGTAGGTTCTTCCAAAGGTTAATTGGCTTCAGAAGACCAAGTCCTTCCAAAACTACTTATAATGCTCGGTTATAGTATCCTATAGTTCTTAGGATCCATAGTTCTCGGCCTATATAGTTCTCGTCAAGAAAGGTTCTTTGCTTGACCATAGTTCTCGATGTGTATGATAGTACTCAATATGCTATATCGTACTAGTATATTATGACACGTGATGTTTATATAGTACTAGGTATGTTACGTTCTCGGTTCTTGCTAACGTTGAAGCTGGTTATTTATATATTATCAATATTTTAGTTTTTTAATTAAATATAATTATACTCTCTAATAGTATAAAGTGTAAAGAACTATGAAAGATATAATCTATATGGTATACTTATATTAAAGTGTTACAGTATGAATAGTTAAAGATATAACAAAAGATAAAGAAAGAAAGTATACTTACTTGATAGGAGATGTAACTTGTGCAATATCACCTGGCCTGATATGTGTTTTTCCTAGTGCACTACTTACTTGCTTAAAGTGATGGATTTGAACTTAAAAATGTTAAATTGTGTTTTAAGGCTTTAAAAAGACGAGGATGGAGAAAATGAGCCTAAATAAAAAGAAATTGAAGAAAACCAAGCTTCAAAGTCCAAACATGGGGGATGTTCCTTACGAGCCACGCCCCCATGTCTAGCCTGAAACACACCTCCATGCTACAATGGTTAGTCTCTCAAGGCAAAAGTACCGTCCCCAAAAAGGAAGCACAGGGGCATGCCCCACCTCAAAACAAAGTCGTGCCCCGGTAGACACGGTTCTGTGCCCGACCATCTCTGTGCGTACGAGCCTACCAACTTTCATGTACATCGTACTTGCATGGGGTTGTGCCTTTTGAGGCACATGGCCATGCCTGACACTCAAGAAGTCTATGAATAGCAACTCATTTGCATCTTTAAAGGAAGCTATTGAAGGGGGGGGGACTCTTTGCTTTCTCTCGGGAATCTAGTCTTGAAGGTTCCTGGGAGGCTAGGGAGGTGCATTCAACATATAGAAGAAGATGGAGATAGTATAAACATCACCCCTTGTGGATCACCAGTTTGAGTATTCCATTTAGCTGATTATTTCATATGTATCTTATATATTTGTTGTTGTTATATTAAAGCTCATTGTGAGCTAAACTTTTATTATCATCCTAATTAATTAAATCTAATGTAATTTGTGATCAACTAATAGTGTGATTTATGTTTTGTAGATTTTATGGTAATTTATGGTAAACTTTTGATGGGTACCATTTACATTTAAATTGGAGGTTATAAACTTATGTTTGTAATTATGAATGTGATACAATGTTGAAAAATGTATAAATTTACTTTTATTCGTGAAACGGATCTTCATAATAAATAAATAGCTAAACTAGAAATGCTTCTTCGAAGTTATATCACCTTAACTTCCTGATCATATGCGAGTTACCTTTTATTAGTCGTAAAAATCTATAGTAATTGTTATGGTTTTCTAAAATTAGTGGTATGTTAGAAATGAACTTGATCAACTCTCTTTCTAACATTAAATTATGTTTTTAGAAACCATATGTTAAAAGAATACACACTTATTACCTACATCACTAGGGGCTGGGTGATTATGTTGTAAGTTACTCGGTGAAACCTTCCGTTATGATAACTCCACATAGGCTCGTGTATATAAACATTAACATTACTACCTAAACATGCAAGTCATGACAGTTATATAGGTGTAATATAAATTAGAATGATAACATTAATTCCATGAATTATTCTTAGAAGTATCAAAATTTACTTACTATAATCATTTTGAAAAATTAAATCTGGTTACTTAAAGTAAATAATATTTTTTTTCAAATCAAACCAAATCTAATAGTTAGTCATTAGGGTGGTTGAGTAGGCTCAATGTATTCACGGATTGATACTCAGTTCTTACCAACACTATATTACCGCACAACAGGTATATTTTCCTTTTATGTGTATAGTTTAGTATAAGTAAAACCAATTTGAATACTGAATTTGTGCATCATTCCTGAGGACACACTATAGTTTGAAGGATGATCTAAATTTTTGACTATGTTGTTTACATTTTGTTAATATATTTTGTTAAACTTCTTTTATCTAGTTTAGTTAGATTAGTTTCAGTTAGTTTGCTTTAGTTAGTTTAGTTACCTTTGTGTTATTCATTTTAAGCCTTAGTTAGATTATGCTTTCATAAGTAGTGTATGTACGACTCGTATAGTTCTCAACGTCTTTGGTCACTTTCGGAACCCGAACAACTTTTCCATTAAAGGTCACACAAAAGTCCATGAAAAGCACCAATAATAATCGAAGAAGACGTTTTTGAAGGTACACCATCCGAAGAAGACATGGCTAACAAAGACAAGGAAGTGAAGATGACACACTATCCTACGCCATCAGTCGATGGTTATGAGTCTAGCATCGTCCAACAAGAACAGCGACCAAAAATTTCAAGATTAATTCTAGAATTATCCGACTTGAAGAAAACTTTGTTTAGTTCCACGGATTGATGGACGGAGATACAAACACTCACATCTCTTGATTCCTCGTATCTGTGCAACTTTCAAACCTAGTAACTATTCAAATGATGCAATTAGGCTAAGAGTTTTTCTATTCTCACTTCAAGACCGAGACATTGACTAACTTAATTTGCTTTTGCTTTGTTCCATCACCACATGGGTGGAAATGGCTGAGCAATTCCTTTTAAAATATTTCCCCCCGATTGCACTGTCAAGCTGAGAAGCAGCATTAACAACTTCTGCCAAGATGATGATGAATCATTACACGCAACATGGGAGAGATACAAAGGTCTCCTTTGGAGATACCCACATCATGGACTTGATCTATGGCTGCACTGTTAAACCTTTTATGATCCAATCCGCGGAGCACAAAAACAAGTTCTTGAAAGTTCATGGGGAGATTTCAGAAGTGTTATGCTACTCAAGCCTAGAAAAAACAACAAAAAAGAGCTTTGCTTACAATCCCTGAAGAAACAAACCAATTACTAAAGGTATTTATCAAGTAGGCTCTAAGACCTTAGTTGCAACCTAATTAGAAGCCCCCACCAAACAACTCGAACAATTGCCAGCCTAATTAAAGAAGGCTCCAACACGATGTGACACATGCATAGATTCTCACAAGACCGACGAATGTCCACGAAGCATGATGATGGTTGAAGATGTTGACTACGCAGGAGGCCCAAGAAATTCAAACAACAACAATTTGAATTGGAGAAACAACTCAAATTATAAAAAAGGAGGTGACAACAAACCCTCATCTGGATTTAATAAAGGCCACCCTACCAACAATAAAAACCACCATACAAAGGTCCAACAAGTAATAGCCAAGACCATGGAGCATCATCAATGGAAGATCTATCGTAGTAATTATTGATTACCACAAGGGAAAGTGGTTCAGCTTTTGCTAAAAGATGATCAGAGAAAGCATGTCTTCTTTGTCTTCGAAATAAATTAGTCTTTGGTTTGGGAAAAAATTGTCTTTGAAGCTTCAGAAGACTTCATCATCGGCTTCAAAGATATGGTCTTTTGGCTTCGGAAGATTTGATACTTAGTATAACTCACTTAGTTGTATCAAATCTTCCGAAGTAACTTCCTTGTACTATAGTAGTGCATGCTGAGAGCTCATTGGTTGCAAGAAATAGGATGATGCCCCACGAAGCACACCATAATGCCTTAAACCAAATCGTCCACTGATATATGCTAATGACTCTAGAACGTTACAGGATAAATTTATGATGAAATTAGAGAAGCACGAGCTCATGGCTGGCTAAGCATGACCTTGCGTTCACCAGTTTTGACCTATATATAAATAGCTAATTTCTTCCAGCCTCTCATCACCCAAAATCTATTAAAAAACTCTAAAAAATGAGAGATTCCAGCAATGGTAGCTCAAACTAGAACACTACAAAGAAACCACGTATCGAAACGCGGGAGCTGACCACTCAAGAGTACTTTTTCAAGCTACATGAAGTCATTAAATATTTATCCAAGATCATCCTATTACCTAAACAACGCATTCACAAAGTTCAACAAATGGGCAACGAACTTGACTCTATTAACTGCCCAGCTTGTGGAATTGAGCAACTGTATTTCACACTATCCTATCTCGAGCATTCTACAAGAAATGTGTGGAGGTTTATTTTATAATCATTTCGTAATGTGTAATGTGTGTTGGTGCGAGATTAAGAGTCTAGTTTTGCAGTCTAAACTCTCGACTAACCTATTGTGTAACCGTAAGCTATTAGGAAATCAATTTGGTCATTTAGTTTGGTTTATTTATCTTTAAGACATTAATCTTATCTTTTTTAATAATTTAGGATTGATAAAAATTAATCAGAATCCGTAACGCAAAAATTAAAAAGAACGATAATTGAAATTGGACCACATACCACAGGGCACACCTCCTGTGCGAAGGGAGGCATGGCCCCGGCTCAAGAAAAGATGATATGTTTGCAGGCTTTTCAACCACCTTGTCCTATCTACTATAATCATGAAGCTTTATGCTTGGTTATTAGACCTCAAAATCCGGAATTCACCGCATTTCTTCATCATTTTCAACTTTTCTTCCATTTTTTTAAGTTTTCTTAAAAGTCTTCCAATTTTAGCTACAAGGAGGTTAGTATTAGTTAATTCTATTACCATGTGATGCTATTTCTCATGTTAGTTAGATGATTAGGTCTCTAGCAACCAAAACCCTTGCATTTGTAAACAAGTTCTTGCTAAAATGTAGATATGTGATGATTAATATAATAAAAATTTACATTCATGTATGTATTATGTTTTCATTAGTGTGCTAATGGTAGGTATTAGTTTAATTTTCCTTGTATATGTTTAATTTTATATTTTTATGATTACAATCTTCATAAAGTATGGTTAAACTCTTTAATTACATTCATGTTACAAGAACTTTATTGTTAAACAAGTCGTTGTAAAACATTAATTACAAGTGTTCATAAATTATTAACAAAACTTTAATACTAACTACATAATCTCTGATTAATCAACCAAAAAATTACTTAAAACCATGGTTAATCAAAGCTTTAGAACCAAAATCATGTGGGTTCGAGTAAAAAATCCACCCGACCAAAAGGGGAACACGCCTCGGTGCCCCACTAGGCATGCGCCCATGTTCCCCCATATAAATTTTATGTTTTAACCAAATTTACCCAACCATGGGGTCATGCATCATCAAGCACGATCCCATGCCTGGTTTCTGTAATCCCAAAGTTGTTCCAAAACTTCATATCTAATGTTTAACTTGTTTGATTGTAATTTAAGGAACATAGGACATCCCAAAGTTGTTCCAAAACTTCATATGTAATGTTCGAAAAGATCACATTTGTTATTCGATGAAAGTACTTCACATTTCCTGTATTGCACCGCTTCTGTAGGCAAGCTTGAGTGGTACAAAGAGATGGTGAACACTCAATGAAAATGGGTGTTCTTAAAAGACCGATGATCTATTTACGAGCTCACACTTGAGTTCCTACATCCTTATGGGTTAACATGAATAAAATAGACCCTTAGGATGAAAAGGTGGTTTCAATCAGAATAACTGGAAGGTGGCACAAAACAACTATTGTGTTCTTTGAGGTATATCACAAGTTTCCAGATGAGGAATCAAAGACACTAGAAAGTGGTGCAATACGTAGCACATTCTAGGATCAAATTGGATTGGGAGTATTCAACTCGAGCTATACAAAAAGTAGCAAACTACAAGACCAATTTTTGCGATATATCCACCCTCTGCTTAGCCGTTCGATCACGCGTGTGGTCAAAGTGAGTGTGCCGTAAACGGAAGGGATCTATTCATTTTTTATAGTGAGTCGTTAACCTTGTAATATTGGTTATCTATTTTGTCATATGTATTCAAGAAATGCGATTGTAGATGCTCTTGCACTATTATTTTAGGAAGTTGAATTGAAAATCTCTATGAGAGTCATGGATATGATATGGAGGAAACCGGAGGAATTGCACCAAGACTTCAAGATCTAAACATCTGTATTAGCATGCATATGGTCACCCATCTACCAAACAATCATGCACGATTTATGGACTCCAAGGGACAAGTTTGGGATCCTGCTAATCACGAGCAAATCATTGTGGACCTTAACATGCCGGCACAACAAGAAGAACCAGAGCTTTAGGTTCACGCCTTGGTGAATTCCCGAGCATGATAAACCTATACAAAGCCATCCAAATAACCAGCAACCACACCCATAGATATTTTGAAAATGTGCAGCAAGCTGTGATCTAGGTGGACCATTTGAAAACCAGAGTTGATGAGCTGAGCAATGATGCCACTTACATAAGAAGCATGAAAACCAGAGTTGATGAACTTTGCTAATATTTGGTCCATAATAAACGTTTGTAAAAAAATCAATTAAATTTTAATTTTTATGACAAAAACATCAAAACCTTAAACAATTAAAAAACAAATTATAAATATAAGTTTTCAAGAAATAAATAAGTAAATAAAGTAAAATCTAAAGAAGCCTGAAAATATTTTTTGTGATATCTTGAAATTCAAAAAGATTTGGAGAAAATATTCAAACATGCAAAATAATTTCAATACCTTAGTAGTATTTCTTTTTATAAAAGTTATCTAAGAATTAAGAAATTCGATAATTTAAGCCTCGATCATTTTTCAATTATATGTACCTGAACATTACCCTTAGTTATACTCGTCGAGATTAAATATTTTTATTTTTCATCACCCGAACCACTAAGTCATAGCCAAAAATCTTTCAACATAATCAATTGTACATTAAAAACACATTTTTGGGTTAATACAAAAAAAAAGATAGAAGAAAATTTTGGTCTATTATTAGTTAGACCTAATAGAACTGGATGCATTCTTTTGATTTTTTTTCAATTATCCATACCCAAACATCAACCCAAGTTCAACACTCTAAACCGGACTTCCCCTGAAAATTTGTAAAAAAAATTCACACTTAAGTTCGATGCAAGAAAGAAATGATGAAAAAAGTAGCAAGTACCACCATTTTGTGTAATTTCAAAAAGAGCCATAAAGACACGGGCGAAGCGTTACGTAAGATGCCCGAATTGTGCAAACTAGTTCCACGAAGTAAGATGCAACAAAAACCAAATCGAATCCCAATACATATAAACATAACTTATCTAATCAGGTGCTAATAGGGTTCAAGCGGAATAAGGAGGTGAAGTTCAGGGAAGTC
Organism: Flaveria ramosissima; assembly: GCA_025215565.1. Lineage (NCBI taxonomy): Eukaryota > Viridiplantae > Streptophyta > Magnoliopsida > Asterales > Asteraceae > Flaveria > Flaveria ramosissima. Next base: position 23,623,034 of record CM046044.1, on the reverse strand, counting down.
GACTCGTGGATGTGCTTGTGGCAGGCGTACTATTGGGCCACATGTCACGAGAAGCCGAGCTAAGGCTAAAGAGACTATTCATGAAGAAACAAATATTCAAAGTCACCATGATGGTGAATGGATAGTTACTCTCAAGTCAATAGTGAAAGAGGCCATTGTTGAGGAGGTCTATAATTTTATGAAGAGTGACATACCTTCTGGAAGAAATCAAATATGTTAAGGATGGTGAAAAGACTGAGAAAAAGGAAAAAAAAGGTCTTATGAGAAAGCTGAGAATTTAGAGGAAGAGCCACCAACCTCTAAGGTTATAATCTAGGGTCATGATAATGAAGATGAGTTAGAGAAGGACACTGTTAAGGGGTGTAACTATGAGGTATTTCAGAGATACAAGCCCCCAATGTTTGATGATAACAACAATGCTATTACTGCTCACCATGGCTAAGAGAAATAGGAGCTATTCAATATATTAGCAAGTGTTAGGAAGACCAGCAGGTCAAGTTTGCTACCCATTTTTTTGTTGACTCAACGTTATGCTGGTGGGACAACATTGTCCAAATTGAGGGAAGACAGGCTATAGGATAGATGATATGTTTTGAGCTGAAAGGGTTGGTTCTAGGGGAATACTGTCGACAAAAGGTGTTGGACAAGATTGGGAAGGAGTTCTTGTACGCGGAAGTAGGAAACATGACTCAACAAGAGAACACCACCAAGTTCAATGATGTAGCTAGGTTAGCTACCTTCAAAGCGAATGATTTGTCTAACTTAGCCTGACAGCAGTGGAGTTATAATTTATGGGGACAAAGAATATGTCGTTCCAAGAGTGATATCTATAATGAAGCATGAGAAGTGCATTAAGCGAGGATGTGGATATTACCTAGCTTATGTAAAAGACTTTGATGCGTGGGTTCTAGAAGTGTTAGACATACCTATTGTTAGAAATTTCCCTCATGTATTTTCTGAGAATCTTTCAGGAGTTCCACTTAATTTGGAAGTTGAAATTTAGATAGACTTAATGCAAGGAGCACAATGTGCAGCCAAGGGACCATATCAGCTAGCTCCTTCTAAGCTGAAATAACTAACGACTCTATTTCAATATCTTTTGGATAAAGGTTTTCTTCTACCAAGAATCTTCTCATGGGATGTTCCAGTGTTGTTTGTTAAGATGAAGGATGACAGTATGAGGTTGTGTATCGACTATCACGAGCTCAACAAATTGACAGTAAAGAAGAAGTACCCGTTAACTAGAATTGATGATTTGTTTAAACAACCCCAAGAACAGGATATTCCAAAGACCACATTCCATATGCATTACGGGTACTACAATTATCTTGTGATTTCATTGGGATTGACTAATGCTCCAACTGTATTTATGGATCAAATGAAGCCCATGTGTCGACCTGTGCTAGGTAAATTTCTAATCGTGTTCATTGATGACATCTTGATCTACTTAAGAAGCAAGTAGGATCATGCCAATCATATCATAGAATTGTTAGAAGCACTCAAGAATAAGAAGTTGTATGCTAAGTTTTCTAAATACGCATTCTAGATATGTGAGATCCAATTCTTAGGACATGTTTTTAATCTGGACGGGATCATGGTAGACCCTCCAAGGTAGAAGTAATAATAAAATGGAACTCTTCGAATGCAACACCCAATATCTATAGTTTCTTGGTTGGGCGGGTCATTACCAAAGTTTCATTCAAGTTTTTATCCCAGATAGCTTATCATTCGACCAAGTTGACGAGAAAAGATGCAAAGTTTGAGTGGGGTTTAGATAAAGAGAACGTGTTCCAAGAGCTAAAGACGAGGTTAAATCAAGCCGTTATCTTGATGTTACTTGAAGGGATGCTGATTTGGTGGTTTATTCGAACGCCTCGTATTCAGGAATAGGTTGCCTGTTGATGTAACGAGGAAAAGTCATATCCTTTTCTTCTAGGTAGTTTAATATTCATGAAGCCAACTATCCTAGGCGTGATTTAGAGTTGGCAGCCGTGGTTTTTGCATTAAAGATTTGGAGGCATTACTTATATGGAACTAAGTGCACCATCTTTATGAATCAAAAGAGTCTGAAGTACTTCTTTGAACAGAAGGACCTAAACATGAGCTAGAGAAGATGATTGGAGTTGATTAAGATTTATTATTATGAAATTCACCACTACTCGAGTAATGCCAATGTGGTTACTAATGCACTGACTCGAAGTGAGAGACTAGACCTAATTTGGGTAAAGGTGTATTAGTTGATTGTAACACCAAACGTTTTCTAAGGGATTAAAGAATTTCATGATGAAGCATTGAATGAGGATTGAAACAATTTAGAAAGGATTAACGGACATAATGTAGACTTTCAGGATATCACCCTAAGTGTTAAGACAAGATTTGGGTGTATGTGGATACCACGTTGGGGATTTGAGATGAAAGAGTTTGGATGAGGCATATAAGATTTGGCATTTGATTCATTCGAGTGTGAAGAATATGTATCATGGTTCGAAAAAGGATTATTGGTTGCCGAGATTAAAGGGTGATGTAGTAGATTACGTGTGTAAGTGTCTGACCTGCTTACAAGTAAAGGAAGAAAAGCAAAAACCATATGGGAATATCCAATACATAGACATTCCCGAATGGAAATGAGTGAACATAATGATGGATCATTAACTGGGTGATTTAATGATGTGGATCGAATATGCAGATTGATTTCAGTGTATATTGTAGCAGAATCACAATAAAAAATATCAAAATACAAATAATACTCATAATTGCCTGTGTATTGATTTGCTTTTTGATTAAAATACCATAATTGGGTGTAGGGTTCAGGGTTACAAAATGAAAGAAAACATTTATTTATAGCCTTACATATTGCTTGTAATTTGATTAAAATACCGTGACTAAACTATTAAATTAGAAATATATAAGTCTAAAGTACAAAACAAAGTCAACATGTCTTTCTATCTCTTACCCGCATTAGTTTGTCCATCCTCATTGGTTAATGTGGATGACCAAACCCTTAGCTGCATATCAATCAGTTTAGCCATATTTCTTTTTTATGACAAGTATTTGTGTTTGTTCATCTCCATTGACATAAGCGGATGACAAATGCCTTAGCCACATGTGTTGTTCATCCTCATATGTAAAGTGCGGATGACCAGCACTTAGCATCTTTTCTTGTTTGCATTACTTTTACTTAACCACATACGTCTTCAACATTTATACAAAATTTATCCAAGAAGAACAACTTTCCAATAACCTCTTGAATTGGCATGCATAATTGTTTCAGGGTCCAATAATACTTCCCCTAAGGATTGCACAACCTATGTACTTCATGGGTTTTTAGGTGGTGGAGGTTATAAAGATTATGATGATGTAGGTGCTTGTTGTTGTGTAGATGTTGATGCTTGATCTAAGGTTGAAATGGGAGCTGGTTGTGGTCAAGATCCATTAGATATTGAGTCAAGGATGGATGTAAAATTTTCTTGACTTTATGAGCAAACTCTCTAGCTTCTTTCAGTCTGCTTCTATCTAGAAAATGTACCTTTATTTTCTTTATCTTCATAATAGCCTCAATAGGTATATGTCTTAGTGATTGAGGTTCATACATGGAAATGGTTGATAAACCTTCTTTATGTATGACCGGGTCTCCATCTTAGTTCACTTCTAGTTTCACCATGCTTCCAAACTGTAATGGAACTCTCTTCTTCTTCTTAGCTTCTCTTCTTCTATTGATTCGGTCATAAGAAATCTTCATGATTCTTATGCATTTATGGAAGCAAACCAGATAATCTTCTCCAAGTCTATTAGAAAAGCTTCTAAATTACATAGTGAACATATAGAGAATATATGATTAATCTAGTAGCCGCACCTCTTAGGCATTGTATAATCTAATGTCTGGACCTTCCTTTATTTCCAACCTTCTTTTTATAAAAAATTTGTATCTTTCTTCTTCATACCCCATATTTGAGATTGGCATATATTGGTAAGTTCCAGACACTCTCTTCATTTTCTGTTCATCAGTTGGATTTACTCTTACTTTTGGAATCCCAACTCGTATATTGATTTAATTTTCTTTTCAAACGAGTTGACAAAAGTTCTATCACTTCCTATACTGAATCTTTCATGGCTTTGAACTTGTTGGTTCTCTTTAACATCTTTAGTATCGTCTCAAAATGATAACCTCTAGCCATGGTAGTATGATTAATCAACTCTTGATTAGCTAATTCCTCAAATCATGAATCTTAAGTGACTTGATTATATCATGATATTTAGCGAAGAACAAAACTAACCCCAATATCTTCTTGATCATGAACTTGTTCAAGTCACAATCATACTTCTAGGTAATTATTTAACATCGAATTTTCCTTTGGGAGTAGACACACCCTCTAACATTTCCAAAGTGGCCAGGCCTTCTCAAAGTTGAACTTATGAAGTTTGTTTGAATGAATCTGGATTCGTGTTAAGTATTGGTGCTAGGGCTATGAGCTGAAACCGTTGTGTAGAAGTTCTTGATCTTGGTTGTCTTACTATCACTTCTTCTACTAAAGATTTCATCTTTCTTTTTATCTCTTGAATACACTTCAACATTGTTTCTCTCAAAGAATTAGTCTTCATTGGACCCAAGTTTCTCTTAGTATATCCTGTTTAAGCAAAATATACCTTCATTTCCTTATCTAACATACCATAGGGATCTATAAAGGGATAATAAGAAGATGTTGGACTGGTAGATGGTTCTGCAGTGGTAGATGGACCAGTTTTTACTTCTTATTCTTTAGTGATCTTCTTCTCATACTCTATCTCTATCGTGGGATCTAAGTGTCTTTTAACTTTAAGCACTTATTTAGTCATAGCTTCATAAGTCATCCCAAACACCACATCTGCATCATAACCTTGATTGACGAGTAACATGGCTTTGATCATTAAATCATCAGTCTAAGCCTTTTCCACCATTTCTTCTACTGAAGTCCCTTATTTAAGAGGACTCTCTACAAATTCTGGTTCATCAAATAAACTTTCATCCAGAGTATAACCACCTTTAATCTCCCCATCCTCAAGATCTATAATGGCTTGTTGGTTGTAATGCTAATTACTTAGTTGCTTTATGGTCTTCTTTAACAAATTATGCAATAACATTAAGGGTCCTGAGATCTTCTTTCATTTTCTCCTTGCTTTATGGTCTTCTTTAACAAATTATGCAATAACAAATTATGATTTGTCTCTTTCCCTTACCCTTTTCAGCACGGTACTTCCTCTTTTTGGAATAAGTCTAAAGTTTAAGTAAACCATATGTTGAAGCCTAAAAGTGACCAACTTGAGTTTCTACCATTTGTTCTTCTCTTTTAATCTTGAACTCTTATGTGAGTCTCATGTTTAACTCTTTTTGTTCTTCAGTAAGAGTAATAATAGGAACAATGTGTATTTCCTCTTCATCAATCATAAAGCTACTAGAGGAATAAGTATCAAGATCTTTACTAAGAGTACTCATGGCTACATCTTCATCAAAGTCACTAGATGTAGGTCTAGAGTATGGAATTATTGCAACTATTATCTCCTCAGCTATTGTCTCTAATGTACTTGGCCCTGCTTGGGTTTCAAACTTCTTTTGTCGTTTGGGAGATCTATGATCATCACCATCTTCATCACTATCATCATCACTTGAGAAGATGTCATCAAACTCATCTTTCTCACCTTTTTCTTCTTTCTCTCCTTCAGCATCCTTTTATAATCATCTTTCTTCTTTAATCTCCCTTCCATGTCATTAATTCTATTGGTTAACTCAACTAGTTCCTTTTATAACTCCTCAATCTTTTCATTTTGAGCTTCTATTAACCTTTTTTGATCTTCCATCACTATAGTCTGCATGGCTCAAGTATCACTGTGCCCACTTATTTTTCCTTCACTTTTTCAATTGTAGATTCTAATTCTTGAATCTTCTTAGCCTTTAACATTAGTTCTTCAGTTTTTTTAGACAACAATTGATCTTTTCTTTTCATGATATTTTCCATCCTTCTAACATTCATTAGTAATTTTGAAATGAGTTCATCACTGTCTCATTCACTATAAGGTTCAACATGAACCTATGCAAAAAAACTCTACTGATTATTTAGATGGCATGTACTCTGATGTTTGTTGTTTTAGAGGTATCTCTTGCTTCACTTGGACATCCTCCTCATCAGGTAACATGGTAACATGGCTTCTTGACCTTGTAGTGGTAATGGAGCTACTTCCTCGTCAACTAGCATATTGAGATCTATATATTGCTGAATCTCTGTCATCTCTCTTCAACCGCTTCAACACCTCTATATGCACCACTTATCCAGGGCAGCAGAGAAAAGAATTCACCATTGTAATAATTTCTTTGATATCGTGTTCCTTCATAAACTATTGTAAGGATTCCTATAAGTCTGATGCAGCCAAAACATCCAAAGTCTCTCTGCAAGCATACACTAAAGAACTGAAGTAGAAATGCTTCGGAAGTTTTACACCATGCACTAGAAATATTCTAAGTGTAAAATCTTCCAAAGCCAAGACCAATATCTTTCGAAGCCAAAAGTGAAGTCTTCCGAAGCTTCAAAGACAAAGTCTTCCGAAGCCAAAGAGTGAAGACAGATTTCTTCCGAAGACTTTTAGAGATATGCCTTTTATCTGATGTACTTTACCATAAAGCTGGACCACCTTTCCGCTGCAACTCTGTAAAGTCACCAACGTACATGAGTTGGTGAAAGGTCCATGCTTTTGGTAATTGTACATTGAGGTCTTGAGTCCATGCTTTCTACTTTATGTACTTTTATCCTTTTTTGTAATATATTAGGATGTGAGCTATGGCATGTCATAGTCACAAGTCAAAAGGCAGATATGCCTTTTTGACTCTACATTTGATTTTATAGTTGTCTAGTCAATTGTATCCAGCTGGCCTTCAAAGTATGGCCGGCTGTAGGATGTAGTATAAAGTATCTCAAGTACTTGTAACTTTCTATCGATGCTTTGTAACTTGTAATAGAACTTGAGAAGCAATATACATCATTCTTGAAAACCAAATACTTGTGTTGTTTGCAATATTGTTCTGTCTCACATTTATTTGTGTTCTTAGCATCTTTCATTAACAAGTTAATCACTTCCCTATTTGATCTGTTAAGTGTTCTAAGCAACTCTCCTCATTGTGTTGTTGTGTTGTAAGTGCATACCCTTCACCGGTCCTGCATTTGGTATCAGAGCATTTCAGGCTCTTGATATAAGATCTCACCATCTTAAGATCCCTCACACACATAAAATACTTAATAACTCAAATGGCAGCTATAACCAAAGCTGATATGAAAACTGGAACTATGAAAAAGTCTCCACTGATCACTCCTGAAGACTTTGATACTTGGTGTCAAAGAATGGAAGGCTTCATCAAGTCTCAAGACTCCAGAATGTGGGATTCTGTTGTTGAAGGACCTTACATACCAAGCACCACTTTTGCTACTGGTGGTGGTATGATTCCTAAGGCTGTGGCTGATTACTTTGAAGCAGATAGAAAAATAATAGAGATTGATCAAAAAGCCATGAAAGCCCTTCAAACTGTTCTTCTAAACTCCATCTACAGAGGCTTCAAGAAGTGCAAAACTGCCTAGCAACTATGGGAGGCACTGAAGCTAATGTATGAGGGGTCTATTGAAGCAAAAGAGAACAAGAAGGATCTCCTGAAGCAGCAGTTTGAAAACTTCACCTTCAAGGCAGGTGAAACCATGACTCAACAATACTTCAGGTATGTTGAGATTGTGGATACTCTAATGGATGTTGGAGTAACTCTTGAGAACAGAGACATTGTAAGGAAGTTTATGTCCTCTCTTCCTAGACAATGGACACATTATTGTGTTGTTATCAAGAGGATTGAGAACCTTAAGACTCTTACTGTCACAGAGTTGTATGGTATTCTTAGTGGCTACCAGATGGAGATGAACGTGCAAAACTCATCTGGTAACTCCAGCAATCAGCTGAGTTCAGCCCTCTATGTGGTTGAAAGTGAAAGCATTGAACCACAACATCATCTTATATGCTTCCCTAACAACTCACAAAAGGGCCCTTTCATCACCTTCCCAGAGACTCCAAGGGAAAGCTACACTCAAGGAAGTCCTTTCCAAGACACAAGTTCTTCTCATGCCTTTGTCTCTGCTGATGAAACTTCAGGCAACTTTCTCTTCACTCTTGAAGATTTGGACTGTATCCATCCAGATGATCTGGAGTACATGGAGATAGTCCAGCAGATGGCTCTTCTAACTCACAGAGCCAAGAAGTTCTACAAGAGGACAGAGAGAAAGTTTCCAAACAATGCAACCAGTGGAAAGTTTGGGCTGGACAAAAGCAAAGTAAAGTGTTACAACTGTAACCAGATAGGACACTTTGCAAGAGAGTGTAAGGCACCAAGGACAAATGGTGGCCAAGCACAAACCAGACCAAACTACACTGAGAAAGCCCTCCAGAATGAGAAGCCAAAGCAGCAAGCTGCAGTTGCTGTTGAAGAAGGAGGCTTTGACTGGAGCTTTCAAGTAGAAGATGATTCTCCAAACCAAGCACTCATGGCAGACCACAATGAAGCCAAGGTATTGGATCATCTTTGCACTCCTGAATGCATTGCTAAAGTAAATAGACACATGTCCTATAATTTAGAAATGAGATCTGACCTTGAGTCCTTAAATATTTTAAAAGTTGATTTTAAAAGAGCTGAAAATGATTATAAACTAAAGATAGAGGACTTAGAGAAAACCATTTCAACTCTTAAACATGAGCATACAAACTACAGGACTTAAATCAAAGATCTCATTACTAAATTAACTGAATGCCAGGCTGAGCTTGTGATTAGCAAAGCCAAGGCAGAAAAATGTGTTCTTGAAGAAGAGACCTTCAAGAACATAATATCCTCATCCTTGCATGCAAAAGTTTGTTATCAAAATAAGCAGGGACTAGGATCTTGTGAGATAGCTCCTCCACACACAATCTTGTCTATAAGATCTCTTAGGTGTGGAACTTGTGAAGATGAGCTTCCCCTCATAGATCCTGTGACTGAAGAGGATGAAGAGAAGATGGTGGAGAATGACTCTGAGAAAAGAGAAGAAGAGCATTCTAAGAAGGGTCACCATCCCTCTGAGGAGAGCAAAACTGTTGGGATAACCAAGTCAAGAAGAAAGAACTTGATCAGGAAGGCCAAAAGAAAGTCCAAAAAGGCTCAAGAGATCAAGGCTACCTTCAATTCTGCACATAAACAAGTCTTCATCTCTGCAGGATTTGAAGTAGTAAAGGCTGAAGACACAAACTTGAACTCCATCAACAAGAGTTCTAGTTCATGTCCAAATCATCCCATCATCAAGAAGAAGGCTGGTCAGTTGTGCATTGCCGCTGTACAACCTGAACCACCCTGCTCCAAAGGTAGTTCTAACCCCACAAGAATTGCCACAACATCTGCAAAGGTGAAGATGGAGAAGGAAAGTGATCAAGTTCAGCTTTGTTCACAAACAAGAACTCCTAGAAGGAAGATAATGGATTGTGTTATGTGTGGGAGTACCTCTCATATTGTTAAAAATTGTGTTTACAATCCAAGGAGTACTCTCCACATGACTAAGAAAGAAACTTCTAAGAGTTTGGAGAAGAAGAAGTGGCAACTTGCCTTCGGAAGAAAATTTGGTCTCGGAAGAAAGGAACACCTCCGAAGCACTGAAGCCTGCTGCAGTGAAAGCAAGATCTTCCGAAGGGCCAGTCATCAAAACTTCCGAAGTCATCAAAACTTCTGAAGTATTGAAGGTCAAGTCTAAGCTTCCAAAGGTGGTATAGAAGTCAAAGAAAGACCAAGCGGCTGAAAGTTCTTCATCAACATCAGCAAATGATCCCTCTAGTATGACTATAGGATCAATTATTGTTGCATTGTCTTCAACTTCTTTTGAGGAGCCTAAGACCAATGAGGCTTGGGTTTCCAAATGTAACTAATCATCTCTTTTGTGCAGGGACAACTCAAGGCAAACAGAAATGTATGGATCATTGACAGCGGCTATTCCAGGCACATGACATGCAATAGGCCACTACTCCAAAAGTTTGAAAGAATTGATGGAGGACCAGTTTCTTTTGGAGGAGATGCAAGAGGTTACATTACTGGAAGGGGCAAGGTCACAAATGGTAAGCTCAGCATTGTGAAGGTAAACTTTGTCAAGGAGCTTGGGTACAATCTTCTGAGTGTATCCAAATTTTGTGATCAGAGTCATAACATGCTCTTTACTGAGCATGAGTGCATTGTTCTCAAGCCAGGGGTGGTCATTCTTCATGAGCACATCTTGCTCATAGCCCCCAGGAAAGGGAACATGTACAAGATGGACTTGCAAGAAACTTCTCCCTCAGGAGAAATTTCATGCTTTCTATCTAAAGCAAATAATGATGAATCTTTCCTCTGGCATAAAAGAATGTGCCATGTAAACTTTAAAAACATGAATAAATTAATTAAGAATGATTTGGTAACTGGAATACCAAAGAAAGAGTTTACAAGTGATAACCACTGTATTGCATGCCTAAAAGGGAAGCAACAAAAGGTATCTCACAAGCCAAAGGAAAGAAACTCCATCATTAATCCCCTACACTTATTACTTATGGATCTCTTTGGCCCCACCAGTGTAATGAGTCTAGGAAGGATCTCTTATTGTTTGGTGATCACAGATGATTTTACAAGATTCACTTGGGTCTTCTTTCTTAGAACTAAGGTTCAGACTCCTGAGATTCTGAAGAATTTCATCTTAAAGATTGAGAATCAATGTGATCACAAGGTCAAAACCATAAGATGTGATCAAGTAACTGAATACAAGAATCAAATCTTTGACACATTTTGTGATGAAAAAGGTATTACAAGACAATATAGTGCTCCCAGGACTCCTCAGCAAAATGGTGTTGCTGAGAGGAGAAACAGGACACTAATTGAAGCTGCAAGAACTATGTTGTCTGACTCTAAACTGCCCATAACCTTCAGGGCAAAGGCAGTGAACACTGCTTGCTATGTGCAAAACAGAGTTTTAGTGGTTAAGACACATGGTAAGACTCCTTATGAACTTTGGCACAAGAGAAAACCCTTCATTGGTTCTCAGGTCATTTGGATGTCATTGCACCATCTTGAATACCAAGGATCAAATTGCCAAGTTTGTTGAGAAATCAGATGATGGACACTTTATTGGATACTCTTCTCAAGCTAAGGCTTATAGAGTATACAATCTCAGAACTAAAGTAGTTGAGGAGTCAGCCAATGTGACTTTCAATGAGCACACTCCCAGTGTGAAAGGTTCTGGTCCGGATTGGCTATTTGATCTTGATTTAGTTACTAACTGTTTTAACAAATCTTGTGAGAATGTTTCAGGATCTACAGATATATTACCAACAGGTGATCCTGACCCAAGATTTGAGCTAAGAAGACCCTCAGGTTACACATCTTCAGCTCGAGTGGTAACTATTCCTACAAATGAAGCTTCTACCAGCACATCAATGACAAATCCTGCTGATGCTTCTAGGGTGCCTTCAAATTCCAGCTTAGAGGCACAAAACTCAAAAGAAGAAGCTTCAAATGTTGGAGAAAATGGTGGTGGTGAAAGTGATCAAGAATTTCTTGATGCTGATAACCACTACATTGAAGACAACATCAATAATATGACACACTCATTGGATCAAGTCAATCTTGATAAGTGTGGTAATGTGGAGGGTGAATCTTCTTTGCCAGATCAAAAATTTTCAAATCTAGATCTGTCTAAGCAACTTGCTGTAATCCCTCAGCTAAGGATCCACAAGTCTCATCCTACCACAAACATCATTGGAGATGTTGATTCAGGGGTGAGAACAAGAGGACAAACCCATGAAGAAAATGTTTGTCTTCACTCTTGTTTTTTGTCCCAGATAGAGCCAAAGAAAATTGATGAGGCTCTAAAGGATAGAAGTTGGGTTGAAGCTATGCAAGAGGAGCTGCTTCAATTCAAAAGGAAAAAGGTTTGGAACCTATGTCCTCTTCCTCAAGGGAAGACTACCATAGGAACCAAATGGGTTTTTAGGAACAAGAAGGATGATAGAGGACTTGTCATCAAAAACAAGGCAAGACTAGTTGTTCAAGGTTATACTCAAGAAGAAGGAATTGACTATACAGATGTTTTTGCTCCTGTGGCAAGTCTTGAAGCTGTTAGAATATTCCTAGCTATTGCTGCATCCAAGAATTTCAAAGTCTACCAACTTGATGTCAAGTGTGCTTTTCTTTATGGGGTAATTGATGAAGAGGTATTTGTCAGACAACCACCTGGGTTTGAAGATCCTGATCATCCTGATTATGTCTGCAGGGTTGATAAAGCTCTATATGGGCTGCACCAAGCACCAAGAAAGTGGTATGAGACTCTATCTTAGTATCTCTGTCAACATGGCTACAAAAGAGGTACTATAGATGGAACTCTCTTCATCAAAGGAACAGGAAATGACATAATGCTAGTTCAAGTATATGTAGATGACATTATCTTTGGGTCAACTAATCCAAAGCTCTGCAAAGACTTTGAGAAGCTGATGAAGGATAGGTTTGAAATGAGTGCCATGGGGAACTCAATTTCTTTCTAGGAATTCAAGTGAAGCAAGTTGACAATGGCATCTTCATAAGTCAGTCAAAATATGTACTGGACATACTTAAAAGGTTTAACATGACTGATTGTAAGGTTGCTAAGACACCCATAGCCAGAAATCACTCCCTTGGACCTGATCTTCAGGGGGAATGTGTTGATGAACACCTTTACAGGGCAATGATTGGGTCTCTTATGTACCTCACATCTACCAGGCCAGATATAATGTTTACTACATGCATTTTTGCAAGATATCAAGCCAACCCAAAGATGTCACATCTGGTCACTGTCAAAAGAATTTTAAGATATCTCAAAGGTGCTCCATCACTTGGCCTTTGGTATCCAAAGAATTCTGACTTTAATCTGTATGCTTATACAGATTGTGACTATGGTGGTTGCAACATGACTGCAAAGTCTACATCAGGGGGATGTCAATTTATTGGTGGAAGAGTAGTATCTTGGCAATGCAAGAAACAATCCTATGTGTCTGCATCAACTGCTGAGGCTGAATACATTGCTGCTGCAAGTTGCTGTGCTCAAATGCTTTGGATTCAAAATCAGATGCTGGACTATGGATTTAACTTTAAAGAGACTCCCATCCACATAGACAACAATAATGTTATCTCCATCACAGAGAATCCTGTGCAGCACTCAAGGACAAAGCACATTAACATCAGGTATCATTTGATTAGAGATAACTTTGACAAGGGATTAATCAAACTAGTCAAAGTTAACACAGATGAACAATATGTTGATCTGTTCACCAAAGCTTTTGATGAGCAGAGATTTAAATATCTTGTATCAGCTATTGGGATGATTAACTTTGAATAGCTTTTCTTAAAAATTAATCATATTTATTTCTAAAACCTATGTGTCCTAAGTTGTCTATTATATCACCTTCATATGCCCTTTGTTTTCTTTGGAAGAAAAATCTTTTCAAAAGACTTTTCTTAGATTTTTGAAAATCTTGATCTCTTCGAAAGACTTTGAAATTATCTTCGGAAGTAGTTTATGTCTTAGTAAACAAATAATTGCTTCAGTAATTTTACCTTCGGAAGAAATTTCTGAAACATCTTCTGAAGTTTAAAATCAACTTAAGTACTTTGTATGTTTTCAAAGAACAAGTTTCTTCCGAATGGAATTTACCTTCGGAAGTATTTATTCATCTTAGAATAAAAAATCTCTGAGTGTAAAACTCTCTTCCGAAGCAAAATTTTCAAAAATCTTTGAAATCTCTTCCGAAGCCAATTTGCCTTCGGAAGCTTTTTCTTCAGAACTTTCGAAGCAAATAACCTTCGGAAAATGTCTCGACTTCCAAGAAAACTACTTTTTGGGCAAAAGTAAACTACTTTTCAAAGGTGGGACCAACATCCGAATTTCAAAGTTTATCCTCTTTCATTAACTTTGTCTCAAATCCTTTTCACATAAATGCCCAACGGTTCCCCCCTCTTTCACTATCTTCCTCAATTACACTATTCCTTAAACCTAAATTCTTCCAAACCGCCTTTTTTCTTCATCTTTCTTCATCCTTAAGCTTCTAAAATGACGAACCTAAACATCAGAAACAACCCAGATTTCTCCATGCAACTTCAGAGGCAACATAACCAAGTTGCTATGTTAAGCTCTGAGAAAGATGAAAGTTTCTCAGAGATTTGCTGTTTCTTAGCTCTATCAAACTACTCCACCTCCCTAACCATTGATCTTACTCTCTATGAGGATATCTGCTTGAATTTTGGAAGACCTGCCAAGAGGTCATTATGGATGGGGAGAAGGCACTGTCTGCCACAGTGCAAGGGAGGACAATCTTCATCACTCCGGCCATCATTAACACTCATTTGCAGCTGGATGATGAAGAAGGTGAGTTGTCCTTCCCAAAGGAAGGTGTAAATCATTCCTTTGAGCAGATGAGCTATGAGGGAGATTTCTCTGTAAAGACCTTAAGGAAAGGGAAGGTCTCATCCCAATGGAAATACCTGCTTCATATGGTTATCCACAGCTTGTCAAACAAGCATGGAGGGTGGGACCAGATTCCTAAGGATCTCTCCTTCATAGTACATGGAATGGTTCAAGGGGTCAAGTTCAGGTACTCTCAGTTTGTTTATACAAACTTGCTTGCGAACTTGGACTCCTTATAGTATTATATGTTTCCTAGATATGGTCAACACATTCTCAACTGTGAACAGGGCTCACAGTTGAGGGAAACAGATAATATTCATAAATTGGGACAGATGAAGCACGACATCTTTAAAATTATGAAGAAGCCAACTGTAGGCTTCTCAGGGGTAGAAACAGGCCTAGTCCCAAAAATGTTAGAGCTTATTGCTCAAGGTGACAACCTAGCAACACAAGCTAGTGTTGAACCCACACCTTCTACCCCTCAACCACCTAAAAGGCCCCAAGTCACCCTCACCTACCAAAGAAAATTCAAACGAACCCCTGCTTAAGCTATTGAGTCTGTGCAGGCCCCCATATACTCACCCATACAGGAGGAAGTGGACGCTAGAGCTCCTATTTCCCCTGAGGAGCAAACCACTCCCATCTCTTCAACAATCAGGGCTGAGGTTCCTCATGCTCACCCTGATGAGCTCACAAGCCCAACTGCCTTAAGCCTTCACTCTGAATCTCAACACTCAAGTGAACAACCTTCAGGGGACAGTTACCATCCCCAGCCATTAGATTTAAATCAACCTATTCCTAACCTCTCATTCTATACTGATGAAGACTTAGGTTTCAGTGGGTACCATGAGTCTCTCTACTCCTTTCCTACTCAAAGAGAGATGAGTACTACTGAGTCTCCTTTGTCTAGCCCACATCAGTCATCTATAACTGAGGTGGATACTTCTGAACCTGTTCAGGATATCCATATGGAAGAGGCTCTCACTTCTGCAAGTGATTACATCATTAAGACCTCAACCATGGCAACTCAGCCCATTGACACCTCAACTGAGAATGTCAATGTGCAGAGGAAATCCAGCAGCCAAGAACCTGAGGCTGGTGGTGAGAGAGAGGACTTTGGTCCAATCATCTCATCCCCTAATGATTCTGCTGATGAAGAAGAGGGGAATTTGAGACTAAAGGTGCAAAAACTGTCAAAAACATGCTCCTATTTAGTCTCTAAGGTTAGTCACCTTGAATCTTAGGTGACTACCTTGCATAATAGGGTCAATGATCAGCAACTTGAGATATCTTATCTCAGGGAAAAACTAGCTGGGAGACCTTTAAGAAGAGCTCAACCAGGAACACAAGAACCTGTGAATGTGGTTGACCTAACCTCTAGCTCACCTATGCAAGAGGGTGATGCTACCAAAAAGGGGGAGAAAGTCATTACAGTCACAGAACCTGGGAGTTCTTCAGGGAGTATGGACATTCAGGATTCACCATCCTCACTTGCAACTGTGCATACTCAACAACTTCCTCAAGCTCACATTAATGTGGACATAATTGACTCTATTATTAGGAGTCTCTTTGAGGAAGGCATTCCAAGGGCTGTGTCATCTCCACCTCAAGGAACTTCAAATTACATTATTGGGTGGAGGTATGATGCTGATATAAGAGCCCTCATTCTTCACAGAGTTCAAGGACAGCAAGAAGTGTTCAATTTTCAGACTTTGGACTACTATGAAGGTCTTGACCTGATCAACATGCCACTTGTCAACCCAAGCAAATCAAGACAAGCTGACAGGTTAGCACTCAGGATTCAAGACAGAATTACTGAAGAGTTCAGCCTTAGAAGGAGACAAAGGCAATCAGGTAATGTCATTGGTCAACTGGATGCTGAGGCAGACCCTGAGATTAGCATCAAAGGGAAAACCTTGGCTGAAGGCCCAGTGATAGAGCCTAAAAGCCCTGTCACACCAACAACTGCTTCAGAAATTTATTCCCTCAGTGAAACACCTGCTGGTGAAGGTGTCTCACAGCCTCTCTCTGGCCAGAGCTTGGATGCTACACTAAGCAATGAAGGCCAAACCCTTATCCACCCTGAGTCACAAAGGTCTGTGAGTGACAAAGGGAAAAGGATTTTGACTACTGAGGAGATTGAGGAGGAGGAGAGAGATAGGAAGAGGAAGCTAAGGGGAGAAAATTCCTCTGGGTCTTCAGGATTTATGCAAGCTGCAATCAGGGCTGCCCCCAGACCAAACACTCAAGAAGATGAGTTGAGGGCAGTCAGGATTACTTACCTGCAGACCAAGAACTATGACATAGATGAGATTATATCTCTCCCCTTAGAGCAATTAAATGAACTGGCTGACATGGAAGTGTCAAGAGAGATGAAGGAAAAAGAAGATGCAAGATTACTTCTCCAATTCAAAGAAGAGAAGAGACAGAAAAGATTATACAAGCATGCTCCAACTCTCTCCCCAGTTCAGTAAAGTCCTATGCAAGAATATGCGGTTGCTACACAAGAACCTCAGGTAGACAAGGAAACAGATATGCAAAACATGATCAACTACCTGAGTGCCACAGGTCTCTACCAGGCATCTACACTTCTTCCCTTGTCCTTTGAGTACATTGAGTTTGAGTATCTCAAACAGCTTGAACTTCAAGTGCTTAAAGAACAAAAGGCAACAAAGAGAAAGATGAGGGAAGATGCTGCAAACTCAAGAGCTATCATCCAAAAGAGTATGAAAAAGTCTGCTGACAGACAAAGGATGATGAGCTTTTTGAAGCTGTATGGATTCTCTGGAAGGAAACTTGGCCCTATGTCTCTATCCATAATGGATGAGCATATCAGGGTAATCAAGCAGAAGATCAAGAGTGGAAAGCTGATTGACTTATACTCTCCTCCAAGTCAAATCCCACCTGAAGTGGAGGTTAAGGTTGAACAACCTGAGACAACACAACCTGGACCTCCTGCTGAGCCTCAGCAAGCTTCATCTTCTGATCCACAGCAGGGTCAAACTCCCTCTCCTTCTGAACCTATGAGGGAGGAACACCCAAATGAGAAAGACAATAATGATCAACAAGGTACTGCAGACCAGTCTTCTCAGTTAAAGTCTTCTAAGAGGAAGAAGAGGATGGCTTCTAAACCAAAGTCTAAGAAGAAGAAGACTAAATCATCCACCTCTACACCTCAGGCTGAGTCAGATCAACCTAAGGAAGTGCATGAAGAGGCAGCCCAATCAACTCCAATTCAAGTGGCTCCTCTTGCAGCTAAGACACCCATCTTATCCTGGACCTTCACTACTAATCCAGAGAGATGGCATGTGATCAGATATAAAGGTGTTGAGAATGTCTATACATGGCAAGACATAATCAACTTACCTCTGCATGATCTCTTTAAGATGAGAAGATATTATGAGAGTCTGAATGATCCTGACCATCTAATGAAGAATGGTCATCATTGTGCTGAAGACTACAAACATACGAACAGCTTCTAAATGTTTTGGTAGCATCAGCCTAGGGGGAGTTTGTAAGGATTCCTATAAGTCTTATGCAGCCAAAACATCCAAAGTCTCTCTGCAAGCATGCACTAAAGAACTGAAGTAGAAATGCTTCGGAAGTTTTACACCATGCACTAGAAATATTCTAAGTGTAAAATCTTCCGAAGCCAAGACCAATATCTTCCGAAGCCAAAAGTGAAGTCTTCCGAAGCATCAAAGACAAAGTCTTCCGAAGCCAAAGAGTGAAGACAGATTTCTTCCGAAGACTTTTAGAGATATGCCTTTATCTGATGTACTTTACCATAAAGCTGGACCACCTTTCCACTGCAACTCTGTAAAGTCACCAACTTACATGAGTTGGTGAAAGGTCCATGCTTTTGGTAACTGTACATTGAGGTCTTGAGTCCATGGTTTCTACTTTATGTACTTTTATCCTTTTTGTAATATATTAGGATGTGAGCTATGACATGTCATAGTCACAAGTTAAAAAGCAGATATGCCTTTTTGACTCTACATTTGATTTTGTAGTTGTCTAGTCAATTGTATCGAGCTGGCCTTCAAAGTATGGCCGGCTGTAGGATGTAGTATAAAGTATCTCAAGTACTTGTAACTTTCTATCGATGCTTTGTAACTTGTAATAGAACTTGAGAAGCAATATACAACATTCCTGAAAACCAAATACTTGTGTTGTTTGCAATCTTGCTCTGTCTCACATTTATTTGTGTTCTTAGCATCTTTCATTAACAAGTTAATCAGTTTCCTATTTGATCTGTTAAGTGTTCTAAGCAACTCTCCTCATTGTGTTGTTGTGTTGTAAGTGCATACCCTTCACCAATCCTGCAACTATGGACATCAAACCATAAACACATAAGTTGATGTATTGAATGGTCTGTAAGTGCATATAGTACAAATAGCTGATGATATGGTGATAGTAATATCATTTCATCCAGTATCCCTTTTAAGATATGAATAAAGAATCTCCACTGTAGATTTACTAAATCCTTTGTACTCCTCATTTCATAATATCCTCCCTCATAACCAATGTTGGCAAAGAATTTAAAGATCTCATCTTTACCCAACTCATGAGGTTGACTTGCATCATCACCAAATTATAGACATGATCTAACCTTGGAGTTGAATGAGGTTTAACAATCACATCATAATCGATACTACTTGAACAAGTGATTGAAATAAGATGGAATCTAGGTTCTGGATCATTAGAAATCGATTTGGAAGATGAATATCAAGAACACACACTCGTTGCACTATGGTAAACTCATATTCAGAATTTGGAAAGTGTTAAAGAAGTGTCTAAGGTTTGTTTAAACAGGGAGACAATTTAAAATTCAAACTGTACAAGTGTTTAAGACAAATACGGATGTAAAATTTTCCTTTTACTAAGTGTACTATAGCACGCATTTTTTAACTATTGCCCACATTCACTGTTGCGTGCATTAGTTAAATGCTTATAGATCACTTAATGTGGGCAATAGTTAATGTGGGCAATAGTTAATGTCTATACGCATTTATAAGCAAATGGTTTGAATGAAACATTATATTTTGGTTAATTTAAATGCTTTAACTATTGCCCACTGTGCTTCGTATTTGTCTATACGCATAATGTTTTATTTAATAGATCAATGTTCAATACAAAAACCTATTCAAAGCATACCAATTGTCTCACTTGACAAAAATTGTACTCCCAAAAGCAATCAAGAAAACCTAGTCACGAATCATCTTCATTAAATCTTCAATCTTGTTTTGATGATGATTCTAGATGATATGGAATGAATGTGAAAACTTGGAATCACCAAAAATTAGCTTAGAATCTTTAATTTTTATGTATGGGAAGTTGTAGATCGAATTGGGATTGATTTAGTTTAAATAAACATGAAAATCTTAAAAATCTGGAGTTTGTTTAGCTAACCGCCGTATCATACTCCGCCTCCGCCGCCCTCAGCATTCATACGCCCAAATTTCTGAAACTTTGATCAAATACACCCATAAATACGCTGCCAATACGCCGGCCTACCTTCAAAAGTGCATTTTATGTATCTTTGATATTTACACTTTCAGTCCTTGTAGTTCTATATTTTGCATATTTTTCTCTCAAAAGTAGAACATTTTTAGCTCCAAACACCTATGAATCAAAACATAAACCAACTGAACTTCTTCTACACTTATCATGATGTAAAATCACGTAATTAGTTCAATTAAACATTGAATTATTACCACACGATTATATGTTACGATTGTGGAAACACTATTGTAAGTAAGTTCATGTCCTCTCTTCCCAAGAAATGGACACACTATTGGGTGGTCATTAAGAGGACTGAAAACCTTAAGGCTCGTACTCTCAGTGAGTTGTATGGTATCCTCAATGGATACCATATGGACATGAACATGCAAAATCTATCTAGCATGAAACACACCAAATTTTTATTTTTATTTTTTTTATATTTTCACCACATATATCAGAGTTTAGGTCCCAGTTCACAACAAAATTTGTCACTCGTAGTGACATGTCATTTCATAACATATATAAAAGTATTACATGGAAAATAAACGTTTTCCAAACTTTTTCGACAACATTTCTTATATTAAATATTAAACGATAGTAGGGTTCCTTTGTCAGTCCAGTCACGTCCGTGAAGCTTTAACCATTTATGGGTGCTTTTCCTGAAAACATTTAAAACATATTTTTATTAGCTTTCGCTAAGTAAGTACACCTCTTCATTTTCAAAAACATATTTTCTTTCATTGGAATTTAACATCCAAATTTTTTTTTTATTTAATCCTCTTTACATCTTTGGAATTCAACGCCCGAATTCCTTATGGGTTTATTTTTCACCCTTGAGGATTAATAACTCCTTTTGTATATATGTGGAGTTCAACACCCAAACCCCTTGGGATTTCAACACCCGAAATCCTTACATATATTTAACTCCCCTTTTTATATATGTGGAGTTCAACACCCGAACCCCTTGGGATTTCAACACCCGAAATCCTTACATATATTTTACATACACATCAATTTTTGACGTTACTAAAACATATACTTGACCCATACCCCATAATAATTTTCATCATGATCAAACATATAAATAAACACATAACTCATGTATTTAAACATGCTTCAACTCCACAAAATTCATACAAACTTATGATAATTAAAACGTATAACACATAGTTAAACATGTATCATAAGTAAGTTTTGAGTCAGTGTACTTACATGTTGGTGTCACTAACTTGAGTACAAAATATAACCGATTAACTTTTGTAGTCGAACCGTCTTCAGAACACGCTATAACTCTTAAGTTCTTTTAAACTTTTATATCCAAACCTCTAGACTTACTGTATTCCTTTTCTTGTGCTTCTTGATTTTTTTGTTTCATTGAACACATCCAACACTCATATGTATATAGTTGCCGCCATCACAAAAGATTCATGAAGCTTCTTATTATTAAATTATATTATTATTATTTTATTCAAGTTTATCTGAACTATCATACCTTAAGAATTAAGATTTCAAAAATGTTCCATTACAGCCCTTACACTTAAGTCTAATAATAAATCAATCCTTTTTATGTATTTTACAAACTCTACGTATCATATGTGCACTTATATATTATTATTAATTTATTATTACTTCTAATATTATTATCATTTTATAAAATCAACAATCATTTAAACGTAACTTAGTTCAATAATAAAATAACCCAAAAATTATTCGTTAAACAATATTTAAAATAATTTTTATCCATAAAACAGGATGTTACAACTCTCCCCACTTATTTAGGTTTCGTCCCCGAAACTTATTTATACCTCAAATAATTCGGGGTAATATTTCCTCATTTCATCCTCGGCTTCCCATGTGGTATCAGAACCACGCCGATGCTTCCATTGCACTTTCACTTGACTTATTTCTTTATTTCGTAATTGCTTGACTTTTTCTATCTTTTCATCCACTTCTATCTCATTAAACGACACATATGTCGTTTCATCAGCCAAACATTTTCGTAAATATGACACATGAATGTGTTATGGATTCCGTTTAATTCGTCAGGTAATTCTAGACGATACGCCACTTGCCCTACACGAGCAATAATTTTAAACGGGCCAATAAACCGTGGGCTTAACTTTCCATGTTTACGGAAACGAATTACACCTTTCCAGGGAGAGACTTTCAACATAACATAGTCTCCCACTTGAAATTCAATTGGTCGTCTACGTTTATCAGCATATGACTTTTGTCGATCTTGAGCCGCTTTTAAATGTGCTCTGTTTTGATCAATCTTTTCATTCGTTGCCTCTACCAATTATTTATTAGCAAGTTCTCTTTGACCTACCTCTCCCCAACATACAGGAGTGCGACATTTTCTACCATAAAGCATTTCGAACGGGGGCATTCCAATGCTTGAATGATAACTATTATTAAAGAGAACTCTGCTAAAGGCAAATATTTGTCCCAACTGCCACCAAAATCAATAATACATGCACGTAACATATCTTCGAGCGTTTGAATCGTTCTTTCGCTTTGCCCATCTGTCTGTGGGTGATATGTCGTGCTGATTAATAATTTGGTGCCCATTCCTTCTTGAAATTTCCTCCAAAATCTAGAAGTGAAACGCGTGTCTCTATCTGATACAATAGATAATGGCACACCATGCCTTGAGACCACCTCATTAACGTACACTTTCGCCATTTGTTCAGATGAATAGTTTTCACGAATGGGTATAAAGTGAGCATTTTTTGTCAGACGGTCGACAATTACCCATATCGTGTCATGTCCCTTAGCAGTTTTAGGAAGTTTCGTCACCAGATCCATCGTAATATGCTCCCACTTCCATAATGGAATTTCTAGTGGTTGCATTTTACCATATGGCTTCTGATGTTCAGCTTTGACTTGTAAGCAAGTCAAACATTTTTCCACATATTTAGAAATATCTCTTTTCATTCCAGGCCACCAATACTCTTTTTTTAAATCGTTATACATCTTGGTTGCACCCGGATGAATTGAGTACTTTGATTTATGTGCCTCATCAAGAATCACTGTTTTGACTTTACAAGTCCAAGGAATCCAAATTCGTCCAAAACGAACTTTAATTCCTTTATCATTCTCCTCAAGTAGATGGACTTGACCAATGATCCTTTCGCGTTTTAAATTTTCCACTTTCAGTGCCTCCACTTGTGCAACTTTAATTTGATCAAACAAGTTTGAATTCACAATTAGTTTATATGACTTTACTTTAATCGGAGTGTAACTCTCCTTCCGGCTTAAAGCATCAGCTACAACATTAGCTTTACCCGGATGATAAAGTATTTCACAGTCATAATCTTTGACCAGTTCTAACCATCGTCGTTGCTTCATATTCAATTCTTTCTGGTCAAAGAAATATTTCAGACTTTTATGATCAGTGTATATAGTGCACTTCGTACCATATAAGTAATGCCTCCAAATTTTCAACGCAAATACAACCGCTGCCAGCTCAAGATCATGGGTTGGATAATTTGCTTCATGTGACTTCAACTGACGTGAGGCGTAAGCTATTACCTTCCCTCTTTGCATAAGAACACAACCTAATCCGACACGTGAGGCATCAGAATAAACTACGAAATCTTCAGTTCCTTCCGGTAATGCCAGGACAGGAGCTTTAGTTAACTTTTCTTTCAAAAGTTGGAATGCTTTTTCTTGTTCTGGGTTCCATTCAAATTTGGAATTCTTTCGAGTTAGCTTTGTCAACGGGGAAGCTATTTTCGAGAAATCCTGAATAAAACGCCGATAATAACCGGCTAAACCCAGAAAGCTTCTGACTTCAGTTGGGGTCCTAGGAGATGACCATTTCATAATAGTCTCTATTTTGGGGGGATCCACCAAAATACCCTCCGCATTCACCACATGACCCAAAAATTGGACTTCTCGAAGCCAGAATGCACATTTAGAAAATTTTGCATATAACTTTTCTTTTCTTAACACATTGAGAACCTCATGAAGATGCTGAGCATGATCTTCTTCGGATCGAGAATAGATGAGAATATCATCGATAAAGACGATGACAGAACGATCAAGCATAGGTTTACATACTCGATTCATAAGATCCATGAAAACCGCTGGAGCATTAGTTAGACCAAATGGCATCACAACGAATTCATAGTGCCCATAACGAGTACGAAAAGCTGTCTTAGGTACATCTTCTTCTCGTACCTTAACTTGATGATAACCTGACCTTAAATCGATCTTTGAGAACCAGCTAGCGTCTTGTAGTTGGTCAAAAAGATCATCAATTCTAGGCAAAGGGTACCTATTCTTGATGGTCAATTTATTCAATTCACGGTAATCGATGCACATACGCATGCTACCGTCCTTCTTTTTAACAAATAATATAGGCGCACCCCAAGGTGAAACACTTGGGCGAATGAAACCTTTATCCAACAGATCTTGGAGCTGAGACATCAATTCTTTCATCTCATTGGGTGCTAATCGATACGGTGATTTAGCAACAGGTTTAGCTCCAGGAACTAAATCGATTTTGAATTCGATTTCCCTAGTTGGTGGAACACCTGGAAGCTCGTCAGGAAAAACGTCTGGGAATTCTTTAACTATAGGGACTTCATCAAGTTTCTTCTCTTTCATTTCTTTATCAGCCACGTAGGCTAGAAACGCTTGATGACCATGTCGTATATAATTTTTAGCTTTTGTCATTGAGCATACAACTATGTTGCTCTTTCTTTCTCCGTAGATACAGATCTGTTCTCCCATTGGCGACATAAATTGAACAATCTTTCGATTGCAAATTATCGACGCGTGATGCTGGGACAGCCAATCCATCCCAATAATTACATCAAATTCCCTCAACTCTATCGGAATTAAGTCGATACTGTATTCTTCTCCTTGAATATTTACTTTACAGTTTCGACATATTTCGGATACGGAGAAACTTTTATCGCTAGCAATGTCAACTTCTAACACATGTACCAATTTACTTCTAACAAAAGTACTATGGCATGCAAACTTTATAGATACAAAGGATCTACTAGCTCTAGAATCAAATAAAACATGTGCAGGGAGGGAGTTGACTAGAAAGGTACCTGTGACGACATCAGGTTCAACCTTTGCTTCTTCAGTAGTAATTTGAAAAGCCCTGCCCCGTGGTTTTGGAGCTTCCAATTGTTTCATGTTTTCTATGGCCCTTGATCCTTCCGCAGCTTTGGCAAACCTTGTTTTAAGCTCTGGACAATCATTTCTCATGTGCCCTGGCTTATAGCAGTTATAACATAGGTTTACAGGGCTAGTACACTGTGGTGCGGTATGCCCCGGTTTCCCACATTTATAACAAATTGGGTTCTTGTAACGACATTCTCCAAGATGTCTTTTCCCACAAAATTGACAATTACCAGATTCTTTGATTGAGCCAAACCCTTTGACAGGTTTTGAAAATTTTGTTTTCTTTGTTGGTGCTGCAGGAACCACAGCCTCAGCCTTCCGTTTTCCATCTCTTTCTGCTTGCCTTTTTAGTTCCATTTCTCGCTCACGAGCCCAATTAAGAAGCTCCTCAAGACTTCCATATTTTGATGGAGAAATAAATTCTCTAATTTCTGTCTTAAGAATAAGATGGAACCGAGTCATCCACATTTCTTCAGAAGTGAAAAGCGAAGGACAAAACTTCGCTTTATCATAGAAAATGCCAAAGATTTCATCCACTGTTTCGTTGCCTTGACGCATGTGAAGGAGTTCCTCAGTGATACGATCAATTGCAACACGCGGACTAAAATGTTTTAGGAAGATTGGTTTGAATTCTTCCCAAGACATATTCCTTATTCTTTCTCTCCCTTTCTCCTTCTTCACCATATCCCACCAGTCTTTAGCTCTTTCACAAAACTAGTTTGTCGCGAACATCACTTCATCGCACGGGTCGCAATGACACGTATCGAAAATAGTCTCCATGGCTGTTATCCACCTTTGGCTAACCAGAGGGTCAATTTCACCTTTGAATTGCAAAGGTTTGCAAGCCATGAAGTCAGTATACGTGCAGTGACGTTTTTCGACTTCAGCTATTGGTGCTGCTACCATATTATTTGTAGACTTTTCTATAATTACTTCATTCTTTTTCAATTTTTCTTCTAGCATAATTCCAACAGAATTTTGCATTTCAGCTAGGAGAAATGGGATATTGGCTTCAAATGCCTTTCCTACTTCAATGGCAATCTGTCTACGAATTTCCTCAGGTATAAACGTTGTATTATTATTAAGACGAGATGAATACACTGATCTTTCTGAAGCATCATCTACATGCTTTTCAGTGTTATGACTTCCCTCGCCTTGTACAGCATTCTCCCCTCTTTCATCCGCCATATCTCTAAATAAATTATTTAGTTTACGTTATTTTTATTCTAATGATTTCTATACTGCAAGTACTTATTTAAGGCCTTAATGCTCCATACTTTATTGTCAAGACAAACAATATATCTAAGGCCAAAAAGTACCATATATGCATTTACAACATACTACACATACACATCAACTTTATGCATATATACTCCCCATCCCCACACTTACTCTTTGATGTTTTCAATACAATATGATCTTTGGAAACTCACAATAATATGATATATTACCCTCATACTGGCCAGGTATGAAAATAATATATTATTCTCATTATGATTTTCCAACTATCATATAATATCTCCAACATACAAATTTCAATGTACATATATTTTCATATGTTTTCATTTTGCACCAATACAAACTCCCCATTTATCTGCTTCTTTGGACCGCTTCTGGACTGAACCCTCTCGTTTTTATATCAGTAGCACTTATGGTTCGAGTCTAAGTATTTTTTTTAATACTTAAATCTCTCGAACTGTGCTCTGATACCAACTTGAAACACACTCAAATTTTTTTTTTTAATATTTTCACCACATATATCAGAGTTTAGGTCCCAGTTCACAACAAAATTTGTCACTCGTAGTGACATGTCATTTCATAACATATATAAAAGTATTACATGGAAAATAAACGTTTTCCAAACTTTTTCGACAACATTTCTTATATTAAATATTAAACGAGAGTAGGGTTCCTTTGTTAGTCCAGTCACGTCCGTGAAGCTTTAACCATTTATGGGTGCTTTTCCTGAAAACATTTAAAACATATTTTTATTAGCTTTCGCTAAGTAGGTACACCTCTTCTTTCAAAAACATATTTTCTTTCATTGGAATTTAACATCCAAATTTTTTTTTATTTAATCCTCTTTACATCTTTGGAATTCAACGTCCGAATTCCTTATGGGTTTATTTTTCACCCTTGAGGATTAATAACTCCTTTTGTATATATGTGGAGTTCAACACCCAAACCCTTTGGGATTTCAACACCCGAAATCCTTACATATATTTAACTCCCCTTTTTATATATGTGGAGTTCAACACCCGAAATCCTTACATATATTTTACATACACATCAATTTTTGACGTTACTAAAACATATACTTGACCCATACCCCATAATAATTTTCATCATGATCAAACATATAAATAAACACATAACTCATGTATTTAAACATGCTTCAACTCCACAAAATTCATACAAACTTATGATAATTAAAACGTATAACACATAGTTAAACATGTATCATAAGTAAGTTTTGAGTCAGTGTACTTACATGTTGGTGTCACTAACTTGAGTACAAAATATAACCGATTAACTTTTGTAGTCGAACCGTCTTCAGAACACGCTATAACTCTTAAGTTCTTTTAAACTTTTATATCCAAACCTCTAGACTTACTGTATTCCTTTTCTTGTGCTTCTTGATTTTTTTGTTTCATTGAACACATCCAACACTCATATGTATATAGTTGCCGCCATCACAAAAGATTCATCAAGCTTCTTATTATTAAATTATATTATTATTATTTTATTCAAGTTAATCTGAACTATCATACCTTAAGAATTAAGATTTCAAAAATGTTCCATTACAGCCCTTACACTTAAGTCTAATAATAAATCAATCCTTTTTATGTATTTTACAAACTCTACGTATCATATGTGCACTTATATATTATTATTAATTTATTATTACTTCTAATATTATTATCATTTTATAAAATCAACAATCATTTAAACGTAACTTAGTTCAATAATAAAATAACCCAAAACTTATTCGTTAAACAATATTTAAAATAATTTTTATCCATAAAACAGGATGTTACATAGCAACTCCAACAATTAGTAGAGTTCAGTCCTTCATGTGGTTGAAAGGAATTGCAGAGAACCACCGCATCACCTCATCTGCTACCCTGAAAACTCACAAAAGGGCCCTTTCATCACCTTCCCGGAGACACCAAGAGTGAGCTACATCCAAGGAAGCCCATTCCAAGAGACAAGCTCTTCTCAAGCCTTTGTGTCTGCTAATGAAATTAGTGCAAATTTCTCTTCACTCTTGAAGACTTGACCTATATCCATCCAGATGATCTGGAGTACATGGAAATAGTATAGCTAATGGCTCTTCTCACTCGCAGAGTCAAAAAGTTCTACATAAGGACAAGCAAGAAGTTTCCCAGCATTGCAACCAGTGGAAAGTTTGGGCTAGATAAAAAAAGGTGAGGTGTTACAACTGTAACCAAATGGGATACTTTACTAGAGAGTGCAAGGCACCAAGAACAAATGGTAGCCAAGCACAAACCAAACAAAACTATACTGATGGAGCTCTACAGACTGGGAAGCCCAAGCCGTAAGTTATAGTTGCTATTGAAGAAGGAGACTTTGATTGGAGCTTTCAGGTTATAAATGTATCTCCAAACCAAACACCTATGGCTGATCAAAAAGAAGCCAAGGTATCGGAACATATATATACCTCTGAATGTATTGCTAAAATTAATATATACAGGTCCTATAACTTGTAAATGAGATCTGATCTTGAGTCCATAAACATCTTAAAAGATGAATTTAAAAGAGCTGAAAATGATCACAAACTTACGATAGAAGATCTAGAGAAAACCATTTCAACTCTTAAGCATGTACACACCAACTACAGGACTCAAATTAAAGGTCTCATTACCAAGTTAACTATATGCCAAGTTGAGCTTCTGATCACCAAAGCCAGGGCAGAAAAATATGTTCTTGAAGAAGACACCTTCAAGAAGATTATATACTCATCATTAGATGCCAAGATTTGTTATCAGAATAAGCAGGGATTGAGATCTGCTGAGATAGCTCCTCCACACACTCTACTATCTTTAAGATCTCCAAGGTGTGGAACTTGTCAAGGTAAGTTTCCCCTCATAGATCCTATTCAAGAACAGGATAAAGAGGAGATAGTGAAGGATGGATCTGAGACGAGTGAAGATGATATTCCTAAGAAGGGCCACTATTCTCTTGCGGAGAGGAAAGAACAAGGGATGACCAAGTCCAAAAGGAAAAACTTGATTAGAGCAGCCAGAAGAAAAGCAATGAAGGCTCAACAGATCAATGCGACTCTTAACTCCAAGTAGAAACAAGTGTATATCTCTATAGGATTTGAAGTGCTGAAGGCTAAAGGCTCAACTATGGACTCTAGTACTAGGACTTCTAGTTCATGTCCAACTCATCCCTTTGAAGAAAAGAAGGCTGATCAACTGTACACCACTGCTACATAGGCTGAACCATCTAGTTCCAAGAGCAAGCCTCACCCTAAGAATCATGCTGCATCATGTGTGAAGATGAAGATGGAAGTGAAAAGTCATCAAGCTCAGCCTTTTACTCGAAAGAAGACTCTCAGAAGGAAGCCAGTTGATTGTATCATGTGTGGTAGTACTTCTCATCTTGCCAAGGATTCCCTCTACAATCCCAATGTAAGGATCATCACAATAAAAAAATCAGTATCGTGAAGAAAATATGGAATTTAATCACTCACAGAAGAAGATGAAGTAGAATCAAACACACATGAACATAAATGTAAATACCTTTATGTATATTTCTCTCTGAATTTGATTGATTACAATACCTATATATACTAAACTAATAGTTCTCGCGCGACAAACAGGTTCTCACGTGACAAGCTGTTGTCGTGCGATAAAAAAGTTTTCGTGCGGCATCTTCAAACTTTTCGCTTGACTTGATCTTTATCTTCATCTTGATTTGATTTCTTGAGTCTCTAGGTTCAACCCCTATCCCCCTAGGCTCGGTAAGTCAATGCATTTAGAAGTCCACGTCATCAACTTTGTAATTGCCCCCATAAGTATACATCTTGTTATCCAGGGCCTTCGTGATCAACCAACCAAACTATGCTGCTATAAAATGAACTGATTCATCAGCTGCAATTGAACAAGCCTACAACCTCATAGGAATGGGTGTAATATGCTCAAGCTCCATAAACGCATCTTCTATGAACTATATAGGTTGAATCTCAGTAGCCTGAATAGGAACTTCTGACATAGGCTCTTGATCAACATCAGCAGTGTCTGTTTCCCTTTCTGCATCTACAGGATCCACAACATGCTCTGTATCAATGATAGGATTATCATTACTTTCAGACCAGCCATTGGTTGTCCACTAGTTTCTCCAATCTCTGTGGTATGTTGTTAAGTAAATGATGAATACACACGGGAAGTAATATCTTATAAGTTTTGTTCAATGATCTGCATATAACTGAACATAAACTATGCTTACTCTCCAAACTCTTAATCCTCTCATCTTTCTCTAGCATACTTTGATATAAATCATCAATGATCTGAGTCTTTTATAACATTTCTTTATCCAGAACACTAACCCTCTACTCCAATGTAACCCTGGTGGGTGATAATGAAGAAGACTCTGGTTTTGGTCATGGCTCAGGAGTAGTGTTAATATAATTAGCATCACCAAAAAGATCATCATGAGTTTGCTCCCTTGATGGCGTCCTCAAAATATATTAGTAGTAGGCATAGATGATGATGTTATAGTTGTTGACACTGTAACGGTCACGAGTGTAGTAGGCTCACTAACTGTGACTGGAATATCCGACATGTGTACCTCTTTAGTCGTCACAGTGGTCATTGGGGTCCGACACTTTCTCAACACTCCACGTCCTCTACCCCTTCCACGTGTACTTCACCAACTACCATTGCCATTATCTTCCTGCTTCCCTGATAGTAATAGGAACATCTTCACGAACAAAATCAGTATCACGTTCCTCAGCAGTGCATTTGGTAGGAGTTTCTTGCACTATGGGACGTTCTTGCAACACATAAGGTACGTTCCCTATCACTGTTTGTTTCACTACCACCTTCAACACCCTATAACCAAGTGTCCACCTCATCAATGTTCGACCTTTCAGCACCATGAGAACTCTTAGGTGCTTGTTGTGCAACACCAATAGATGTACCAGTTATATCATCTCTATAAATACGTGAAGTCTCTGGCTCTTGAGGTCGTGCCTCGTCTTGAAGTCCTTCAACAAATTTCCCAAGCATAGCAAAGTGAGATCCATCATTCTCACACGCTCCCATAATATAAGTGAAAATATCATTCTTCATCACCATTTGTAAGGCCCCATTCCCGTGACGCTCACAGTGGTCAATCAGCGCTCATAAAACATAAAACATACATTAACTTGCTAAAATATTGCAGCGGAATCCCTTTTAAACAAACCATTTCATATATATAAATATTTGCTTTTGCAAAATAATACAACATTGGTAACTATTACAAAATATCGTTTCTTCGCATTACAATGCAAAAACATCATCGCAACATAAAATGGATGCCATCCAAAAACAAGTCAAGTAGCCACCCCGTGCCATCCTCAGCAACATCTACCTGCCAACTGAAATCACATAAAAGTCAGCGTTGCTGAGTGAGTTCTAGTTTTATAAAAACATATTATATTACCTTTCATTCGTTAAAGCATTTTCTATACTATCACACATGATCACACATCATACGTTCATGAAGGTAATAATTATTATCTTTCATCATCGTTCATTTCGTGCATATCGCACGTTTCATTCTTATCGCACTTTTCGTACATTTATTATCTTTTCACTTCTATCTAGGTCCTGTCATATGCTTAACCCCCCTTCTTGAGCACAAAGCCATATCATTTAGGGTTAAGCGACAAGGACCCCATATCGCACATAACGCACATATCGCCCGTATGGGTAGTCACGTAGACTAACTCCCCCTGTGTGTGAACCGTTAAGGGTTAGCCAAGATCGCACGCTGTAAACACACAGTTGAGCTAACAACTCTCAATGAGTTGTAAACCTCCTTTCATTTGCTTGCAAGACTTTCATTCGTTTATTCATTATGTTCCACTTTCGTTATCTTAAATCTTTCGCTTCGTTAAGATAATACTTTACGTTCATTATCATAATCACACCACATAAAGTCACATCATAATACGTAATAAGTAACATAAGGAAACACATCATACATAAGTATAACATCAATCACACATCATTAAGCATCACATATCACACATCCTCCATCAAAAGTCAACTTACAACACCCCAGGAAACATCCCAAGTCAAAGCCTACACTTTACATTTTCCCCAAAATTCAGAAAAATATTCTAAGTCTTAGGCGCATGGGAGAGTCCTAGGTGCATGGGAACTACTCGGGCGCATGGCCCAACACTTAGTCATTCTAGGCAACCTCTAGGCGCATGGGCACTATGCAGGCGCATGAGTGCTTAGGCGCATGGGCTTTTCAGGCGCATGGAAAACTTAGTCAATTTCAGCTTATCCTAGGCGCATGGCCACTATTGGGGTGCATGTGGTTTTGGGCGCATGGGGAACACTTAGGCAGTTTTAGGCCGTTAGGCGCATGGCCAATCCGGTGCATGGGCAACTAACTCGCACTAAAATCATTCTAATTCAATCCCAATCATCATTTCAACATGTTCTAAGCTTATTCTATCATTCTAAGCAACAAAACATGAACATGGCATCATCACAACATCATAAAATCACCCAACTCACACCCCATCCCCATAATACACACATAACATTCGGGTACACACCCATAATTAATAAAAACGTTCGCACATGCATTTCCAGCCCCAAAAACATATAAAATCAGTAAACAAGGGTTCTAGAACTCACCTTAGCAGCCTTTGGGTATGACTTCTTCAAACCCGTTTGAAATTGCGTTCAAACACCTAGCAACCCACCAAAACACACACCCGAACAAACACAAACACATATAAGCATATAACTGAGGCATATGCCGGCCAAGAACAAGTCAAAATGACGAGTTCTTACCTTGAATTCGATTTTCCTGTTCTTCTTCCTCAGAACCCGAAGCTCTGCTTTCTCACTCTATAATGCGAGTTGATATGTAGACAACATGGGTGGCCATGCCCACTTTTACACCAACTTTTGAAACTTTTTGTCTTTTTGACACTTTTAGCCCCTTAACTTAGGTTAAATTGTGTTTTTCTTCTTTTTTTTTACTTCCATTCTTTCTTTCTTGTCTTAAAATAAATATCCGGGTGTTACAAGTCCACCCCTCTTATATAGGTTTCGCCCCGAAACCTATTATTCCTCAAACAGATGAGGGTAATGCTGCCTCATCTCTTCTTCAGTCTCCCACGTAGACTCGGATCCCTTCCTGTGCTTCAACTGTACATGCACAAGAGGAACCACTTTATTCCTTAACCTCTTCTCCTTGCGATTAATCATTACCACTGGTTGCTCCACACAATTCAGCCTTTCATCAACTTCAATATCTTTCAGTGGTACAACCATATCCTCATTTGCCAAACACTTTCTCAGATGAGATACATGGAATGTCGGGTGAATTCCACTTAACTCATTGGGTACTTCTAACCTATAGTCCACCTCTCCTACTCGAGCAATGATTCGGAAAGGCTCTATATACCTCGCTTGCCCCGCTTTCTAAACCGAATGATACCTTTCCAAGGTGAGACTTTCAACATAACTCTATCATCAACCTGGAACTCAGTCGGTCGACGTCTCTTATTGGCATACGACTTTTGCCTATCTTTGGCTGCCTTCATAAAGGCTTTGATCTTTTCAAGTATCTCAGTCGTAGCTTCAACCACCTCGATACTTCCCAACTCCTTTTTACCAATATCACCCCAACACACGAGTGTTCTACATTTCCTACCATATAGCATCTCATAAGGGGGCATACCAATGCTGCCATGATAACGTCTGTTGTACGAGAACTCAGCTAACACTAAGTGGTTATCCCAACTTCCTCCAAAATCGATGACACATGCCCGAAGCATATCTTATAGCGTCTGAATGGTTCTATCTGACTGACCATCTGTCTGTGGATGAGAAGTCGTGCTAATGTGCAACCTCGTTCCCATACCATCATGGAATTTCTTCTAAAATTTAGATGTAAACCGGGTGTCACGATCAGACACAATAGACACCGGCATACCATGACGAGTCACAATTTCCTTGATGAATAGATTCACTAACCTCTCAGAGGAATACGTCTCTCGGATCGGTAGGAAGCGGGTACTTTTTTATCAAACGATCAACTGTCACCCATATTGCATCATACCATCTCCCGGTACGCGGTAACTTCGTTATAAATTCCATGGTGATATGCTCCCACTTCCGCTCCGGCATATCCAACGGTTGGATCTTCCCGTACGGTTTCTAATGCTCGGCCTTCACTTGCAAGCAAGTAAGGCACTTACTCACATATTCCGCTACATCGCGCTTCATACCCGGCCACCAATAATCCTTCTTCATATCTTGATACATCTTTGTAGCACCGGGATGAATGAAGTATCGAGTCTTATAAGCTTCGTCCATGTTCTTCCCACATAGATCCCCATAACGAGAAATCCACATTCGCCCGACTCGGGTTCTAACACCGAGTGTGTTTTCACCCAACTCCGCGACTAGCCTTCACATCCTTTCTGAGTTAAGATGATCTTCTCTCAACGCCTCATCTTGAAACTCCTAGATTTGCTTCATAACATGAGAGGTCATAATCAACTGATAAGCTTTCGCCCGAATCGGCTCGGGTCTCTCCTTTCGACTAAGGGCGTCTGCCACCACGTTGGCCTTGCCCGGATGGTAATGGATCTCGCAATCATAATCCTTTATGAGCTCCAACCATCTCCTTTGCCTCATGTTTAGATTTTGCTCGCTGAAGTACTTCAAGCTCTTGTGGTCTGTGAAGATTGTGCACTTCGTTCCGTATAGGTAGTGCCTCCAAATTGTTAATCCAAAGACCACAGCTGCTAGCTACAAGTCATGAGTAGGATAATTAACCTCACGAACCTTCAGTTGTCGGGATGCATAAGCTATAACCTTTCCTCACTGCATCAACACGCAACCCAACCCCAAGAAAGAAGCATCTGAATATACCACCAATCCTCGTTTCCTTCGGGTAATGACAAGACAGGAGCTTGAGTCAACCTTATCTTTAACTCCTCAAAAGCCTTCTTCTGATCTTGACCCCATACAAACTTCACATCCTTACGGGTCAGCTTAGTCAACGGAGAAGCTATCTTGGAGAAGTCTTGGATGAATCTTCTATAATATCTAGCCAACCCCAAGAAACTACAAATCTCGGATGGCGTATTTGGAGACTTCCATTGCATTATCGCCTCCACCTTTGCCGGGTCTACCATAATCTCCTCGAGATTCACCACATGACCCAAGAACTGAACTTCGCGCAACCAGAACGTGCACTTGGAGAACTTGGCATATAACTTCTCCTTTCTCAACGTCTCCAACACTTTCTGAATGTGACCGGTATGCTCTTCTTAGCTCCTCAAGTAAATCAAGATTTCATCGATGAACACAATCACTGATTTATCCAACATCGGCCAACACACTCGATTCATCAGGTCCATAAAAGCAGCTGACGTGTTGGTTAAACCAAAAGACATAACGAGAAACTCGTAGTGTCCATAATGCGTACGAAAAGCTGTTTTAGGAATATCTTGCTCCTTTACCTTCAACTGATGGTAGCCAGATCGAAGATCTATCCTCGAAAACCAACTGGCACCTTGGAGCTGATCAAACAAGTCATCAATCCTCGACAATGGATACTGATTCTTCACCGTCAACTTGTTCAATTCACGATAGTCGATGCACATCTTCATACTACCGTCCTTCTTTTTGACGAACAAGATCGGAGCACCCCATGGAGAGATACTCGGTCTAATGAACCCCTTATCGAGCAACTCCTGCAGTTGTTCCATCAATTCTTTCATCTCGGTCAGAGCCAACCGATATGGTGCTTTAGCAACAAGTTGGGCACCTGGTATCAAGTCTATCTGAAACTCGATCTCGCGGTCCGGTGGCACACCTGGTAAGTCTTCTGGAAAACACGTTCGGAAAGTCACACACAACCGGTACATCGGACAGTTGGGGTGTTGATGTATCCACATCCCTTACGTAGGCCCAGTAGGCACTACATCCACGCCTCATGCACTTTCCCGCCACCGCCATCGAAATCACCTTCGGGATAGTCGTAACTCGATCACCGTAAATCGTCACTGAACTCCCATCAGGCGCTATCAGTCTGACCATCTTCTTGCGACATACGATATTCGCCTCGTAGTCCGCCAACCAATCCATTCCTAGGACTACATCAAAACCGCCTAAGGTCATCACGAACGGTCTAACAGGAAACTTATGACCTTCTAATTCTATGGCGCAACATTCTATCAGATCAGAAATTCCTGGTAGACTTACCTATGGCAGTTTCTACATCGAAGGGCTCATCACTACTTCTACTCCTAATAGGCAACTTAGCACAAAAGGCAGTAGAAATAAAACTCCTTCTAGCGCCAGAATCAAATAACACTTAGGCAAGAGTTTGGTTCACAAGAAACATACCTGATACAACATCGGGGTCCGCCCTTGCCTCCTCCCGGGTCATAGTGAAAGCACGGGCGCTCGCCTTTTGCCCTTCATTCCCGCCTTCTTCGTCGCCCCAGATCCCTCAGCCCTCGGCTTTTGCAATCCCTGCTCAGATGGCCGCTTTCACCACAATTATAACACCTTATAACCCCACACTCTTAGCCATATGACCAGGCTTTTTACACTTAAGCAGATGTTTGATCCGCATTTGCATTCTCCAAAATGCTCCTTCCCTCATTTACCACACCTCTTCGACCCCGCACCGGGTGTGATCACACGCCGGTCGCCTACCTTCACAACCTTATTGTTTGGAGCGGCTCCACCATGTCCAAACCGTTTCCCGTTCCAGTTCTTGTCACCACCACCTTTCTTACTCACCTCAACCACCACCACCTTGTTAGGACCTGGTATTTGAACGAAATACCTAGTGATTAGCGTGTTAAACCAACTCAAATAGTGCGGAATCCTATTTGATTGGCGATCCAATCAGTGAGAACACACGAAGAATCAATCAAGAATTGAATCCAACGTTAGAAATCGATTAGGAATCGATCTAATGTGTTCTGTGAACTTGGAGAACGATTTGGGAGGTCTCTGGACGACTAGGGTACGTCTGGAATCGTAATGGGATGAATGCTTACGTTTTTCCACGAATTGGGTCTATTTATAGGTTAGTATTGTTCAATCGTGCGACTGGGCCATAAGTATGGTTCAGTCGTGCGATTGAACCATGCGGTTGATTCATCCGCACGACTGAGTGTTCAGTCGTGCGATTGAGTCAATCTTATGTGTCAATCATACGACTGATCCAGTCTCCTGGTTCAGTCGTGCGATTGAGTCAGTCGTATGAAGTTATTCATGCGTGTGGTCCATTCGCATGGGCCATTCGCATGAGAACTTCATTAAGTTAAGCTTGAATGTTTTAATTAATATAACATAATGTGCAACCATTCAAACAATCATAAACCCAATCAATTCAATCACGACTCATTAATGAAATATTAAACATCACAAGTAACAAACAATTCATATCATTTCATTAATCAATACAACTTACATCATAATCAGACAGACAAGATTCATTACATTACAAATCATGATCTAGGGACATACATGCATCAACAAACTCCCCCTTGGACCTAGATCTATCTAATCTCTTGTCTTCTGCATAACCTCCTTATACTTCTTGTACTTCTCCTCTTTGGTGACTCCTGCGTGAATCTCAAACGCAAAGCAAAGTCTTATAACGTTTTGGAACTGGAGGGCTTGTACAATGTCCTGTGTGTCATAGAACAGTGGCCACTTGTATAATGTATAGACATCATTAGCAGACAAGTTGGTTAGCCACATTGGGTCGAATACCCTGATAGTATCCATTTGGCCCTCTTTATTCAGAACTATGACAGCTTCAGCAGTTCTCCAATCATAGTACCACCATTTGAAGTGTGGAGTGAAGTCCTGTGGCATTTCCCTGAGAGGGATTCTCGACATAGTGCGCGGAGGACTCCACTTCAACACAATCTTGGGCTTGCCAGTAATGGCATCAACCTCAGACCTTCTTATGTACCTCGTAGGCTGTTGTGGTCTGAAGTTAACCCATCTGGTGTGGTACTCCTTCTTCAGGGCAGCCTCGAACCAGCCTGACATCTTTCTTGGGTCAGCATACAGCAGCTTTAGCTTAGCCAGCTGGTTGAGCTCAAAACCAGGTAGAGTCTTCAGATCATGTGGAAACCTGAAGTACTCTATGCCCTGTTCCCTCTTAACTGCATACGCGTTAAGGTCATCAAAATAAGCCCATGCAATAATCCTGCCTGACACCTTATGGTGTTTCTTGACTCTGTAGAGCTTGGTGTAGGCATCTTTCTTTGGTGCAGCACGCTGGGCTCTCACTTCTTCAAAACAGGCAGCCCACTCAGCCTTGCGAATGTCTACGTCATCATTGGAGGCTTGGGCTGTTCCTTCAGTCTTTTCGGTTTCCTGCTCCATCTTGTCTAGTACCTCAAACGTATCACTGACTAGGGACTCACCCAGATTGGGGACCACATTACCCTCGTTGTCAGCGTACTAAGGGTACTCTTCTGCAGTAATATCTTCAACCTCAACTTCATCAACGTCATTTAGTTCTTCATCACTGGTTGAATCAACTGTTGGAGCATCCTTGACAATTTCATCAGGATTGAGTCTGAACATCTCTGCCAGTTGCTCGTCAGATAGGTCATGAATTATTTCCCCTTCTTCAGGGGTATAACTCACAGACCTTCTTACAATCCCTTGCAGATCAAGAATCATGGTTAGTTGAGTCTTGACCTGTTGAAGGGGAGCAATGTCAAACTCATCCCTTTGAAAGTTTGGATCTGTTTGATTTAAACATTCAACACATAAACCATTAGTAAGTAATCAAACAGAATTATATTAACTTAATATATAAACATTCAACACACTTGTTTTTCATTACATGATTCAAACACAAAATAAATAAATACATAAGACATCTAATCTGTACTTTTGTCTTGAATCATGGGCACGTCGCTCGGAGGAGCAGAAGTGGTAGATGACTGGTCCTGTCGATGCTTAGATCTTCGTTCTTGACCAGAAGCAGAGGCCGATGCAGCCGCATCCCCTCCTTCT
Organism: Flaveria ramosissima; assembly: GCA_025215565.1. Classification (NCBI taxonomy): domain Eukaryota; kingdom Viridiplantae; phylum Streptophyta; class Magnoliopsida; order Asterales; family Asteraceae; genus Flaveria; species Flaveria ramosissima. The sequence continues at coordinate 23,583,634 of CM046044.1, read as the reverse complement.
GCTTCGTCATCATCATCTCTACCTTCTGTCCTTTCTTCCTCAGTCTCTTCCTCATCCTCATCATCTTCCTCATCATCATCATCATCTTCATCATCACCATCTCCATCATCCCCATCACCCTCCTTTATCTTCAAAGGCTCATCCTTTGACCCCTTTAATCTCAGCATAATCGTCTTGTTGGTCGTCTCCAACTCCTCTATACGTTTGGCTGATTGGGCCTGCTGGTCCTGGAGTTGGGACATCTCAACTCTCTGAGCATCGATTAGCTGGTTCTGCTGATTTATCACCCGAGCCTGCTCTGCTATCTGCTGAGACTGGGCAGCAGTCAGGTCGATCAGCTGGCAAATCTGCGCTGCTTTCTCCTTATCTGCAGCTAGCAGGCGCATCACCATACGGTTAAGCGCCGACAGCTGCTCATCTACCCCGATGTGAGGTAGAGTAGATCCATATACATGTGATGGCTGGGCTGAAGGTCCGGCATGATGTGAGGTGGTGGTGGTAGTAGCAGTGGTGAATATGGGTCGGTAAGCACGTGCTGGTGAGGTAGGTGTGAATGGTATGGTAGTGGATGGGAAGGATACAGTGGTGGTAGGTAAGGTGGTGGCTGTGGTAGCTGTAGTGGATGTGGTGGCTGTGGTGATGGGTGGTATGTCAGTGGAGGTGGTAGTAGTGGCTGTGGTGGTGGAAGTAGTGGCAGCAGTGGTAACGAAGGTCAGGCGACGCTTCTTCTTCTTCAGTCCATGGGGTTGAGCCATCCTCTTCCTCCTAGTCCCGGTGGAAGTGGATGCTCCCCCTGCAGCTCTGCCCACTGAACCCGGAGCATAGCTCGGGTCAGTCTCTCTCTCTGAGGAGTCCCGAGGGTGTACACCAACCACCCTAATCCCGTGTTCTGTGGGAACAACCTTGCTTCCCACAGTCCTAGTGAGGGGCTCCTCATCCGACTCCTCCTCTTCCTGATCACCAACAATGAACTCCTGATGAAAACCGGCCGTCTCAGCAACCTCTCTGGCAGTGGCAGACCCCGGGGGAATAACATCAGAATCAGTGCCTCTATGTGGAGCAGGCATATCATCCCCGGCGTCGCCGCTATCATCATCATCAGAATCCATATCTGGTAGGAGCAACCTCTCATCATCGGAGTCGCTGTCATCATGACGCCATTTGCGTCTGCCAGGCGCCACATACCTCTTGTTGGCCAGGTGGCCAATCAGTCTCTTCACTTGGGGCTTTACCTGCTTCCCCCTGTAAACTCTCATCCTGCCCAGAGTAGTATCATCCATAATCTCCAAGGCCACTGCGTCATGACTCTCTTTGGGCAACTGTGGCAGCTTCTCGTTGAAGACGAGCTGTAAGAATCTGGGGTACATACTAAACCCCTCTTTACCCTTGGCCTCCAAGTTCTCCACCAAGTAGGAGAATATCATGCTGGAAAAACTGAAGGGGTGGTTCAGAACCAGTGCCACGTAGGCATTTTGGATCTGGTCTGAGAGGTCGTCAAACCCACCCCTCCTCGATGCAACACACTTGAGGATCACGTGTGCTAAGTACTTGTACTGGGGGCTCAGGTTGCTCTTGTTGAGCACACCTGAGTTGATGTCCCCAGCGTACTTTATCCTCAAGAAGCATCCTCTCACTGTCAACGGATGTAGTCTAGTAGGATGATCAGTGTCGTCCCCAAACTCTAGGACCCTCTGAATGTCGGCAGCAGAGATCTCAATATCATGGCCCAATATAGAGCTCCTAATGCAGTACGGCTCACGGGAGCGGTCCACCGAGGCATTCTCCCAGAACGCCTGATGGAGTGATCTATATGGCGTGCAAGGCGTGGAGATAGCCTTATGAATCCGGGACCGTCTCAGAAAGGCTATAATGTCAGTAAACTCGGCCCCGTTCCTGGTGGTGTGATCCAAATGAGCACAGATGTTGTGCTTTGGATTTATGGACCACCTTTCTGCCATTTTCCTGAAACACACAAGACATAGAACAATTAGTACATAAGACATGAAAAATTCTGTTCTAAGTGTAAAGTTGAAAATCATTCTGATTCATTCGTGCGAATGAATCATGCGACTGAAGTCAGTCGTCTGTTCTTTCATGCGACTGGACTCATTCTGGTCAATGTGACATGCGATTGGGTTCAGTCTGCTGACTGGTCTGCGAATGGTTCAGTCGGCCGACTGAGCTCAATCGTATGGTTCATTCGGCCGAATGACCCAATCGCAAGATTCAATCGTGCGATTGAAGTTCATCCGGACGACCAGTCGCCTGTCTCAGTTGTTCAGTCGCCTGTGGTTCGAGTCTTGATCAACACAAGTGATTTAACATGGATTACCGGTTCATTACACTCGCATTCTTGTTACTAATAACCTATTAACCTTAATTTTAACATTTTGCATAGTTTAAGTGGTTATTAGGTCACGTTCTGTCTGTTTCTTGTTTTCGTTCGATCATTCACCAAATTAGGGTTCAATCCTTCTGATTTCAATGAACCAAGACTTCAATCTACCTGTATAATGAATGGCGAACGTCAGTGAATCAAAAGCAACGATAAAACTAGGGCTAATAAAATTTTGGCAGTGTAACGGTAGGGAGTGCGATTTAGGGGCGATTTGGGAGTGATGAGTGAAATGCGATCGACAGAGCCCTTTAAATACTGAAGCTGGGCTCAGTCGGCCGACTGGCCTCAGTCACCCAGTTCATTCGGGCGACTCAGGCTCAATCGTACGATTGGCCCAACCAGTCGCATGCAACTGACCGACTGAGATTCAGTCGGTCGACTGGCTCAGTCGTGCCTTTCATTCGCATGTTCAGTTGACCGAATGAGTTTCAATCGGTCGACTGACTCATTCGCCCTCTTCCAATCGGTCGAATGGGTTATTCTGATGATCCATTCGTACGAGTGGAAGCCATTCGCATGGTTGGTCCATTCTCATGGTCCAATCGTGCGAATGGGTCACACTTAGTTAATTTTCTGCCATTTTTACCAAATTACTTTTAAACCCCTTTTAACTTTTTGAATTTAACGTTATGAGCCTTTGATCATCTCAGACATGATCATTTTATCTTGAAAACATTTTGATCACCTCAGACGTGATCTTTTTAAACACTTTAGTCACCTCAGACGTGACCCTTTTAAAAACACTTTGTCACCTCAGACGTGACTATTTTAAACTTTCAAAGCATATATGGTCATCTCAGACATGACCCTTTTAGTGAGTTGATTCCTTCTGATTTTCCTGATGTAGTCCGACACACGACTAGAATTAAGATTAAAACGACTAACTAATTTATAAATCTTAAACTAATTACATAAACAAACTTATTTTTGGCTTTTTGTGAGAGATAAATCCAGAGATTGATATCTACGGGATTTGGTTCGGGAGTAGATAGCTTCAACTTAGATTGATCATATCTGGACCAATTCAATTTTGGAATCATACAGGTAAGTCAAATCATTTGGGACTAGTTATTAAACCTTTTGATGCTCAAATTCTCGGTGTTCATCCAGAGTCGTTAGCAACTTAAGGAAATCATACTGAAACTCTTAGATTTTCACATTGATTTGAACTTTTGAGAATGTAGCCACTATGATTGTCAGTATGTTTGTCCACTTAAATCCATACACAGACTTTTGACGCAGACTGGTGACTGATTTAGGTTTAATTATTTCAACTAACATTTGTGGATCCCACACTTATATGGTAATCAACATTCCTCAGAAGCTTTTGAGCGGTCTACGGGTATTATTACAAGAAGAGACTATTCTTAGAGCTTTCAAAGAGAAGCCTGTCCTCAGGTCAGTGCCATCGCACAGCAGAGAGGCGGCAAACAACAATGAATTCTAGAATATCTAGGTTATGCTTATCCTCAGGTCAGTGCCATCGCACAGCAGAGAGGCACACAACCTATCTCCTTGTTAGAGCAGCTTATTTTATTTTGCACAAAATGCACCAACAACATAAGTCATTAGCTTTATTGCATTTGTCTTTCATTTTTTCTTGCTTTGCTCTAATTATGGTCATCCGCACACATTTGTGGCGTTTAAATGCTCATTACCCCTTATTGGAATATATTTGATTGTGTTAACCAGTGATAAGATGGAAGCCCACAGTCAGTTGAACAACTTAGTTTGATCTTGAGATCACCAATCAGGTCTAATTGTCTATTGTGTTGAATCTACCAACATATCATTTGTGGTCTAGCAGCCTCTAAGTCTACTTTCTTTGTGTCACCTTAGGAGTTGACAGTTTTCTATCATCTTCCCTTTTTCATATTGCTTAGACTACACAGACTTATACTTTGAACTTTTGCATCTTTTCAACAACTTAAAATTTTAAAGTCCCTCTTGATTTGTTCCTGTGTACTATCATTTTCCAAAGGTATTGAATCGGTATCACAGACACAATCTACCTTATTTCAGCTAGTTACTCCTTCTCCCTCAATTTTTTTTTTAATGTTAACTTGCTGACATATTCTCCCCCTAAAATACTAAAATCATTTCTGGTTTAATTATTTTAGGATTTTAATAAACAGCAAAATAACATGAGTTTAAATAACACTGACGAAAATAAAACAAATAAAATAAAATAAAATAAAATAAACTTTAACTCAAACTACATCGGACTACACATTATCATCATCAGGAATTACCTCACTTTTCTTTTTAACGCCGTTGACCTCTAACAAATATTGAAAACGTGGTTTATCAAAGGCTTTAGTATAGAGGTCAGCGCGTTGAAAATCAGTATTAATTTTAACCACATCAATTAAGTTCTTTTCAAAGCAATCTCTTATGAAATGGTATTTAATACCGATGTGTTTGGTCTTAGGATGTTGAACCGGATTTTTAGTTACTGCAATTGTAGCAGAGTTATCAACAAAAATAGGAGTAGATGAGAATTTTAAACCGTAATCCCGCATTTGCTGTTGAATCCAGATGATTTGTGAACAGCAACTTGCAGCAGCAACATATTCGGCTTCACAGGTTGACAATGCAACCGATGTCTGCTTCTTACACTGCCAGGTAACTAATCTTCTCCCAAAGAATTGACACCCCGCTGATGTAGACTTGTAGTTCATCTTGCAGCCCCCGTAATCCGAGTCACTATACGCGGTAAGCTCAAAGTCATCATCATGAGGATACCACAATCCAAGTGTGGGTGTACCCTTCAGATAACGAAAAATCCTCTTGACCCCGATCAGATGGTTGACCTTTGGTTTAGCCTGATATCTAGAACATAGACATGTAGCATACATAATATCAGGTCTTGAGGCAGTGAGATACATGAGGGATCCAATCATTCCTCGGTACATAGTGGCATCTACAAGATCTCCATTCTCATCAGGTGCTATATCATGATTCGTAGCAAGTGGAGTCCCAGCAGCAGAAGCATTCTCCATGTCAAAGCGACTGAGAATGTCTCCTACATACTTGGTCTGATGTAGAAAGATCCCATTAGGTGTTTGATCCACCTGTAACCCGAGAAAGAACTTCATCTCCCCCATAGCACTCATCTCAAACTCTTTCTTCATCACTGCTTCAAACTCTTTGCATAACTCTTCGTTCTTTGACCCGAAGATTATGTCATCAACATATATCTGTACAAGCAGTAGGTCGCCATCCTTTTCTTTAATAAACAGTGTACAGTCAATGACTCCCCTGCGAAAGCCGTGTTTCACAAGATGAGTCGAGAGTTTCTCATACCAAGCTCGAGGAGCTTGATGAAGCCCATATAAAGCTTTGTCGAGCTTGTAAACTCTATCCCGATGATAAGGATCTTCAAATCCCTCGGGTTGACTTACATAGACTGTTTCCCTGATTTCCCCATGAAGGAATGCACTCTTCACATCTAATTGGTAGACTTTAATCTTCATGTACGATGCATAGGCAAGGAAGATACGAATGGCTTCCATCCTTGCCACGGGTGCAAACACCTCATTGTAGTCAATCCCCTCGACTTGGCGAAAACCTTGAACCACCAGTCGAGCTTTGTTCCTGATAATGACCCCTTGGTCATCCTTTTGCATTTTAGTACCCATTTGGTGCCAATGACTTTAGCACCTTTAGGTCTATCAACCAGAGTCCATACACCTAACTTCTTAAACTGCAGAAGTTCTTCTTGCATGGCACTCACCCACGCCTCATCATTTAGTGCCTCACTGACATATTTTGGCTCAACCTGCGAGACAAAACATCGATAAGCACCATCATGAATGTAACCCTTCTCCATAACCGAGGCGTAATCAGCTGAGTATAGCTGATTTCGGGTTTGTACTCCTGATCTGACATCCCCAATAACATTGTCAAGGGGATGATAGACGTTTAGTCGTGATCCTGGAGTAGTAGGAACAGCCACCTCAGAACCGAGATTATGAACATTTTGTTCTGCATCTGAGGTAGTTGGAGTTTGAGGTTCCGAAGTCGAAGGTGCATCACTTGTAGATGCTTGTGGACTTTCAGGAACTGGAACCTGTTCCTCCTGACTGTTCTGGTCATCTGCTTCAGTTTCATCTTCAGAGGAGGAGTCACTGTCATCGACTACTCCCCCTGACTGAGTAGATGATTCTCCCTGTGTGCTAGATGGTGTATTCAGAATATCATACATCATCCTAGTAGCTAACTCATCATCCGAGGGAGAGAGAGGAATGTTGAAGGACTTGAAGAATCCATCATAATCGAAGAAGTATGCAGGTCCTTTGCCTGTAGGTGGTGTGGTATATCTCTGAACGTCGACATTACACCACACTTCTACAAGACCCGTTGAGTTATTGTAAACTCGCTTGTTCGGTATGTTGTATCCTAGAAAAATTCCTTCATCTGCCTTCTCGCTGAATTTTCCTTCTTGTGTCTTCTTCAGAAGTGTACACGGCGCGCCAAAAGGTTCAAGATACTCCAAATTCGGTTTGCGTCTTTGTAGTAGCTCATAACATGTCTTTCCGTGGCGCTTGACTATTAGGACTCGATTCAGTGTATAACATGCATTTGCCACTGCCTCATTCCAGAATTGGATAGGCAGTTTCGAGTCCGCCAGCATAGTCCGTGCAGTCTCTATCAAGCTTCTGTTCTTCCTCTCAGCAACACCATTCATCTGAGGCGTGTAGGCAGAAGTGAATTGATGCACAATTCCCTTTTCCTTGCAGTATGCCTCCATCCATTGATTCTTGAATTCTGTCCCGTTGTCTGAGCGTACTTGTCTAACTTTTAGCTTGTAGAGAGATTCCAGTGTGGTTACTAATTCCTTGAATGACTCAAATGTTTCTGATTTGGATTTCAGAAACATTACCCAAGTGAACCTTGAGTAGTCATCAGTGACCACAAAACAGTACAAGTCGCCTGCAATGCTCCTTGTACTGACTGGACCAAACAGATCCATGTGAAGAAGTTCAAGAGGAAGTTCTATTGAATGAACTTTCTTTTCCTTATGAGACTTCTTTGTCTGTTTGCCTTTCTTGCAAGCTACACAAAAGTCAGGAAGTTGGAAGTTCTTGACATTTACTCCTCTCACTAAATCCTTCTGAATCAAATGATTCATCTTCCTTTGACTAATGTGTCCCATTCTCCTATGCCAGGAGATTGAATCCTTCTCAGTAGCTTTAGAGAGAAAGCACTGAACCTCATGATCCGTTGTAGCAGCTGTTGACAGATCCAAGACATAAAGGTCTTTATATCTTGAAGCAGTCATCAGAACTTGGTCCTCTGGGATCATGTAGTCTTTCTTCAGCACGTAACACTTCTTGTTGTCGAAGATGACTTTAAATCCTTTATCACAGATTTGGGAAACAGAAAGTAAGTTATTTTGAAGTTGTTGAACGTAGTTCACCTTATCAAACTTAACTTTCTGATTTCCCACTTCTCCCTGAGCTGTGATGTATCCTCCCTTGTTTCCTGCAAAGGAAACATGCCCTCCTTTTATTTGTTTGACGTTTGATAAAAGGGCTCTATTTCCTGTCATGTGCCTGGATGCTCCGCTGTCTATAATCCACGTGTTAGTCTCAGCGCTGTATCGAACACCCTGCACATACAAAGTAAATGAATTAGTTTAGGTTAGGAACCCAAGCCTTTACTGTCTTGGGTTTCCCAGAGGCATCACACATCATAAACTCCACCCATTGACCCTTAGAGGGTGAGGGTAGCTCAGGTTCCTTCTTGTCATCAGTATCAGACACGCAGGATGACTTCTCTTTCCATAAGCCAGATTTGTGCAATGCCTGTTTATGATAAACAGTCGTCTGGCTTACAGGTTGGACTTTAGGTTCACTAGCTCTTCTAGGTGGAGTTAGAGAACTCCTCTTAGAAGACCTAGGTCTAGAGTCCTGAAGATCAATCTTCTTCCTAGGTGTCTGATAGAAAGGACAATAGGAAGCAATGTGTCCACATTCTCCACAGTTGTAGCATGACCTGCTATCAACTTTATGAGTAGACTTTCTTTGTGGAGAAGTGCGTGACACTCTAGTAACATCAATCACTTTGGTTTTGACTCTTGTATGTTTGATGTTTTCTCTGGTTTAACAAAATTAACTGTTTTAACCTGTTTAACATGTTCCACTTTTTGGTTAACAGGTTTTTGACTTGAAGCATGTGAAAAATTAATGTTTGAAGTCCTTTTAGGTTCTGATTTGACTCTGTTTGACCCTGACTTTAAGTTAACTTTTTCAAATTCATTTTCCAGATTAACACAAGGCAATTTACCCTTTGCCTTTGAAGTGGCCTCCTTTTGTTTCTGTCCAGATTCAGTAGATGAACATGAGGTGTCTGGATCAGTAACAAGAGGAGTAGTCACCACATGATCCTTGATGGGGTTATTATTTACTGGTCTAGACTTAGTGTTCATCAAGGTCTCAGGTGGTGGTGGAACCACTTTGTAGCCTAATCCCTCCCCGTTATTCCTTTCTCTCACTAAGTGTTGAACTATGTGTGAAGAACTAGTCCAACTATGCAGTTTCTGTTTTAATGAATTAACTTCTACTTCTAGAACTGCCTTTTGCTTCTTAGTGTCCTCTAGGGAGTTTAGATAGTACCTAATGTCATTTGCTTGGTTAAAGGCAACTACTTCAGTTTCCCTAAGCTGTTTAGTCAATAGGTCTATCTTTTCTTTATAACTATGCTCATTTTGTTTTAGTACTCTATTAGCCTCAGTGCACAGTTGTAAATCTTTTACTAAGTTATCATTATGATCTAATAACCTAGCAAATTTGTCATCTATGCTATTCCTAAAAGTATCACAATCAGAACAAGCATGATTATTAAACATTTGGTCAGTTGTACTTACCTGTGTTGGTTCAGAAGAGTTAGCCATCAACGCAGCATCAGATGTCTCTGGTTCTGGGGATTCTGACTTTTCTGTCTCTGACGTGGAAGTCTCCTCCTTTGGCTTGTAACTGACCTCGGCTGCAGTTGTTTCTTCACTATGTGACATTGCTATCTCAACTCCTAGATCACCTTCACTCGCAGAATCATCATCAATATCCTCAACACTGGCAATGTTAGATTCTCCTGGTGAGACAAACCTAAAACTCCAATCCTGTCCTTCATCATCATGAGCAGTCAAGGCTTTTGGATCCTTGTTTGATGAAGTAGAACTGGAGGTTTGCTTGTCTTGGCGAGTAAAGGACGAGAACGGGTTCCCATTACCCGTCTTCTTTGGCTTGACACATTCTCTCTTGAAGTGCCCCTTCTCTCCACAGTTGAAGCAGGTCACTTTGCTTTGTCAAAGCCAAATGTGGTATCCTTAGTAGCTACCAAGTTCTGTCCAGTCTTCTTAACAAACTTCTTCGCCCTTCGGACAGCACTAGCTAAGGCCCACATTATATCCATCCTCTCAAGCTCCATTTCGTCTACCTGCTCGTAGTCCTCATCTGCCAGATGGCAGTTTCCTATCTTCCCGGCAACAAGTCCATCATATGAATGAACCACTGCAGCTAAAAGATCCATATGCTCTCGAGCTACTTCTACGGTCACATTACCGAGGTTCTCGGTCTTCAGTTTGGTAGCACTTGCTTCTGATCCAATATAATGGGTACATGACGACCCTGGCGTGTCTGATCCAGAAGTTGAAGCATGTGAAGGACCTGACGAGCTAGACACAAAAGCAGTCTGGAGAGGTGCTCCAGATGTCTTAGCTTGAGGCGTGGCGTTGTATAAAGCTGGATTTTGTGTGTACGAAGACTTCTGAGCTCTATACTTCATCCTTAGTGCTTCTTCTCGCAACTTAAGAATGAAGTCATTTATATCCAGCTTTACAAGCATTCCATTCTGTCTCAGGTTAGACACGAATGAAGCCCACTTATCAGGCAATCCGTCTGCGAAGTTGCTTACTTTCTCTTCCATGGTCGTTTCAACTCCATGTGTATGCAATTCGCTCATCAAGTGGTAAAATCTGTCTATGACTTCGTCTAAACTCTCGTTACCAATAGATGAGAAGTTATCGAATTCCTTCTATAACTCCTTTGCCTTGATTGCCTTCAATGACGCATTCCCATCATATCTCTTCTCTAGCTCATCCCACAGTTTCTTGGACTGCTTATTCTCTGAATACTGGTGGAATATGTCTTTGGGGATAGACTGAGTGATCAATGCATAAACTCTTTTCTCTGCATTGTACTTTACTTTCTGTGCGTCTGTCATCCCACTTAACGTTAATTTAACTACATCAGCTCCCACCGGTGTACTATAACCGATCTCAATGGCTTCCCACAGATTAGGATCTACTCCATTAAGGTAGATCTCAAAACGTTGTTTCCAGTGGGGAAACTCATCTAAAGTCAAGAGCTTTGGTGGTTTATTGTGATTACCCACCTCACTCTCAAGCAACAGCAGGTTCTGAATCCTCGAATCCTTCCCAGCAGTAAAGGCTGACATATGATCTTCCATGGCTAATAAACTTAGAATCTAATCAAAACAACTTTCATTGATGCGACTGAAGGATGCGAATGGTCTAATCGTGCGTATGAACTCTGCGACTGGTTCAATCGTGCGGCTGAACTGGGCGATTGGTTCAGTCGTGCGAATGAAACTGGTGCGTATGAGCTATGCGAGCGAACGGTTCAGTCGGCTGAATGAGGGTGCGACTAGGTCCAATCGTGCGATTGAGCAATGCGAATGGAGTCCAGTCGTGCGAATGGGTCACTCGTGCGACTGAAGCTGCTGTTTTGCGAAAATTTCTAGGTTTGACGGGTTTCAGCCGTAAAAATTCGAAATTTCACAAGTCCTAATCGCCTAAGTCCATAGAAACCAAACTTCGATGAGCAGGGAACGTCCAAGATCACTTTTGATGCCAAAGATTGCGTTTTTAGTGCCAAAACACAAACTTTTATGCAATCTTGATTGAATCAACACGTAATCAAGAGCCAAAGCTCTGATACCACTTGTTAGGACCTGGTATTTGAACGAAATACCTAGTGATTAGCGTGTTAAACCAACTCAAATAGTGCGGAATCCTATTTGATTGGCGATCCAATCAGTGAGAACACACGAAGAATCAATCAAGAATTGAATCCAACGTTAGAAATCGATTAGGAATCGATCTAATGTGTTTTGTGAACTTGGAGAACGATTTGGGAGGTCTCTGGACGGCTAGGGTACGTCTGGAATCGTAATGGGATGAATGCTTACGTTTTTCCACGAATTGGGTCTATTTATAGGTTAGTATTGTTCAATCGTGCGACTGGGCCATAAGTATGGTTCAGTCGTGCGATTGAACCATGCGGTTGATTCATCCGCACGACTGAGTGTTCAGTCGTGCGATTGAGTCAATCTTATGTGTCAATCATACGACTGATCCAGTCTCCTGGTTCAGTCGTGCGATTGAGTCAGTCGTATGAAGTTATTCATGCGTGTGGTCCATTCGCATGGGCCATTCGCATGAGAACTTCATTAAGTTAAGCTTGAATGTTTTTTTAAGTTAATATAACATAATGTGCAACCATTCAAACAATCATAAACCCAATCAATTCAATCACGACTCATTAATGAAATATTAAACATCACAAGTAACAAACAATTCATATCATTTCATTAATCAATACAACTTACATCATAATCAGACAGACAAGATTCATTACATTACAAATCATGATCTACGGACATACATGCATCAACACACCTCCCTTTCATCATACAACCTTCTCGCCAGATCAACCACCGACCTAAACGTACTCAGTCGGGCAGCGATCATATGCCTGCAGATGTATGTCGGCAAGCCCTGAATGTACCTCTTGATCTTCGGTGACAGGGGCGTCACCTAAACTTGGTGGTGTATTGCTGATGTGTCATGGTTCCCGCCTCTAGCTGCAGGAACTCCCTTTCCACCGTGTCCATCTCTCGGAGAGGACAGAACTCCTCGATCACTAATTTCTTCAACTCCGGCCACCTCATTCTTCAAATTACCCGACTACCCTCGATTTGGGCAATATTGTCCCACCAGCACAGAGCCGAGTCCACAAATGAATGAGTGCCAAACTTCACCTTTTGATCCTCCCGACACTCGCTGATATCCAGTACAGCTTCCATCTCTCTCACCCATCGGTGAGCAGTAGCAGTAGTGCCATTACCATCAAAGATCAGGGGCTTGTATCTTTGAAATGACCTGTAGTTACAGCCTCGAGCTGGTCTGGCACAACCTCCTCCTCATCATCAAAGACAACCGCCTCAGTCTCGCGTTGTTTCCTTTTGCCTGTAGGCCTATTTCTTTCCTTCCTTTCTCCTTCCCTGACAGCCTTGATCACTTCAGTCACTACAGACGGTAAGGTCGTCTGCATGACTTGGTGCACCTCTTCCACTACCGCCTCCTTCACTGAGGTTCTTAAGTTAGCACTCTCGTCTCCACCCTTCGGATGAGAGGTCTCGGGTTCTTCATGAGCCATCTCTTCAGCCCTAGGCCTTCCCCTCATGGCCAGTGGTCCAGCACCACGTCCACCATGACCTCCACCTCGAGAAGCCTTCGAAGATCTACCACCGGCCATCCTCTAATACGCTATAAGATTCAAACACTAACAAGGTCATTCAAGGTAATAGCTCAGTTTATGTCAAGTATAGTAAGTCCCTAATTATAGTGGCTAGTTGTGATTAGCCACTTACTTTACTCTTCATACCCCAAGCATTTCCTATCTTGACTACACCAGTATCTAAATCTACAAAAAGAAAATAGATCAAATAACATGCGCACATAATACTGGTTAACATTAAAGGAAATACCTGATGGCACGTAGCTACTCGGACTAGCATCCCCCTCACTTTTGTCCCATTTTCAGTTTAAGTTTAGGTTTCTTTTGAAAATATTTACCCGGTTCACTTAAACTTTGACTCTGATACCAACTTGTAAGGCCCCGTTCCCGGGACGCTCACAACTGGTCAATCATCGCTCATAAAACATAAAACATACATTAACTTGCTAAAATATTGCAGCAGAATCCATTTAAACAAACCATTTCATATATATAAATATTTGCTTTTGCAAATTAATACAACATTGGTAACAATTACAAAATATCGTTTCTTCGCATTACAATGCAAAAACATCATCGCAACATAAAATGGATGCCATCCAAAAACAAGTCAAGTAGCCACCCCGTGCCATCCTCAGCAACATCTACCTACCAACTGTAATCACATAAAAGTCAGCGTTGCTGAGTGATTTCTAGTTTTATAAAAACATATTATATTACCTTTCATTCCTTAAAACATTTTCTATACTATCACATATGATCACACATCATACGTACATGAAGGTAATAATTATTATCTTTCATCATCGTTCATTTCGTGCATATCGCATGTTTCGTACTTATCGCACTTTTCGTACATTTATTATCTTTTGACTTCTATCTAGGTCATGTCGTATGCTTAACCCCCTCTTGAGCACAAAGCCATATCATTTAGGGTTAAGCGACAAGGACCCCATATCTCACATATCGCACATATCGCCCGTATGGGTAGTCGCGTAGACTAACTCCCCCTGTGTGTGAACCCTTAAGGGTTAGCCAAGATCGCACGCTGTAAACATACAGTTGACCTAACAACTCACAATGGGTTGTAAACCTCCTTTCATTTGCTTGCAAGACTTTCATTCGTTCATTCATTATGTTCCACTTTCATTATCTTAAATCTTTTGCTTCCTTAAGATAATACTTTACGTTCATTATCCTAATCACACCACATAAAGTCACATCATAATACGTAATAAGGAACATAAGGAAACACATCATACATAAGCATAACATCAATCACACATCATCAAGCAGACATATCACACATCATCCATCAAAAGTCAACTTACGACACCCCCGAGAACATCCCAAGTCAAAGCCTACACTTTACATTTTCCCCAAAATTCAGAAAAATATTCTAAGTCTTAGGCGCATGGGAGAGTCCTAGGCGCATGGGCACTAGTGGGGCGCATGGCCCAGCACTTAGTCATTCTGGGCAAACTCTAGGCGCATGGGCACTATGCAGGTGCATGAGTGCCTGGGCGCATGGGCTTTTCAGGTGCATGGAACACTTAGTCAATTTCAGCTTATCCTAGGCGCATGGACACTATTGGGGCGCATGGGGAACACTTGGGCAGTTTTAGGACGTTAGGCGCATGGCCAATCCAAGAGCATGGGCAATTAACTCACACTAAAATCATTCTAATTCAATCCCAATCATCATTTCAACACATCCTAAGCTTATTCTATCATTCTAAGCAACAAAGCATGAACATGGCATCATCACAACATCCTAAAATCACCCAAATCACACCCCACCCACATAATACACACATAATATTCGGGTACACACCCATAATTAATAAAAATGTTTGCACATGCATTTACATCCCCAAAATCATATAAAATCGGTAAAAAAGGGTTCTAGAACTCACCTTAGCAGGCTTTGGGTATGACTTCTTCAAACCCATTTGAAATTGAGTTCAAACACCTAGCAACCCACCAAAACACACCCGAACAAACACAAAAACACATAAGCATATAATCGAGGCATATACCTTGAATTTGATTTTTCCTGTTCTTCTTCCTCAAAACCCGAAGCTCTGCTTTCTCACTCTTAAAGAATCTGAATGCGAGTTGATGTGTAGACAACATGGGCGGCCATGCCCACTTTTACACCAACTTTTGAAACTTTTTGTCCTTTTGACACTTTTAGCCCCTCAACTTAGGTTAAATTGTGTTTTCCTTCTTTTGCTTCACGTTTATTCTTTCTTTCTTGTCTTAAAATAAATATTTAGGTGTTACACCATTTCAATATAGGTAGAAGAACTAGATACATCAAACTCAGGATGAGCAGCATTCACTATCATCTTATGATATCTAGGATACATGGTGAACTTCTTTCATGCGGCAGCTACCACATTCTTCTGCATCTCAGTGAATATCTTCTTTGATATGTTGTATGGAAGATCATCAATTAGTGATACAAGCAGGGATCCAAAAATAGCACTTACACTATCCATCCCTGCCTTTAGATTGCTAAGGAAATAGACCATGATGTGAAACAAGTACTTCCAAAATGGAGGTAAGTATTTCTTCTCCAGAGATGGGTATCGGTGACTATATCCTATTCGGACTAAACAGTCCTTAGCCGCATCATCATCAATCTTCATCAGAGCATGAGTCTGATCTTCTAATAATAACACGTTGTTAATCACCTCAGTCGTGATAACCACCCTCTTTCCTTTGACAGTGGCAGTGATGCAGGGTTCTCTATCCTCATCTAACTCACTAGCAGCTGATTGCTTGAGCTGATTAATAACATTAGTGTTAATGCTAGGATTAGCACAGATAGCATGACGAATCCAGGATGTCTTATGTCCCTCAATCAATGATCTATATAACGCCTTATCATCCGAAACATCCCCGAGATAAGCAACAACATAATGAATTTTATTGAAAACCAGAGGTCTCGCCATCTTGAACATAAAAAAAACTTTATAAGTATACATAATGCTTAGAAAATTCAGACTTAGAAAAATCTCAACACTTGGAAAAATTTTGAAAAATTGAACTTTTCACGAGACTAGTAAAGTAATCGCATGATTCCGAATTTTGTCAGAATTCAACTTCACGCGCGACAAGACAACTTTCCACGCGAATAGTTCTGATTAGTTTGAAACTTTTCGCGTATGTTCATATTCTAGGAACCTTTCACACGTGACAACTCTGTTTTGATTCAAATTTTTAATCCATCAATTTCAAAGTGTTTTAACCAATCACACATGTTCCTTAGGTGTAGTTTAAGTCATTATTAAGGTTTGTTATGTTTAATTTGTTCAATTTAACATGTAATAGTCCTTTTAACACTCGGTCATGAGACAAACACACACAAATCAATGTTATAAACTACGATATACCTTAACAAACACTTCGCAACCAATAGGCGACCAAAATGAACAATATTAATCGATTAAACAGAGTTTCAACACTTTCGTTAGTGAAAATTTCAATGGTTCGGGCGAATAGTCAACTTATTGCACAACTGTGTTATATATAACACACTGACTCTCGCGTGAGAAGTCAAAGTTCTCACCACTTGATATTTTCGCGCGACCACCTTTCACATTACAAGTTTAATTCTTTTGACATTCTAACTTTTAATTTTTCAATTCTAATAATCTTATTGAACTTTATTGATTTGTTATAAAAATGATTATATTTAGCTAAGTGTTTACAATTATTCAAACACCCTTAATTTTTGAACATTTTGTAAAACAAAAACAAAAAAAACAAGAACAAGTATAACAAAAAACCACCTATGACACAAAAGATATACTATTAACTTAATTATTTTTGATAAATTTTCTAGTATAGAATCATATTTCTTAGAAATCGATCATTAACATCATCCAACATTATTATAAATAAGACTGATTACGTTTAGTGTAAATATAATGTATCCCCGTTAAACTTAGACTTCAAGTTTTACTTAGACACATAAGCTGTTATTCTTATCATGTTTTGGTAAGTTATATGAATTCAGTGGATCCCACGATCAGAAATCTTGCAAAACCCTTATCTAGCTTCAAGACACTTTTGTCACAACAATTTCACCTAAATCTTTCACTTCTGATCAGCTTTCTTAGAGTCAATTATCATCTTAGATAATATCTATTTGGAGCATAACTAGCACGAGAAATGTTTCTGAACACGGAATATTAACAAGTTGTAGGACTTATTAACTGCCAGTCTGACTTATGTTTTGTCATCATAAGACGTTTAAGACTTACATGCGAAGTAGAACTTAAATGCCCCATCTCTAGATTTTGCCTCCTGTGTTATTAACATATTCTCAAAGAAGAAAAATATTATCATATTGTATGTATGTCTATGACATATCTTTTATTATAGTGCTCTATAGCATCTTTTATTCCTATATGGTCTTTTTGGCTTCTTTTTGCTCCTTTTATTTGTTTTTCTCTTTTAGCTTTTGGTTTTGCTTTTGTATACAATTTTATATTTTGATGTTTACATATATATATATATATATATATATATATATATATATATATATATATATATATATATATATATATATATATGTTTATCGAAGTATTTCCAAATTTTTTCCCACTAAAATTGTAATTATCTCGACAAAAAATAACATTTCAATAAAATATAAAGAAAGATAGTTTGGAGAGGGTGTAAGAATATGTGATCACCAAAGTTAATCAATGTGACTGGACTAAAAAGTCAAGTCTGGAATGATCAAATGCCTAAGTAAACAAATTAGCAATGTTGTCATATAAGAAAACAGATTCCAAATGAATAATCATTCGTGCAAAACAATCACAGATAAAATGCATCTGGATGTCGATGTGTTTTGTCTTTGAATTTTTGATCGGATTCTTCACAATGTTCAGTACTGCAGTACTATCACACAAAATTTTTGTGTCATAGATGTTAATACCATAATCAAGAAGTTGTTGTTGTATCCGAACAATCAGTGAACAACTTGAAGCAGTCATATATTCAGCTTCTACAGTGGATATGGATATCGTATGCTGCTTCTTGCACTGTCATAAAATAAACCTATTGCTAAGAAATTGGCACCCATAAGTGGTTGACTTCTTGTCCAAATTACATACTGCATAATCACTATCAGTATATGTAACACCCCAAAAAGTCAAAGTGAGTCATTAGTGATAATGGCTTAATTAAAGGAAATTTAATAAAACTAAAGAAAGAAAAGGGGTCATGAGCCAAATTAGTCTTATGGGCAAAGAGAACTAAGGCCCATAATCAGCCACCTTAACCACCTAATCATCCATCATCTCCTTCCTTTGCAACCCTAGCCACCAAATTCTAGAGAGAGAGTAGAGAAAGTGAAGAAAACTCAAGATTTGGAACTTCATTGGTGAAGGTAATGAAGATATGGGTGTTAGAGCATCAAACCACGAGAAAAGAGCAACAAATCCAGGTAAAAATCAGTCTTTAAACCCCTCTGTTGATCAAACCCAAATTCTAGGGTTTTAGGTTTTGAAAAATTGCAAAGAATCGCATAAAGGTCACATTGTTACGTATGAAATCATGTAAAAAGCTTAGATATAGCTTCATGGATGAAAAACTAATGATTAGGACGTAAAAAGTTGCGATTTTGGGTTAAAAACGGGCTGGTTCATAATTTTGATACGTTCTGGGAAATTGTCTGCACGTCCAGCAAATTTGTGCATTCAAGCTGTGAAACTGTGAGTTTTCTACGAAACTATAGTTTCGCAGGTAATTTCGCAGCCATGAAATCCCAGTGAAAGTTGGGCGAAACTGCCATGCGAAGCTGGCAGCGAAACTGCCACGAGAAACTGGCAACGATGTAAGGCCCCGTTCTCGGGATGCTTACAGCTGGTAAATCATCACACATAAAACATATAATTACATTCGTATTTCATAAAACATCGCAGCAGAACATTAAAATAACCTTTCATTTCCATGTAAATGCTTTTGCAAGTTAATACAATCGTTCATTTCAAAACATCGTTCGTTCGCATTACAATGCAAAAACCTTAAACAAAAGAATGCCATCCAAAAGAGCTGAGTAGCCGCCCCGTGCCATCCTCAGCAACATTACCTGCCAAACCTTAAACAAAAGAATGCCATCCAAAAGTCAGCGTTGCTGAGTGAGTTCTAGTTTTATAATAAAACATACTTTATCTTTCGTTAAAACCGTTCATTACTTTTGCATGTGGTCATACATCATACGTACACATAGATAATATCATTATTATCTTCATCATTCATCCATTAACTTCCATTCATTCATACTTTCTTACTTTCATTCGTTCGTTCATCATTACATCTTTTTTTTCGTCAAAACCATGAACTTTACCCTTCCGTCATGCATAAAGCTGGTACTGGGCCGAAGCCTATCATAGGCCATCCATCATGGTGCACAACACCCTGGCCGCAGTACCAAAGGTAAAATTCAGGTGTACCATTGTCATGTGCTATACCCTTCCGTCATGCATAAAGCTGGTACTGGGCCGAAGCCTATCATAGACCTTCCATCAATGTGCACAACACCCTGGCAGCAGTATCGAAGGTAAGCAACAATAGTTCTATACAAATGGTCAATCACAAAGAAGGACCCCAATGTGCATCCTTCAGGGGTAGCTAACCCACACAGCGTTGGGCTAACACCCTACATTGGGGCGTGTCCCGACATACAAGGCTTGCAAGACTTTCGTTACTTTCCATCGTTTATTAATGCATGCATTCATTCATCATGTTCCTCTTTTATTATCTTCCACTTTACGTAACATAATACTTTCATTTTATTCATTAACATTCCATGTAAAGCCAAGGGAAAATACTCATACATAGTAATAAGGAACATCAATATAAACATACAACATCACCATATAGAGCATCATCATACATACATAACATACATCATTCATAATCATACAACATCATACACCATCATCATCATGCCCAACATAACCTCTATGGTCTTAAAGTCAACTTACATGAACTACCGGGAACCTTCCACGTCAAAACTTACATATGCACTTTCCCCCGAAAGTCAATAAATAAACTATGTTCTCTCGGGTACACAAGCCCTACTTGGGCGTATGGGCACCCTTCAGTCACATGGCCTCCCCAGGCGACTGAACCCATGCGGATGGACGCAATGCGGATGAATCCCATGCGAATGGACCTAATGCGGATGGACCTAGGCGTATGGACCTCAGTCACATGACCCCCCATACGAATGACCCTCAGTCGCACGAATCACAAGCATATGGACTCTAGTCGCACGAATCACATGCGAATGAACCTCAGTCACACGAATTGCATGCGTATGGACCTCAGTCGCATTCCTTTCGGCCGCATGACCTCCAGTCGCATGCCATTCGGTCGCCTAGCCCTAACTGGTGTAGAATGCAGTTAATCCCGAACTCAATCTGCCATTTTCGGCCTCCAAGCTCTCCCAAACTCGTTCTAAGCCCAAATCAACCATTCTAAACCTTAGAAACACATACAACAACACCATTCAAGCACACACAAGCTCGAAAACAAAACCCATTCGAATCACACAAAAACACATACATACGGGTTCAACACACATACTTCAAAAACGGGTTTTACTATGTGTTCCAGCCCCAAATCAGTTGAAAACATGTAAAAGAGGGTTCCTAGAACTCACACAAACAGCCCCGTCGAGTAGAGCTTCGATCCAACCCGCTACACTTCAACTTTCACGCCCGAATCCACGAAAACGAAGCTTGAACCCCTTTTTCTCCCTCTCTTCTCACTTGGCTGAATTTTGTGAGTGTGGGGGAGGGTGTGGGCTGCCTCCCCTCTTAATCCCCCACTCTTCCAAACCTTCTCCCGTTTTGGCAAGTTTGGTCCCTCGACTTTGGACTTTATTTCTTTTTTCTTCTTTCGTCGGCTTCAAAGAAAATATCCGGGTGTTACAAGTCCACCCCCCTTATTTAGGTTTCGTCCTCGTAACCTGTTATTCCTCGAACAAACGTGGGTAATGCTGCCTCATTTCTTCTTCAGTCTCCCACGTTGACTCGGATCCTAATCTGTGCTTCCATTGTACACGCACAAGAGGAACCACTTTATTCCTCATCCTCTTCTCTTTTCGATCGATGATTGCCACTGGTTGCTCCACATAATTGAGCCGTTCATCTACCTCGATATCCTCCAGTGGAACAATCATATCCTCGTCCGCCAAACATTTCCTCAGATGAGATACATGAAATGTCGGGTGAATCCCACTTAGCTCATCTGGTAACTCCAATCTATAGGCCACCTCTCCTACTCGAGCAATGATTCGGAAAGGCCCTATATACCTTGGGCTCAACTTGCCCCGCTTCCTGAACCGGATGATACCCTTCCAAGGTGAGACTTTCAACATAACTCTATCACCCACCTGGAACTCAATCGGTCTGTGTTGTTTATCAGCATACGACTTCTGTCTATCTTTGGCTGCCTTCATGAAGGCCTTATCCTTTCAAGCTTCTCAGTCGTAGCCTCGATTACCTCGACGCTTCCTAACTCTTTTTGACCAATGTCACCCCAACAGACGGGTGTCCTGCATCTCCTACCATATAGCATCTCATAAGGTGGCATACCAATGCTGGCATGATAACTTTTGTTATATGAGAACTCAGCTAACGGTAAGTGGTCATCCCAACTTCCTCCAAAATCAATAACACATGCCCGAAGCATATCCTCCAACGTCTGAATGGTCCTTTTTGACTGACCATCAGTTTGGGGATGATAAGCCATGCTAATATGTAACTTCGTCCCCATAGCATCGTGGAATTTCTTCCAAAATTTAGATGTAAACCGGTTGTCACGATCAGACACAATAGACAGCGGCACACCATGACGAGTTACAATCTCCTTAATGAAAAGATCCGCCAACCTCTCGGATGAATATGTCTCGCGGATCGGTAGGAAGTGAGCACTCTTCGTCAAACAATCAACAACCACCCATATAGCATCATACCCTCGCGCGGTACGTGGCAGCTTCGTAATAAAATCCATGGTGATATGCTCTCACTTCCACTCCGGTATATCCAAAGGTTGGATCTTCCCATATGGCTTTTGGTGCTCGACCTTCACTTGTAAGCAAGTAAGGCATTTACTCACATACTCCACCACATCACGCTTCATACCCGGTCACCAATAATCTTTCTTCATGTATTGATACATCTTTGTAGCACCGGGATGAATAGAGTACCGTGTCTTATGAGCTTCAGCCATGATCTTCACTCATAGAAACCCTAAACGAGGAATCCATATCCGCCCAAATCGGTTTCTAACACCGAGTGTGTTTTCACCTAATTCCGCAACCAGACCTCTCATTCTTTCAGAGTTAAGGTGATCTTCTTTCAATGCCTCATCTTGAAACTCCTTAACTTGCTTCATCACATCCAAGGTCATGATCAACTGGTAGGCTTTCACCCGAATCAGCTCAGGTCTCTCTTTACGGCTAAGGGCATCCGCCACCACGTTGGCTTTGCCCAGATGGTAATGGATCTCGCAATCATAGTCTTTTATGAGCTCCAACCATCTCCTTTGCCTCATGTTCAAATCCTTTTGCTCGAAGAAGTACTTCAAGCTCTTGTGGTCAGTGAATATGGTGCACTTTGTCCCATACAGGTAGTGCCTCCAAATCTTTAACGCAAAGACCACGGCTGCTAGCTCCAAGTCATGAGTAGGATAGTTAACCTCGTGAACTTTCAACTATCAGGAGGCATACGCTATAACCTTTCCTCTCTGCATTAACACACACCCCAACCCCGAGTAGGCATCAGAATAAACCACCAGATCTTCACTTTCATCGGATAATGACAGAACAGGAGCTTGAGTCAATCTTGCCTTCAATTCCTTGAACACCTTCTCTTGAGCTTGACCCCATACAAACTTCATATCTTTCCGGGTCAACTTAGTTAGTGGAGAAGCGATCTTAGAGAAGTCTTGAATGAATCTTCTGTAGTAGCCCGCCAAACCCAAGAAGCTACGAATCTCGGATGGCGTCTTTGGAGACTTTCATTGCATCACCGCCTCCACCTTTGCCGTCTCCACCATAATCTATCAGGATTCACCACATGACCCAAGAATTGAACCTCACGTAACCAGAACGCGCACTTGGAGAATTTAACATACAACTTCTCCCTTCTCAACGTGTCCAACACCTCTCGAATGTGACCAGCATGCTCATTCTCGCTCCTCGAATAGATCAGGATATCATCAATGAACATGATCACTGATTTAACTAACATCGGCCGACACACTCGATTCATCAAATCCATAAAGGCAGCTGGCGCGTTGGTCAAACCAAAAGACATAACGAGGAACTCATAGTGACCATAACGCGTGCAAAAAGCTGTTTTAGGGATATCCTGCTCTTTCATCTTTAACTGATGATAGCCCGATCGAAGGTCTATCCTTGAAAGCCAACTGGCACCTTGAAGCTGATCGAACAAATCATCAATACTCGGTAAGGGGTATCGGTTCTTTATCGTCAACTTATTCAGCTCACGGTAGTCAATACACATCCTCATACTACCGTCATTCTTCTTTAAAAACAGGACCGGAGCACCCCAAGGAGAGATACTCGGTCTAATGAACCCCTTATCAAGCAGCTCTTGCAATTGCTCCATCAACTCCTTCATCTCCCTCCGGAGCCAGCCGATACGGTGCCTTAGCAACTGGTTGGGCACCTGGTATCAAATCGATCTGAAACTCGATCTCACGATCAGGTGGCACTCCTGGTAAGTCTTCGGGAAATACATCTGGAAAGTCACACACAACCGGTACATCGGATAGTTGTGGTGTTGGCGTATCCACATCCTTTACATAGGCCAAGTAGGCACTACATCCACGCCTCATACATTTTCCCGCCATCGCCATTGAAATCACTTTCGGAATCGTCGTGACCCAATCACCATAAACCGTCACCGAAATCCCGTCAAGTGCTATCAAACGAATCATCTTCTTGCGACACACAATGTTCGCCTCGTATTCCGCTAACCAATCCATCCCAAGAACTACATCGAACCCACCTAAGGTCATCACGAATGGTCTAACAGGAAACTTGTGACCTTCTAATTCCACATCACAACCTTCTATCATTCAGAAATCGGTAGACTTACCTATGGCGGTTTCTACATCAAAGGGCGCATCAACACTCCTACTACTAACAGGCAGTTTAGCACAAAAACAAGAGAAATAAAACTTTTACTGGCACCCGAATCAAATACACAGAAGCTAAAGTTTGGTTCAGTAGAAACGTACCGGACACAACGGGGTCCGTCCTAGCCTCCTCCTGTGTCATCGTGAACGCCCTGGCGCTCGCCCTTGATCCTTCTCCTCCAGTCTTCTTCACCCCCGAACCCTCAGCCCTCGGCTTCTTACAATCCCTACTCATGTGGCCCTCCACGCCACAGTTAAAACACCGGACCGTACGACAGTCCTTTGCTACATGCCCCATCTTCCCATATTTGAACTACAAGTTCGACCCCAGCCTGCATTCCCACTATGCTCCTTTCCACATCTATCACACTTCTTCGAACCCGCACTCGATGTGGCCACACAGCGGTCGTCCACCTGTGCCTTCTTGTTACCCGTCGAGGCATCACCCCGACCAAACCTCTTCCCATTCCAGTTCCGATCACCACTCCCTTTCTTGCTACCTTCAGACACCACAACCACAACTCTCTCATCATACAACCTCCCTGCCAAATCCACCGCCGACCTAAACGTGTTCGGTCGGGCAGCGATCATGTGCATGCGAATATCCGCTGGCAAGCCCTGAATGTACCTCTTAATCTTCCGCGACAGAGGCGTCACTGATCCGGCACCAGACGTGCCATTTCGTTGAACTTGGTGGTATACTGCTGATGTGTCATGGTTCCCGCCTCCAGCTGCAGGAACTCTCTCTCAACTTTGTCCATTTCTCTATGAGCACAGAACTCCTCAATCACCAACTTCTTCATTTCGGACCATCTCATCCTCCCAATAGCCCGACTACCCTCAGCTTGGACAATATTGTCCCACCAGCATAAAGCTGAGTCCACGAAAGAATGGGCAACAAACTTCACCTTTTGATTCTCTCGGCACTCGCTGATATTTAAAACAGCTTTCATTTCTCTCACCCACCGGTGAGCCGCAGTAGCAGTGCCGTTACCATCAAAAGTAGGGGGCTTGCATCATTGAAACGCCCCGTAGTTACAGCCTCGTGCCGCCTCCGGCGCAGGCTCTTCTTCTTCCTCTTCTTCTTGATCAGAGAGAACCATTTCAGGCTCCGGTTGCTCCCGTCCTCCCGAGGACCTGTTTCTCTCCTTTTTTCCCCTTCCCGTACAGCCTTGATAACTTCAGTCATCACAGACGGTAAGATTGTCTGCATGACCTGATGCACCTCTTCAACAACAGCCTCCTTTACTAAGGCCCTTAAGTTTGCACTCTCATCACCATCCTCCGGATGAGGGGTCTTGGGTTCCTCATAAACCACCTTTTCCACTCTAGGTCTTCCCCTCTTGGGTCGAGGCTCAGCACCAAGCCCACCACGACCATCACCACGAGAAGCTTTTGAAGATCTACCACCGGCCATTCACACGCACACTGAAAGATTCAAACACCAACACGGTCATTCAAGTGAACAGCTCAGTTTATGTCAAGTATAGTAAGTCCCTAATAACAGTGGCCAGTTGTGATTAGCCACTTACTTTACTCTTCATACCCCAAGCATTACCTATCCTGACTACATTAGTATCTAAATCAACAAGCAGCACATAAACCACATAACATGCTCATGTAATACCGATTAACATTAAGAAAAACCTAATGGCACGCAGCTACTCAGGTTGGCATCCCATTCCCTTTCCGTCCCATTTTCAGTTTAAGTTATGGTTTATTTTGAAAATTTACCCGTTTCACTTAACTTTGGCTCTGATACTAGCTTGTAAGGCCCCGTTCCCGGGACGCTTACAGCTGGCCAATCATCGCACATAAACATATAATTACATGAACTTGAAGAAACATCGCAACGGAAATATTAAAACGACATTCCATTTCATCATAAAAACCTTTGCAAATTAATACATCATTTTCAAATTACAAAATACATGTTGCGTTACATCACAAAAGCATTATAAAAATGGATGCCATCCAAAAATGCCAAGTAGCTACCCTGTGCCACCCTCAGCAAAGCTCACCTGCCAACTGGAAACACATAAAAGTCAGCGTTGCTGAGTGAGTTCTAGTTTTATAATAAAACATATTTGACTTTCATTAAAACCGTTCTTTACTTTTGTACGCGATCACGCATAATACATACACACAGATAATATCATTATTATCTTCCTTTACTTTTCATCACATACTTTCATTAGCCCTTTTCTTCTTTATCATATTATCTTTTCTTTTATCACTATCTGGATCAGTGTCATCAGCTATGCCCCGAACCAATGGGGTACTGGGCCGAAGTTCATAATTGACTTCCACACTGCAAATAGCCTGGCACCAGCACCGAGGTAAGCGACAAAGATCCCTAACTGTATATTACACCCCCAACATTATACATAACTTGAGTACTGGGCCGAAGATCATAAATGACTTCCACACTGCACATATCCTGCCACCAGCACCTAGGTGAGTAATCACTATAAACCACCGTATACTAAACCCCCAACATTATGCATAACTCGAGTACTGGGCCGAAGATCATAAATGACTTCCACACTGCACATAGCTTGGCACTAGCACCGAGGTGAGTAATCACTATACACCATGTATCACACTGTTGGTCAGTCATAAAGACTGGAACCCCTGCGTGTATCCTTAAGGGTTAGCTAAACAATACGCAGTTGAGCTTACAACATTTTAGAGCCGTGCACCTCCGTACATATTGCTTGCAAGCCTTTCATACTTTCATTCGTTCATTCATGCATGCATTCATTCATCATGTTTCTCTTTTCATTATTTTCCACTTACATAATACTTTCATTTCATTCATTAACATTCAACGTAAAGCCATGGGAAAATAACCAAACATATTAAGGAACAACAACATAAACATACAAACATCGCCATGCACGGCACCATCATACATACATAACATACATCACGCATAAACATCAATCATACATCATCAACATGCCCGACATAACGTTTATCACCTCAAAAGTCAACTTACACGAACCTCTAGGAATCTCCCTAGTTAAAACCCACATCTGCACTTTCCCTCGAAAGTCAGAAAATAAACTATGCTCTTTTGGGCGTATGAGCCCTACTTAGGCATATGGACACCCTCCAGTCGCATGG